>NC_069421.1:56203291-56219772 GCF_026875155.1 Cherax quadricarinatus
TGACCAGCCTCCCGGTGGATCACGGCCTGAACCAACCTGGCTAATTACTAGCTGGAGCATGCAATCGACGTATAGAACCACAACCTGACTGATCAGGTACTGACATTTAAGGTACCTAATCCAGTGCCTTCTTGAAGAACAGCCAGGGGCCTTATTGTAATCCCCTCTTATGTATGAAGGGTGGCAGTTGAACAATCTTGGGCCCCTGACACTTACTGTGCTGTGTGACCATGGTATAATAGCACACAAAATGTATCATAAAAGAATAGCAGGAAAAGTTGGTAGATGGATCTACAACTTCCTAATAAATAGAGCACAAACAGTAATAGTAAACAGAGTAAAGTCCCAGGCAGCCACAGTATGAAGCTTTGTTCCACAAGGCACAGTACTCGCTCCCATTCTATTCCTCATCCTCATTTCTGACATAGACAGAGATGTAAGCCATAGCTCCGTGTCTTCCTTTGCGGATGACACACGGATCACCATGGCAGTGACCTCCATCGAAGACACTGCGAGTCTCCAAGTGGACATCAACCAAATCTTCGAATGGGCCACTCAGAACATTATGAAGCTCAACGAGGAGAAATTTCAACTGTTCAGATATGGGAAACTTGAAGAAATTACAAATGTGTCAGGGTATACAAAAAATTCTAACCATAGAATAGAGCGGAAAAGTAATGTGAAGGACCTGGGAGTGATAATGTCAGAGGATCTCGCTTTCAAAGACCACAACAATGTATCTACCTCATCTGCTAGGAAAATGATAGGATGGATAATGAGAACCTTCAAAACTAGGGATGCCAAAGCCCATGAGATTTCTCTTCAAATCGCTTGTTCTCTCTAGACTGGAATACTGCTGTACACTAACGGCCCCCTTCAAGGCTGGCCGACATTGCAAACCTGGAGAGTGTACAAAGAAAACTTCACGGCACACATAAGTGCGATAATGGCACCTAAACTACTGGGAACGGTTTGAAGATCCTTATCTGTATTCCCTCGAAATGCAGGCGAAGAGAGAAATATATAATATTACACTTTGGAAGGCCCCTGTAGGATGGTACCAAACCTGCACATGAAAATCACTCCATATGAAATAAAAAGACTCGGCAGGAGATGGCAATATTCCCTCGGATGAAAAGCAGGTCGCCACGAAGTATACTGTAGAAAACAACACATAAGTGTCAGGGTCCCAAGACATGTTCAACTGTCACCAACATACATAAGGGGGATTACCAAATAGACCCCTGCTGTCTTCAAGAAGGCACTGGACAGCACCTAAAGTCAGTATCCTACCAACTCGGGCTGTGGTTTCGTACGTTAGCTTGCATGCGGCCAGCAGTAACAATCTGGCTATCAGACCCTGATGCCACAATGAGGCCCTGTCTCAAACCGGGCCCGAGGGCGTTGACCCCCGAAACCCTTTCTAGGTAAACTCCAGGTAATACCATGGCACTGGGGATTTTCAACATCTCCTGCTCGGTCTTTCGCTTTTGTAGGAAGTGATTTTCATGTTCAAATTGGGACAGTTCCTCTGGAAATTTCCCAAGCTATATTATGTACCTTCTACCTGTGTCCAGGGGAACATTAAAATCAAGTGGCTTCAATCTTTCCCCATAATTTAAGTACTTATAATCGTACTTATGCTGTGAAAGTTTCTCTGTACATTTTCCAGATCTACAGTTTGCAGCCTTGAAGGGGGCCGTTAGTGTCAGCAATATTCCACCTAGAAGAGAAAAGCGATTTGAAGAGACTCATCATGGACTTGTCATCCCTAGTTTTGAAGATTATACATAATTCATCGCATCATTTTCCCAGAAGATGTGCTAGATACATGTGTTGTGATATTTGAACGTGAGATCCTCTGACATTATCACTAACCAGATACTTCCACATTATTTCTCGTTCTATTTTGAAACTGGAATTGTGTTATACTCCTGATACAGTTTTAGTTATACCATGAGTGAGATCGGTTTGATTTGAGTGGGACTTGCACTTGAGTTAATAGATTTATCAAAGCTTGCTCCTTAGGTACAATTGAAAATTGAGTTAGGCAAATATTCTGTTAGCGGGATGGATTGTTAAGGACCTGCCCAGTATGGGCTAACAGGCCTGCTGCAGTGCTCCTCCTTTCTTATGTTCTTATAAGTTTTCTATATCAGAGTAATTGAAGTTTATCCTCACTGAACTTCATATTTTTTCTGCGGCTCATTTAAACATTTGGTATTAGTGCCAGGGGAAAAAAGACAACCCTCCCCCACATACCATAAATACGACGACATTCATCTTTGCAAATATACAGGGTCTAAAGTCAGCAACGAACAGCAAAATACCTTTCATCCGTGGACTGCTTGCAGAGGCAAATGCAATGTTCGCGGCTTTCACTGAGACCCACATAAAGGATCATTTGGACAATGAAATATGGATCCCGGGTTATAACCTATACAGATGCGACAGAGTGAACAGGCAAAAGAGAAGAGGAGGGTTGGCCTGTATATCACAGAGTCACCTTATATGCTCTTTGAACTAAACAAAACTAAACCCTCAAATGATGTTTGTTGTTTTGGGCACTAAGGGGGGGGGGGGGGGGGGGGGGGGGGTGGGGGGATGCGAGAACCAACAATTTACCAGGAACATTCTGGGTGATCACGATAGATAGTGCAAAATAGACCACTGAGGGTCGCGAAGCTTTCCTGCTCCTGCCGCTCCAATATATAGGCAACTGGGGGATTTCACATAAGAACATAAAGAACATAAGAAAGGAGGAACACTGCAGAGCCTGCTGGCCCATACCTAGGCAGGTCCTTAACAATTCATCCCACTAACAAAACATTGCCCAACCCAATTTTTCAATGCACCGCAAGATATAAGCTCTGATGTGAAAGTCCCACTCAAATCCAACCCCTCCCACTCATGTACTTATCCAACCTAGATTTGAAACTACCCAAAGCCCAGCCTCAATAACCCAACTAGGTAGACGTTCCACCATGCAACTACCCTATTCCAAACCCAATACTTTCCTATGTCACTTTCTAAATCTAACTATCTAATATAAATCCATTACTGCGGGTTCTCTCTTTGGAGAGACATCCTCAGACCTTATTAATTCCCCTTTATTAATACCTATCTTCCTCTTATACACTTCGATCAGGTTCCCCCTCATTGTTCCGTCCTAACAATGACTGTAACTTAAGAGTCTTCAATCTTTCTTCAGAAGAAGATTTCTAATGCTATGTATTAATTTAGTCATCCACGCCTGAATGTTTTTCTTCTAACGAATTTATTCCATTTTGTAAATACGGAGACCCAGAACTGAGGCTGCATAATCTAGGGTGAGGCCTTACTAATGATGTATAAAGCTGCAGTATGACCTCTGGACTTCGATTGCTTACACATCCTTGATATAAATCCCATAATCTATTTGCCTTATTACGTACGCTTAGGCATTGCTGTCTTGGTTTTAAGGTCTGCTTCACCATAACCCCCAAATCCTTTTTCGCATCTTATGGCCTAAAGTTCTACATCATTTAACTTATAAGTACTAGGGTTATGGGCACTCCCAAGCTTCAGAAGGCCTGGTCTGCATTTATCTACATTGAACTGCACTTTTCCTGACCAAGACAGAGTTTGTTTAAATCCTCCTGAAGTTCCATAACAGCTACGTTTGAATCAATTATCCTACCTATCTTTGTGTCATCGGCGAATTTGCTCATATCACTAGTAATTCCCTCATCAGATCATTGCTATATATTATAAACAACAACGGCCCAAGACTGATCCCTGTGGGAACGCCACTTGACAGATCCCCACTCGGATTTAAAACCCCATTTAATGGACACTCTCTGCTTCCAGTCAGTGGAGCCATGACTCGACCACGAGAGCACTTTTCCGCCCAATGCCATGAGCAGCCCACTTTCTTTAACAGTCTATGGTTGCGGAACACTATCAAAAGCCTTACTAAAATCTAAGTAAATAATATCAAATTCTTTATTGTGGTCAACAGCCTCAAAAGCTTTATCTGAAGAAAGTTAATAAAAAGTTAGACAAGACGGCCTCTTGTGGAAACCATGCTGAACATTAATCAAGGCCTATGCTTAATCGAGATGGCTTCTTATAAACCAGCTATAACTGACTCTAGTAATTTGTTGCCTACAATTGAGGTCAGCTATGGGCGTAATTTGACGGTAACGACCTTGTCCCCCTGTTTTAAAATAGAGTTACATTAGCATCCTTCCCAATCAGACACTACACCTGTTTGAACAGATAAATTAAAAATATTAGTTAATGGTTCACAGAGTTCCATTTTGCATTCCCTTAAGAACCCTTGAAAAAAACCTCATCAGGACCCGCGGACTTATTTTGGCTTCAGTCTTCTATCTACTTCACAACCATCTCACTAGTGAACGTGATGTTTACAATATATTTATCTTCTTCTAGCCCACTGTAAAAATTAATTTACTGGAATATTGTTAGTGTCTTCCAGGTAAAAACTGAGAGAAAATATTTATTTAAAATCAAGCACATTTCATTCTCTTTGTCAGTAAGGTGCCCATAGTTATTTTTAAAGGGGACCTATCTTATCTCTAACTTTTGTTCATAGATCTGGAAAAAACTTTTTGGTTAGTTTTAGAATCCCTAGCAACTTTGAAATTGTCATAGTCCCCCTTTTAGCTGTTCTTATCCCCTTTTTAATGTTCCCCTTAATGTCAATATAATGATTCATAAGATGACCCTCACCTCTTTTGATACGCCTATAAATCCTTTCCTTATGCCTAGTAGATATTTGAGCCTATTATTCATTCCAATTTGGGTCATTTCTATTTGATCTATTTCTTTATATGGGATAAACGCTCTTTGAGCAGCATGTATAGTGTTCAGAAACTGCATATTGATAGCTCTCTTTCGTTACCCAGTCAACAGATGATAATGGTTCTCTAAGCCCATCGTAATCTGCTAAGGCGAAAATCTGGGAATGTTTACTGATTATCGCTACTATCGTTACTTCTATTCAATGCAAAAATGTAATTGATTGTGGTCGCTAGCACCCAGTTCATCTGAAATTTCTAAATTATTAACAAGGGATTTCATTGTTTGCCATAACTAAGGTCCAAGCCAGGTTATTTCCCCTTGTAGGTTCTGTCACAAACTGCATCAAAAAACAATCCTGAAATACTTCTAAGAAGTTCGTATGATTCTAAAATCCCAGTCAAGAAATTCAATCAACATGACTAAAGTTAAAGTCCCCTAGAATTACTACATTATCGTGCCCTTGTGGCCTTAACAATTTTCCTCCCATAAGTTTCCCTTGGGTCCTATCTAAGTTTGGGGGACAGTATATCACTCCTAAAATCAGTTTTTCATGCCCCTCTGAAAATTCTATCCAAACAGACTCTGTAGGTGTTTTATACTTCAGTACTTAATACCCGTTGTTTATGGCAACATTTCAAGCGATTCTCGGACCATACAATGCCACCCCCACCCCCCCTCCCAATACTTCTATCTTCTTGAAACAATTTAAAACCCTGATATGACATTCCGCAGGCATGTCCCGACTTTTTGAATTAAACCATGTCTCAGTTAAGGCAAATTACATCCAATGTTACCTACACTAGGCAACTAAATCTCAACTCGTCCTCTTATTCTAAGCACTACGGCAAATAGTCATAATAAAACATTGAAAGACTCTCCTTTCTCTTTACCCTTCCTGCTCATTTTCTATTTTTCTACTAAACCTATTACTGTCCTTATCACCCAAAGGTCCCTGGCTTTTCAATATCTACCTCGTTCTGCTTATTACAGTTCCCCTATAACTCGTAATATTACTGACACTGGAAACTCTTCACGTTTTCCTTCCAAACCCATACCACTAACTTATCCTAGTTTAAAGTCCTACTGCTCCCCTCCACTGCAGTTGCCAGTGCTCCACCCCACAACCTAGATAAGTGAACCCCATCCCCTAGCCTACATGTCATTTCTGGCCGATAGAAGAGGTCCCAGTTGTCAATGAATGTTTAACGCATTTTCCTTACAGTAATTGTCCAGCCAGCAATTGAACTCCAAATTGCCCTGGACAACCATTCACTTCCAACCCCCTCCTTGGCATAATAACCACATATGACAGGTTTCCCACCCTTCAATTATTTCTATTCTGACCTATACCTGCTAATCAGTCCTCACTCCTACGTCTGCCAACATCGTTGCCTCCAGCACTGAGACAGATAATAGGATTGCTCCCATTACCTTCTCATGAATGTCATCCAGACGCTAACAATATCCTTCCATTCCTCCCAAGGAAAGCAAACTCTCTGTCTCCACTCCTGTCCTTCAAGCAGAACGCCCTATCCATATACCTAACTTGGCTATCCCCAACAACAACAATATTCGGACCTTCCTTAATGTCTTTCGTCGTGACGTTCCCAGTATTCGACTCACATTCGTCGGGTAGCACTGAGAATGTATTGGATGTTTCCACAACAGTTTCCATGGCAGTCATGTGAAAAGTGGCACACAGACGAGCTTTTAAATCTCTGCACCAAGATCCACCTTAAACACAGCAAATAATAGAGCAACAGTTGGAGAATACACTGACCTCGTCTTCACTAACATATGATCTGATACAAAATATTTCCATATCAAAAGCAATATTCTCCAGAACACAACGTAACAGAAATTCAGACATTAATGCGTGGGGGGCCCCAGACCGACAAAATTTGATCAGTCACGTGGGAGTCTTCACCAATCTACTTCAATAACAAAACATAAGGTGGACCAAGTCAACCAGTCCTTAAATGATATAAACTGGGAAGATATACTAAGCAACACGGCCCAAAACACTATGTCTAAAAAAAAAAAATTACCTCTCAAGGGAGTTCCTTTGACGCTGTGAGGGGTCTGATATAGGGAATTTGATCTGTCTCCATTGTCCGTGCATTGAGCCTGAATGCACCCAACCTCCCCCCTGCTTGCACTGTATAATCCACGGTTTAGCGCATCCCAATGATTATAATAAATAAAATAAATAATTAATAATAATAATAATAATAATAATAAATAATAAAGTGAATAATAATAATAATAAAAACAGATAAAAATTACTCTGTATCGACTTGAGGTGACTCAAGACATAGTCCTTTTAGGAAAAGGAAGAGAAGATGCAAACTAGAAAGAGAAAGGCGCCTCCCTATAACAGGCAAGGCAAAAGAATAACAGAGCGGCTAAAAGAGGTCCAATATGTCTGTATAACGAAGGAGACACTTGTCCTGAGAAATAGCAAACATCAAAACGTAAGCTTAAAAGGAATCTTGCAGGAGTCAAGAAACGTGGGAAGAACTAAAAGTCATAAATGAAAATAAAAAGAAAACTCAAATCATTTCTTTCTTATGCTAAATCTAAATCTAGAGCAACATCCAGTATTGGGTCCCTACTTAGATGAGACGGGTTCTACACAGATGACAGCAAGGAAATGAGTGAGTTTACTCAAGTCCCCAGTATGACTCAGAATTTTTAGCAACCCCACTAACCAGACTGAAAGTCGAGACCAAATGAATTTTTTTATAACGAGAAGAATTTTTGTAGATGCAAACCTATCTGATATTATCCGTGACACCAAATGACCTTCGACATGGCGATAAATGACATCCCACGAAAACTCTGCCCCAAGCCAGACTCAGGAACTCCGTGTTCGACAAGAATTGCAAGAAACCCCTATCATGTGCTTTTACTTCCTATGAAGAGAGAGTATGGACGCAGGGGTTGTCCCACGGCTGCTAAAACAACAGAGATAGCCCCACTCTACAAAGGGAAACAGTAAAGCAATAAACAAAGAACTACAGGCCCGGTGGTCAGGTTGGTGGGCCCGGTGGTCTGGTGGTCTAAAGCTACCGCTTCACACACAGAGGGCCCCTGGTTCGAATCCCGGCGGTGGAAATTCCTCCGACACGTTTCCTACACCTATGGTCCTGTTCACCTAGCAGCAAATAGGTACCCCCGGGAGTTTAGTCGACTGGTGTGGGTCGCATCCTGGGGAACAAGATTAAGGACCCCCAATGGAAATAATTTAGAACAGTCCTCGATGACGCACTGACTTTCCTTGGTTAACCTGGTGGCTAACCCTCCGGGGTTAAAAATCCGAACGAAATCTTATCTTATCTTATCTTATAGTGTAGAACATCGAATATCACAAAAATCTTAAAAAGGGTTCTAAAAAAACAAGATCGCCAAGCCACCTAGATACCATCAGTTACACAACCCAGGGCTCCATGGGTTTCTGAGGCAGGGTCGCTTCCTGCCTGTCCTAACTCTGGGCCACTATACAAGGTCCAGACGCTCTAGAAGACCAAATGCAGATGTAGTATACACAGAACAAGTGTGACCATGGTGTAATAGCACACACAAAATGCGTGAAATAAAGGAATAATAGGAAGAAATGGTAGATGGATCTATAATTTCTGAACAAATAGAACACATGAGTGATAGTAATCAGAGTAAGGTCTGAGGCGGCTGCTGTAAAAGCTCCTGTTCCAAAAAAACAAGGGCACAGTACTCCTCTCTCCTGTGCCTCATCCTCATATCTGAACACTAGCACAGGGATGTAAGCCACAGCACCGTGTCTTGCTTTGGCAGATGACACCTGAATTTGCATGACAGTGTCCTTCCATTGAAGACCTCTGCAAGACCCCCAGGCGGACATCAACCAAATCTTTAAATGGGCCGCATTAAAAAAATATGAGTACAACGATGAGAAATTTCAAATTACTCTGACATGGAAAACGTGAGGAAATTGAATCTACATCAGTATACAACTCCGAGGGTGTTGACACCTAAAACCCTCTCCAGGTGTTCTTTGTGCAAGAAAGGTATAAAAATACGAACCAATATGAAAATAAGACACATGTGCAACATCTGGATATCTTTATTGTAGACGTTTTCACCATCAGTGGCTTTATCAGTACAGATTCTAGGGCATAAATAGAAGACAAGTAAACAAATATACAAAATTGAGGTAATCGGGAGTCCCTCGGCCTGGAGTTAATGTTCACAGCATCATGGTGGAGGAGAATCTGAGCAAAGGCAAGAAGACTGGCGGCTATATTGGCTTCAGTGGATAAGGACGTGTAGCAGACGAGGACATAAGTCCACTGGTTAAGGCGGGATTCCCACAGTGGCAGTAGTCCTACCCAAAGGGATTGGTTTGTTGTAACAGCCGTGAAGAAGGCGTCATCTTTTGTATATAGTTCTACTGTCTTCTAATTATGTCCAGAATCTTATTGATAAAGCCAACTGATGCAAAAACGTCTACAATAAAGATATCCCAGATTTGCACATGTTCCGTAACTTTCATATTGTCGGTATTTTTATATCTTTCTTGCACAACTTGTCAGACACAGCAACACATGGAAATCTTGGTTCAAGAGGACATCTACAAGACCTTCTTCACGGCTGCTACAACTAAAATCCCATCCCGTTTGGGTAGGACCTACTTCCACTGGGAGCCCGCCTACCATGAACTAGCCCACGTCCGCTGCCCGTCCTTATCCACTGACTCCTATAATAACCGCCAGTCTTCTTTGCCTTTGCTCCAGATTCTCCACCACCACGATGCTGTGAACACTAACCCAGGCGTATGGACTGATTACCTCATCTTTTGTATATAGTCGACTGGTCTTCCTATTATGTCCTAAATCTTTACTGATAAAGCCACGGATGGCGAACGTCTGCAGTAAAGATACCCGATGGTGCACATGTGTCTTAACTATTTCAGGTGGCTCCTTTCCTGCCAACTGTGTAAGAAAATGTGTAGCAAATGTTACATGGTAACATTCCAACTACACAATAGAGCGAAAAACTAATGCAAACTACCTGGGAGTTATAATATCAGAGTGTGGCATGCAAAGAGTACGTAACCTTTATTCGGCGCATGTACACACCCTCACTGAAAGGCTATCTCCTCCAACCAGCGAACCAGTACTAAGGGTCCGACGATCGGGCCCCGTCGTTCGATCAGAACCCAGGTTCAACCAATGAGAAGATGGTTTTGGCAATCGCAGAGGTGTTGTGGGCACCACCCGCCTGTCTGCCCTTGTCATTTCCATTCTAGAGCTGGTTGAAGCACGGTCTGCTCTCTAGTGGTTTCTATTCTGCCTTGCTTAACGTGACGTGCACTAATACTTATTGTTGTATATAGTGCATATAGTATGCATACCTCTGTTCTTACTTGGTGAAAGGATAATATAAGTCAAAAGTTTTTCTGCTGTATTTATTTTGCTCCCTTTACACCCAGGATAACAGGCCGTTGGATTCCTGGGTTGTAATACAGAGGATCTCCCTTTTTAAGACCACAGTATTGTATCAATTGCATCTGATAGAAAAATGACAGGGTGGATAATGAGAGCCTTCAAACCTTGAGATACCAAGCCCATGACATTCTTCAGTCACTTGTTCTATCTAGGCTGGAATATTGCTGCACACTAACAGCACCTTTCAAGGCAAGTGAAATTGCTGACCTAGAATATGTACAGAGACCCTTCACAGCACACATATGTGCGATAAAACACCTCAATTACTGGGAATGCTTGAAGTTCCTCAGCTTGTACTCCCAAGAATGCAGGCGGGAGAGATTCATGATTATATACACTTGGAAAATCCTATAGGGATTATTACCAAATCTGAACACAAAAATCACTCCCTATGAAAGCAAAAGACTCATCAGATGATGCAACATCCCGCCAGTGAAAAGCAGGGGCGCCAATAGCACGATAAGAGACAATATTATGAGTGTCAGGAGCCCAAGACTGCTCAACTGCCTCCCAGCATACATAAGGGGGATTTACCAATAAACCCCGTGGCTGTCTTCAAGAAGGCACTGGACAGCACCTAAAGTCAATACCTAACCAGCCCAGGATGTGGTTCATACATCGGTTTTGCGTGTGGCAGACAGTAACAGGCCTGGTTGATCAGGCCCCTGATCCACCATGAGCCTGGTCCCGCAAATCGGCCGCAGGTGCGTTGAACCCCCGAAAACCCTCTCAGGTATAACTTCGTGTATACTGAACCTCGTCTCTACAAAATTCAATTAAAGGTCTCTATTATCATTTACCAGCCTGGCACCCCAAACTGCCTACCATGCATTCATACCGTTTCATTTTAGCATTCAGGTCCCCTACACAATTACTTTCTCACTTGGTTCAAATTCCCAAAATTCTCATTTAGCATCTCCCAAAATCTTCTCTCTCCTCTACTCACCTCTCTTCCTCCAGGTGCTTAAACACTTATTATAGCCACTTTTCGCATCCAACCCTTAATTTTTTACTCCACATAATTCTTGAATATATACATTTTATCTCTCTTCTCATTCCATAACTGATCCTTCAAACATTATGCTACACCTTTTCTTACTATAACTATTCACAATAAATAATAAATAATAATAATAATAATAATACTAATAATAAAAATATAATAATAATAATAAACAACCGCTACTATTATTTCTACTGCTACCATTACTAGTTTGTTGGGGGGGGGGGGGGGGGGGGGGTTGTTTGGGGTTTTTAATTTTGTTTTTTTTTTTACTACTATTATAATACAACTGCTTCTGCAACTGTTATTAATTACTACTACTAGGACTAACTGGCACTAAAGCTAATTATAAATATCTGTACTACTACTACTTCCACCACCCCCACTGATATTACTTACTAGTGCTACTACTTCTGTACTACTACTTCTAGTATTACTACTACAATTTCTACTTCTACTAGTGCTACCAGTGCTCCTATTACTACTACTACTGCTAGTGCTACTACTACTACTACCTGAACCTACAACAGCCACTACTGTCTACTGTTTTGTTTCGTGTAAATTAAAACAAGCACAGGTGTGCCAGGAATACAACTTGTTTCGTACCACAAGGGAAAGAAACATCTGTATTGTTTTTAGATCACCACAAGCAAGACTAACTTTACGATGAAAATAGAGCTTCAGCTGGTGCTGTATGCTGGACATAGTTCTGGCGGGTGCTGCCACCTCTTTACGTGACCACAGTTACTAACTACGCTGTGCTGCCACTTACCGTGACCACAGTTACTACTGCTGTGCTGCCACTTACGTGACCACAGTTTACTACGATCTGGTGCTGCCACTTCATCGCTCCACTAGGCGAAATGGTGCGTCAGCTGGTGAATGGTGGTCTCCTGGTGTTTCCAAAGCAGCAGGTACAGATCTAGAAATATCAAATAGTGCTTCAGCTGATGGTGTAATGGTTCGGATGCTACTTCGGGGACGGAGTTGGTTTAATTTTTAGAAATTAGCTGATGGTTCCGTTCAAATACGGTTACTGAAGATGGTGTTAGGTGCAGATCTAGAAACTGCAACAGCTGGGAACCCAGCCTCCACAAATTCCAGTTCAACAAGCAGAATTTGTAAATTTTATACTTAGGGTGTCTGTAGGCAAGGAATATACTGGAAAAATAATGAACATGAACTTATGACCATTCAATGAAATGGCATGTCCTCCTGACCAAAGGATTGCGTCCTTTATCTTCTGTAAACGTTTTCAGGCTGAAATGTTTTATAATAAAACATTGATACAAAATAACCGCCATGCATACCATTTCAAAGAACCAGGAAGTGCAAACCCAACAAACCTTGGGAAAATAACCATAGTAGTTACAACCATTCAATAGCAAGAGTTTTTAAATATTCAAGAAACAGAAAAGTGGAAGAAATGAGAAAAAAATATTCCACCATCTTGGGTAGTCCTTGTTGATAGAGGCACAACCGAGTAGTTCCTCCAACTCAGACCACTGATATTAAAAGCCAACAAAAACCCCCTCACAGTTACAGCTGGTTCTATACTCCAATAAAAGAGATGGTCGTCCACCTCCCTGCCCAATTAATAAAATAACTGTCTCATTCTCTGTCAAAAATTAACAGCTCGACACAAATATCCTCCCCATCTTCTCAATACTTCCACCTCTATATTTGTTTGTATTTGTAAAATACAAGGCCCTAAACCATCCTCCAAAAACATTTTTTTTCATTTATTTAAACAACATAAATAAACAAGATTATATCAAGATAGTAAAAGAATACAACATACAAGAATATGAAACAAGATTGTCCAAAAAGCACATCGAGTACTGGAAATTATAAAGACTATACAAAAAAAATAATTGTGACAAAACGAACACACAACTACACACACACAGTCACACCACGTAAATTATACAACATGGTACTAAAGCTGGTAATATACAAAAAAAAAAAAAATAAACACTGGGTCATGGCTTCCGCCTGCCAACACACACGTATCTAAGGACTTATATCTAAGACCACAGGTCCCTGAAAGAGCACCACAACTACTCAGACATTATCATTGACCTAAGAATAGTATTTACAAATTCAAAGGTGAGCAGGAATAACACTATAAGTCACTACAATGTAAAATTTTACATCTCATATAATAAAAAAAAAAAGAAAAAGACATGCAGCAGCTACATGTGGAACAAATACACTTACAAGTGATAAACATTCAATAATACTCAGCTTCCAACATCTAGCTCCAAGCTCTATCACAGCTAACATAAAAAAAAAAAAAAGTAAGACATAAACAGTGCTTTGAAAACACACTGTAACACGACATAAAAGTATACACAAAAATAAGTAACATAATCATCTTTGCTGGAAGCACACCATAATAATACATATATACTCCCAGTGACTTTGTATCGAGGCAAAAAACGACGGCGATAACATACCTTAAAGCTGTTAAACACAAAGCTTAACAGATATAGCGACGTCACCAACACACAGGAACGCACATAATTACACGATATCACACAACATTCACTCACTTGACATTACACAATTAGACACTGCTGACTGCACCGTTAAGATTACCACTGAACCACAACATCTCAATCACGTAATTCAAGAGGCTTTATTCACTGAGCGGGAAGTCTCTCTCCCATTCACCCCCTCATATACCAACCAATTTCGACATTCTTCCTATAAATCGTCCCCGTTAAAACCCGAACCTACTGTTATCCTGCGACCTTGCCTCATAGTCCCATGACATGTAAATATAATCGGCCACAATTGTACACACCGCACGGTCCAACCCCACCATTACATTGCAGAGTCAATTGTTTGCACATGAACTGCTTAATCCTCAAATGACGTAGAGAAGTTTAGCAGTAAAGGTCGAGAACCAAAACCTAGTCATTGGGGTAGTTACAGCCCCCGGGATGCAACATCCCAGAAATTTCCCGGGAACAGCTTTTTAAAAATTGACCACTGTCGGGAAAAAACTTCCAGCTCCTGCACCAACATCTTGCTCCTGGGGGATTTCAACTTAAGGCACCTAAAATGAGGAATAAGCAAAAATTTTTTTGCAGTAAAAAAACCCCAGGAGGGCAGTTTGATAAAAACTCACACTCCACGAGCTTTTAAATCTCGCACAAAATTAAATTTTTAAACCGCAAAAAATAGAGCCACTAATGGAAAAATACACAACCTCATATTCATAACAATATATCTGATAAAAAAGTCACCATATCAAAAACAATAACTCAGTCACAACATAATTGAGGTTCAAACATGTAGCGAGGAGCCCCCAGCCCGACAAAAGAACTAGTCAGGGGGGACATTCCCCAAAATTTCAACTTCAATAACAAAAACATAAAGTGGGCCCAAGAAAACCCAAGTCCAACCGATTAACTGGGAAGATATACAAAACAACAGACCCAAACTTATGCTGAACAAAACTGGGTGGACTCAAATGTATGCACAAGGCTTTTTCCCTCAAAAAAAAGGAGGAGTGAGTAAAATAGAAAAGAGACGGCCTCCCTTTACAGGCGAGGGAAAAAAAAAAAAGAGGGGTAAAAGGGGGTCATAATCTAAAATGCGCGGGGGAGACACTGGTCAGAAAAATAGCAGCATCGAACTTAAGCTAAAAGAATCCTTTAGGATAAAAAATCGGGGGGAAGAACTAAAAGCTATAAATAAATCGAAAAAAAACCCCCAAATTTTTTTTTTTCTCCATCCAAATCAAAATCAGAACAACCCCCAGAATTGGGGCCCCTACTTAAACAAGAGGGGTCCTACACGATACGCAAGGAAAGAGTGAGCATAAAGTCCCAATTGACCATTTTTTAGCAAGCCGCTAACCAACTGAGAGTCGAAGATCAAAATGAATTTTTTATGAGAGAGCCCAAATTTGTTTAAACACAACCCTATCCGATGTTATCCTGCCCAAAGACTTCGAAAGGCGATAAATTACAGCCTTCACTCTGCCCCGGGGCCAGACCAGGGAACTCTGTGTTATCAAAAACTGCAATAACCCCTATCACAGCCTTTTCCATCCTAGGGAAGGGAGCGGGGGCACGGGGGTCGCCCCAGTTTACTAAAAACAAAAGACATAGCCCCCCTCCACAAAGGGGCATAAAGCAACAGAAAACTACAGACCAATAGCACTAACATCCCATATCATAAAAATCTTTGAAAGGGTCCAAGAACAAGATCACCCCCCATCTAGAAAACCCATCAGTTACACAACAAGGGCAAAAATGGGTTTAGAAAGGGCGCTCCTGTCTGTCTCAGCTACTGGAAACACTCACAAGGTCCTAAATGCACTAGAACAAAAAGAATGAGATGTAAAATATACAAATTTGCAAAAGCCCCGCAAGTGTGACATGGCGTAATAGCGCACAAAATGCGCGCTAAAGGAATAAAAGGAAAAAGTCGGTGATGGACTATAATTTCCCCCTAACAAAACGAGAGTAGCGTCAACGAGTAAAGTCGAGGAGTACGGTGAAAAACTCTGTTCCACAAGGCACATACAGCTCCCATCTTTTTCCTATCCTATATCCGACTAGACAAGGATTCACCCAGCACCGTGTCTTCCTTTTCAGTGACACCCAAAACTGCATGACGTGTCTTCCATTGCAGACACGCAAGGCTCCCGGCGGGCATCAACCAAATCTTTCAGTGGGGGTGCAGAAAACAAAAAAAAGTTCAACGAGAGAAATTTCAATTACCAATAGGTAAACTGAGGGAAATTAAAAACTTCATCAAGTACAAAACAAATTCTGGCCACGAAATAGAGCGAAAAAACCAATCAAAGACCCGGGAGTGTTATGTCGGAGGGTCCACCTTCAAGGGCCATAACATTTTATCATCGCATCTGCAAGAAAAAAAGACAGGGTGGATAATGGAACCTTCAAACTAGGGAGGCCCCGCCCATGATGACACTCTTTTAGGTCACTTGTTCTATCTAGGGGGAATATTGCTGCCTTAACAGCACCTTTCAAGGCAGGTGAAATTTCCGACCTAGAAAATTACGAGAACTTTTTACGGGGCGCAAAGGAATAAAACACCTCAATTACGGGAGCGCTTGAGTTTCTAAACCTGTATTCCCGGGAAAGCGGAGGGAGAGATACATGATTATATACACCCGGAAAAAACCTAGGGGACTATACCGAAAT
>NC_069421.1:56220272-56295679 GCF_026875155.1 Cherax quadricarinatus
AAAAATTAAAAAATTAAATTCTTTATTGGGGTCAACGCCTAAAAAGCTTTATAAAGGAAAGTTAATAAATTAGTTAGACAAGACCGGCCCTTGTAAAATCCTGCTGAGTACTTTAATAAGCTTTGCTTATCAGGGGCTTCTTAAATTCAGCTATAACTGACTCTAGTAATTTGCCTAAAATTTGAGGTAGGTTTTTGGGGCGGTATTTGACGGAAACGTTGTCCCCCTGTTTTAAAAATGGAGTTACATTAGCTTTCCACATCAGACATACATGTTTGAAGAGATAAATTAAAAATATTAGTTAATGGTTCACAGATTTCCTTTTTGCTTTCCCTTAAGAACCTTAAAAAAAAAACCCTCATCAGGACCGGGACTTTTTTTGCTTCAGTTGTCTATCTACTTCAAAACCCATTATTGACTGTGAGTTACTAATTTATTTCTTTCCCCACGGGTAAAATAATTATGGAATATTTTTTGTGTTTTCCCTGGTAAAAACTGAGGAAAATAATTTTTAAATCAAGCACATTTTTTCTTTTTGTCAGTAAGGTCCCCCATAGTTTTTTTTTAAGGGGACCTATTTTATCCTAACTTTTGTTCTAAGATCGGGAAAAAAAACTTTTTGGGTTATTTTTAGAATCCCTAGCAATTTTAATTTCATAGTCCCTTTTAGCTTTTTTTACCCCCTTTTTAATGTCCCTCTTAATGTCAATATATTGATTATAAGAGCCCCTCACCTCTTTGTTTCGCCTTAAATTCCCTTTTATCCCCTAGTAGTTTTTGGCCTATTATTCATCCTTTTTGGGGGTCATTTCTTTTGATTAATTTCTTTATATGGGATAAACGCTCTTTGGCAGATGTATGTGTTCGGGGAAAAAACTGTATATTGATGCTCTCTTCGTTCCCCCGTCAACGATGATAATGTTTCTCTAAGCCCATCGTAATTGCTAGCGAAAATTGGGACTGTTTGAGTTATCGTTTCTATCGTCTTCCTTTCAATGAAAATGAAAATTGATTTGTGGTCGCTGGGCCCCCCAGTTCTTAAAATTTCTAATTAAAAAAGGGTTTCTTTGGGTTTGCCAAAACTAAGTCAAGAGGTTATTTCCCCTTGTAGGTTCTGTCAAAAAATCTTCAAAAAAACAACCCTGAAATACTTTCTAAGAAGTGTTTTTTGTTTTAAATTCCCCAGTAAAGAAATTCCCAAAATAACATGATAAAGTTAAAGTCCCCTAAAATTCTCATTATCTGCTTGGGGCCTTAAAATTTTTCCCTCCCATAGTTTTTCCCTTTGGCCCCTATCAAAGTTTGGGGGCAGTTTCACTCCTAAAATCAGTTTTTCATGCCCTCTAAAAATTCTATCCAAAAACCCCCTCGTATTGTTTATTCAGCTTAAATACCGTTTTTATAAAACAGTTAAAGCGATCGGAATACAATGCCCCCCACCCCCCCCCCCCAATACTTCTTCTTCTTGGAACAATTTAAAACCCTGAATAGACATTCCGCGGGCTTTGTCCCGATTTTTGAATTAAACCATGTCTCATTTTGGGGCAAATACATCAATGTTCCTACACTAGAAACAATTCAACCGTCATCTTTTTCCTAGACTGGGAAATTAGCTAATAAAACATTAAAAGCTTCCTTTTCTTTCCCCTTCCCTGCTATTTCTATTTTTCTACAAAACCTATTACTGCCCTTTTCACCCCGGTCCCTGGCTTTTAAAATCTACCTCGTTCTGCTTTTTACTGTTCCCCTAGACTGTAATATTCTACACTGGAATTCACGTTTTCGCCAAAACCCATACCACAAAAAATTTGTTTTTAAGTCCTAAAAAGTCCCTCCACTGCAGTTTCCAGTGCTCCCCCCCCACCCTAGTAAGTGAACCCATCCCTGCATACATGTCATTCTGCAAGAAAGAGGTCCCGTTGTCAGAATGTTAACCCATTTTCCCTTTCGATTTGTCCGCCAGCAATTGACACCAAATTTCCCTGGAAACATTCCTTCCAACCCCCTCCTTGGCATAATACCCCCAAAATTGGGGCAGGTTTCCCACCCCTTTTAATTATTTTTATTGTGACCTATACCGCTAAAAACGGTCCTCACTCCAGTCTGCCAAATCGTTGCCTAGCCTGAGACAGATATAGGATTGCTCCCCTTACCCCTCATGTGTCATCCAGACGGTAACAATTCCTCCATCCCAGCCCCGGAAGCAAAAATCTCTGTTCCTACCCTGTCCCTTTAAGCAGAACGCCTATCCATATACCTAATTGGCTTTTTCCCCAACAAAAACAATATTCGTACTTCCTTAATGTCTTTCGTCGGCGTTCCCCGTATTCGCTCAATTCGTCGGGTGCAGGAATGTATTTGGGTTTTCCACAACAGTTTCCATGGCGTCAGTGAAAAGTGGACACAGCAGTTTTAAATCTTGCCCAATCCACCTTAAACAGCAAATAATGAGCCAACAGTTTGGAGAATACACTGGACTCGTTTCACTAACAATGAGATCTGTACGAAAATTTTCCATATCAAAAGCAAAAATCAGAACAAAGTAACAGGATTTGACAGTTGCGTGGGGCCCCAGGCCGAAAAATGGATCAGTCACGTGGGAAGGGGCTTCACCAAATTTAATTCAATAACAAAAACATAAGGTGGGACCAAGTCAACCAGGTCCTAAATGATATAAACTGGGAAGATATCCTAAGCAACACGGATCCAAACCTATGTCTAGAAAAAAAAAATTACCTCTCAAGGGAGGTTCCTTGACGCTGGTGAGGGGTTCTTGATATAGGGAATTGGATCTGTTCTCCATTTCCGTGCATTGAGCCTGAATGCCTCCCATCCCCCCTGCTTGCACTGTATAATCCTACGGGTTTAGCGCTCCCAATGATTATAATAATAATAATAATAATAATAATAATAATAATAATAATAATAATAATAATAGTAATAATAATAATAATAATAACAGATAAAAATTACTCTGTATCACTTGAGGTGTGCTCAAGACATAGTCCTTTAAGGAAAAGGAAGAGAAGATGCAAACTAGAAAGAGAAAGGCGCTCCCTATACAGGCGAAGGCAAAGAATAACAGAGCGGCTAAAAGAGGCCAATATGTCTGTAATACGAAGGGAGACACTTGTCAGAGAAATAGCAAACATCAAACGTAAGCTTAAGGAATCTTGCAGGAGTCAAGAAACGTGGGAAGAACTAAAAGTCATAAATGAAAATAAAAGAAACTCAAATCATTTCTTTTCTTATGCTAAATCTAAATCTAGAGCAACATCCAGTATTGGGTCCCTACTTAGATGAGACGGGTTCTACACAGATGACAGCAAGGAAATGAGTGAGTTACTCAAGTCCCAGTATGACTCGATTTTTAGCAACCCACTAACCAGACTGAAAGTCGAAGACCTAAATGAATTTTTTATAAGCGAGATAGAATTTTGTAGATTCAAACCTATCTATATTATCCTGCCCCCAAAAATTACTTCGAACGGGCGAAAAAATTTACATGCCCACAAAACTTTGCCCCAGGGGCCAGACTCGGGAAAACCCCGTGTTCGACAAAAAACTCCCAAAAAACCCCTATCATGTCTTTTTAACTTCCTATAAAGGGGATTTATGGACGCAGGGGTTTGCCCCCACGCTTTTTAAAAAACAACAGGATGCCCCACTCTAAAAAAGGGGAAACAAAAAAAGGCAATAATAAAGAAACTACAGGCCCGGGGGTCTGGTTGGTGGCCCGGGGGTCGGGGGCAAAAAAGCTCCCCTTACACAGGGAAAGGGCCCCGGGTTTTCGATTCCCGGCGGGTGGAAATTCCGACCACGTTTCCCCTTCCCACCTAGGTCCTTTTTTCACCTACGCAAAAAGGAAACCCCCCGGGTGTTAGTGGGGGACAGGTGGGGGGTCGCTTCCGGGGGGGGACAAATTTAAAGGACCCAAAGGAAAAAAAGTTGGACAGTCCTCATGCGCTTTAAATTTTCTTGGGTTTTCCTGGGGGGGCTAACCCCCCGGGGGGTTTTTTTAAAAATCCGAACGAAATCTTTTTATTTTTCCCTTATAGTGGTAACATCGAATATCAAAAAAATTCTTAAAAAGGGTTCTAAAAAAACAAGATCCCCCACCACCTAGATACCCATCATTTACAAAAAACCCAGGGAAAACAGGGGGTTCTGGCGGTCGCTCCTGCCTGTCCTAACTACTGGGCCACTAGACATGGCCCTGGACGCTTTTAGAAAAAAATTTGCAAAATGTGTATCCCACGGGGACAAGTGGGGACCAGGGTGTAAAAGCACACAAATGCTTTTTTTAAAGGAATAATGGGGAAGAAATGGTAAAATGGATCAATTTTTTTCCCTGAACAAATAAAAACACATTGAGTGAAAAGTAAACAGAGAAGGTCGGGGGGGGGGCTGCGTTCAAAAGCTCTTTTTCCACAAGGCACAGTATTTCACCCCTCTTCCTGTTCCTCTTTCCTCAAAACTGAAAACGACGGGGAATTTTAAGCCCAGCACCGTGCCCTTCCCTTTGCAGATGACACCTAAAATTTAATGACAGTGTCCTCCATTGAAGACCTGCAAAAACCCCAAAGGCGGCTTCAACCAAATCTTTAAATTTGGGCCCCCCGGGAAAAAAATATAAATTTTCAACGTTGGGGAAATTTTAAATTTACTCTGACATGGAAAACGTGGGGAAAAATTGAATCTACACCCGGAGGTATAAAAACCCCGGGAGGTGTTGACCCAAAAAACCCCTCCAGGTTTTTCCCTTTGTCCCAAAAAAAGGTATAAAATACCGAAAAAATTTTAAAAATTAAGACACAGGGTGCCCCATCGGAAATATTTTTTAATTGTGGGACGTTTCACCATCCAGGGTTTTTAAAAGTACAGATTCTAGGGCAAAAATAGAAGACAGTTTTGAATATATACAAAAGATGGGTATTTAGTCCCTCGGCCTTGGGGTTAATGTTCACAGCTCATGGTGGGGGGAAATCTGGAGCAAAAAACAAGAAGACTGGCGGGGTTTATTTGGGTTCGTGGTAAGGACCCTGTAGGGAGACGAGGACATAGTCACCCGGTTTGGGGGGATTCCCCACAGTTTGGAAAAAATTTGGTCCTACCCAAAGGGTTTGGGTTTTGTTGGGGGAAAAAAGCCGTGAAGAAGGGGCATTTTTGTATTAGTTTTTTTCTGTCTTTTTAAAATTGTCCTAGAATCTGTATTGGGTAAAGCCCCTGGGTGGCGAAAGTCTTTCAATAAAGATATCCGTTTTTGCAAAATGTGGGCGTAACTTTATATGTCGGTATTTTTTATTTTCTTGCACCAAAATTGTCAGAAAACAGAACATCAAGGAATCTTGGGTTAGAGGACATCTACAAGACCTTTTTTCCGGCTGCTCAACCAAAACCCCTCCCTTTGGGTAGGAAACCCACTTCCACTGGGGAAACCCGCCCACCAGGGGAAAAATGCCCCCGTCCCCTGCCCCCCTCCTTTATCCACTGACGCCTATATAAACCCCCATTTTTCTTTCCTTTGCTCCAGATTTTTTCCAACCCCCACGATGCTGTGAAAAAATAAATCCAAGGCTGATGGATGATTACCCCATCTTTTTTTATAGTTTTGACTGTCTTCCTATTAAGTCCTTGAATTGTTTCTGATAAAGCCACTGGATGGGCGAAACGTCCCCCCAGTAAAGATATCCAGATGTTGCAATTTTGTCCCTTTAAATTTTTAGGGTTGCCTTTCCTGCCAATGTGTAAGGGAAAAGTTTTACAAATTTAAAAATGGTTAAAAAACCCAAATACACAAAAGAGCGAAAAAACTAATGCAAAATACCTGGGAGTTATAATATCAGAGTGTGGGGATGCAAAGAGTACGAACCCCTTTTTCGGCGCTGTTTCACCCCTCACTGAAAGGCTATCTCCTCCAAAACCCGCGAAACCCCGTAAATAAGGGTCCGCGACGGGGCCCCCTTGTTGATCGAACCCCGGTTTAACCAATTTAGAAGATTTGGTTTTTTTGGGAAACGCAGAGGTTTTTTTGTGGGAAACCCCCCCCTGGGCTGCCCTTTTCATTTTCCCCCCCTTTAAACTGGTTGAAACACGGGCCCGTCCTAGTGGTTTCTATTCTGCCTTGCTTAAAAGTGAAAGGTTTCACTAAAATTTTTGTTGTATATAGTGGGTTTAGTATGGGATTTTCCTCCCGTTCTTTCTTGGTGAAAAGGGGTAATTTTAAGTCAAAAGGGTTTTTTTGCTGTATTTATTTTTCTCCCTTTACACCCGGGGTAAAAAAGGCCGTTTTTTTTCCCGGGTTGTTTAAAAACAGAGGAAACTCCCCTTTTTTTAAAACCACAGTATTGGGTTTAATTTCATCTGATGAAAAATGACCCGGGGGGGATAATGAGAGCCTTTAAACCTGGGGAAAAACCAAGCCCATGGGCATTTTAAATAAATTGTTCATCTAGGCTGGAATAATTTTCTAAAACCAAACTAACAGCCCTTTCAAGGCAAGTGAAATTGTGACCTAGAATTTTGTAACAGAGGGCCTTTTTACAGCAAACTTTTGTTCGATTTTAAAAAACCCCAATTACTGGGAATGCTTGAAGTTCCTCAGCTTGTACTCCCAAGAATGCAGGCGGGAGAGATTCATGATTATATACACTTGGAAAATCCTATAGGGATTATTACCAAATCTGAACACAAAAATCACTCCCTATGAAAGCAAAAGACTCATCAGATGATGCAACATCCCGCCAGTGAAAAGCAGGGGCGCCAATAGCACGATAAGAGACAATATTATGAGTGTCAGGAGCCCAAGACTGCTCAACTGCCTCCCAGCATACATAAGGGGGATTACCAATAAACCCCTGGCTGTCTTCAAGAAGGCACTGGACAGGCACCTAAAGTCAATACCTAACCAGCCAGGATGTGGTTCATACATCGGTTTGCGTGTGGCAGACAGTAACAGCCTGGTTGATCAGGCCCTGATCCACCATGAGGCCTGGTCGCAAATCGGGCCGCAGGTGCGTTGACCCCCGAAACCCTCTCCAGGTATACTTCGTGTATTACTGAACCTCTTCTCTACAAAATTCAATTAAAGGTCATCTATTATCATTTACCCCTGGCACCCCAAACTTGCCTACCATGCATTCTATAACCGTTTCATTTTAGCATTCAGGTCCCCTATCACAATTACTTTCTCACTTGGTTCAAATTCCCAAAATTCTCATTTAGCATCTCCCAAAATCTGTCTCTCTCCTCTACTCTCCTCTCTTCTCCAGGTGCTTAAACACTTATTATAGCCTACTTTTCGCATCCAACCCTTATTTTACTCCACATAATTCTTGAATATATACATTTATTATCTCTCTTCTCATTCCATAACTGATCCTTCAACATTATTGCTACACCTTTCTTAGCTATAACTCATTCACAATAATAATAATAATAATAATAATAATAATAATAATAATAATAATAATAATAATAATAATAATACAACTGCTACTATTATTTCTACTGCTACCATTACTACTATTATTACTACAACTGCTTCTGCAACTGTTATTATTACTACTACTAGGACTACTGGCACTAAAGCTAATTATAAATATCTGTACTACTACTACTTCCACCACCACCACTGATATTACTACTAGTGCTACTACTTCTGTTACTACTACTTCTAGTATTACTACTACTACTACTTCTACTAGTGCTACCAGTGCTCCTATTACTACTACTACTGCTAGTGCTACTACTACTACTACCACCTACACCGCCACTACTGCTGCTACTGTTTGTTTCGTGTAAATTATAACATAGCACAGGTGTGCCAGGAATACAACTGTTTCGTAACACAAGGGAAAGAAACATCTGTATTGTTTAGATCACCACAAGCAAGACTAACTTAACGATGTAAAATAGAGCTTCAGCTGGTGCTGTTGCTGGACATAGTGCTGCTGTGCTGCCACTTACGTGACCACAGTTACTACTGCTGTGCTGCCACTTACGTGACCACAGTTACTACTGCTGTGCTGCCACTTACGTGACCACAGTTACTACTGCTGTGCTGCCACTTCATCGCTCCACTATGCGAAATGGTGCGTCAGCTGGTGATGGTGGTCCTGGTGTTTCCAAAGCAGCAGGTACAGATCTAGAAATATCAAATAGTGCTTCAGCTGATGGTGTTAATGGTTCGGATGCTACTTCTGGGGACGGAGTTGGTTTAATTTTAGAAATAGCTGATGGTTCCGTTTCAAATACGGTTACTGAAGATGGTGTAGGTGCAGATCTAGAAACTGCAACAGCTGGGAACCCAGCCTCCACAAATTCCAGTCAACAAAGCAGAATTGTGTACATTTTATACTTAGGGTGTCTGTAGGCAAGGAATATCTGGAAAAATGAATGGAACATGAACTTATGACCATTCAATGAAATGGCATGTTCTCCTGACCAAAGGAGTGCGTCCTTTTATCTTCTGTAAACGTTTTCAGGCTGAAATGTTTTATAAAACAATGATACAAAATAAACCGCCATGCATACCATTTCAAAGGAACCAGGAAGTGCAAACCCACAAACCTTGGGGAAAATAACCATAGTAGTTACAACCATTCAATAGCAAGAGTTTTTATTAATTCAAGGAAACAGAAAAAGTGGGAAGAAATGAGAAAAATATTCCACCATCTTGGAGTCTTGTTGGATTAGAGGCACAACCAGTAGTCGCCACTCAGAACCACAGATATTAAAGCCAACAAAAACTCCCCTCACAGTTACAGCTGGTTCTTTACCTCCTAAAAGATGTCGTACCTCCCTGCCCAAATTATAAAATAACTGTCTCATTCTCTTGGTCAACATTTAACAGCTCGACAAAATATTCCCTCCATCTTCTCAATACTTCCACCTCTATATTTGTTTGTATTTGTAAATATACAAGGCCCTAAACCATCCACCAAAAACATTTTTTTTCATTTTATTTAAAACAACATAAATAACAAGATTATATAAAGATAGTAAAAGAATACAACATTACAAGAATATGAACAAGATTGTCCAAAAAGCACATCGAGTACTGGAAATTATAAAGACTATACAAAAAAATAATTGTGACAAAAACGAACACACAAACTACACACACACAGTCACACCACGTATTATACAACATGGTACTATAGCTGGTATATACAAAAAAAAAAAAAAATGAAACACTGGTCATGGCTTCCGCCTGCCAACACACACGTATCTAGGACTTATATCTAAGACCTCAGGTGCCTGAAAGAGCACCACACTACTCAGACATTATCATTGACCTAAGAATAGGTATTTACAATTCAAAGGTGGAGCAGGATAACACTATAAGTCACTACAATGTAAAATTTTACATCTCATATAATAAAAAAAAAAAGAAAAAGACATGCAAGCAGCTACATGTGGAACATATACACTTACAAGTGATAAACATTCAATAATACTGCTGCCACATATAGCTCAAGCTCTATCACAGCTTACAAAAAAAAAAAAAAAAGTATAGACATAAACAGTGCTTTTGAAAACACACTGTAACACGACATAAAGTATAAACAGAAAATAAGTAACATAATCATCTGTGCTGGAAGCACACCATAATACTACATATATACTCCAGTGACTTGTATCGAGGCATAAACGACGGCGATACATTCCTTAAAGCTGTATACACAAAGCCTTAACAGATATAGCGACGTCACCATCACACAGGAGACGCACATAATTCACGATATCACACAACATTCACTCACTTGACATACACAATTAGACACTGCTGACCAGCCTGTTAGATTACCACTGAACCTCACAACAATCTCAAATCACGTAATTCAAAGGCTTTATTCACTGACGGGAAGTCTCTCTCCCATCTCCCCTCATATACCAACCTATTTCGACATTCTGTCCTATAAATCGTCCCCGTTAAAACCCGAATCCTACTGTTACCTGCGACCTGCCTCATAGCCCATGACATGTAAATATAATCGGCCACAATGTACGACACCGCACGTCAACCCCACCCATATCATTGCAGAGTCACTTGTTTGCACAGAACTGCTTAATGCCTCAAATGACGTAGTGGAAGTTTTAGCAGTAAAGGTCGAGAACCAAAACCTAGTCATTGTGGTAGTCTACAAGCCTCCGGATGCAACATCCCAGCAATTCCAGGAACAGCTGTTAAAAATTGACCACTGTCTGGAAAATCTTCCAGCTCCTGCACCCAACATCTTGCTCCTGGGGGATTTCAACTTAAGGCACCTAAAATGGAGGAATATAGCAAATAATATTGTTGCAGTAATAACACCAGGAGGCAGCTCTGATGAAAACTCACACTCACACGAGCTTTTAAATCTCTGCACAAAATTCAATTTAAACCAGCAAATAATAGAGCCTACTAGACTGGAGAATACACTAGACCTCATATTCACTAACAATGATGATCTGATAAGAAATGTCACCATATCAAAAACAATATACTCAGATCACAACATAATTGAGGTTCAGACATGTATGCGAGGAGCCCCAGACCGACAAAATGAGACTAGTCACGAGGGAGCATTCACCAAATTCAACTTCAATAACAAAAACATAAAGTGGGACCAAGTAAACCAAGTCCTAACCGATATAAGCTGGGAAGATATACTAAGCAACACAGACCCAAACTTATGCCTAGAACAGATTAACTCGGTGGCACTCGATGTATGCACAAGGCTTATTCCTCTAAGAAAAAGGAGGAGTAGATGTAAAATAGAAAGAGACAGGCGCTCCCTTTACAGGCGACGGAAAAAAATAACAGAGCGGCTAAAAGAGGTCAATATATCTGAAATGCGCAGGGAGACACTGGTCAGAGAAATAGCAAGCATCGAACTTAAGCTAAAAGAATCCTTTAGGAGTCAGGAATCGCGGGAAGAACTAAAAGCTATAAATGAAATCGAAAGAAACCCAAAGTATTTCTTCTCCTATGCCAAATCAAAATCGAGAACAACGCCCAGTATTGGGCCCCTACTTAAACAAGATGGGTCCTACACAGATGACAGCAAGGAAATGAGTGAGCTACTCAAGTCCCAATATGACTCAGTTTTTAGCAAGCCGCTAACCAGACTGAGAGTCGAAGATCAAAATGAATTTTTTATGAGAGAGCCACAAAATTTGATTAACACAAGCCTATCCGATGTTATCCTGACGCCAAATGACTTCGAACAGGCGATAAATGACATGCCCATGCACTCTGCCCCAGGGCCAGACTCATGGAACTCTGTGTTCATCAAGAACTGCAATAAGCCCCTATCACGAGCCTTTTCCATCCTATGGAGAGGGAGCATGGACACGGGGGTCGTCCCTCAGTTACTAAAAACAACAGACATAGCCCCACTCCACAAAGGGGGCAGTAAAGCAACAGCAAAGAACTACAGACCAATAGCACTAACATCCCATATCATAAAAATCTTTGAAAGGGTCCTAAGAAGCAAGATCACCACCCATCTAGAAACCCATCAGTTACACAACACAGGGCAACATGGGTTTAGAACAGGTCGCTCCTGTCTGTCTCAGCTACTGGATCACTACGACAAGGTCCTAAATGCACTAGAAGACAAAAAGAATGCAGATGTAATATATACAGACTTTGCAAAAGCCTTCGACAAGTGTGACCATGGCGTAATAGCGCACAAAATGCGCGCTAAAGGAATAACAGGAAAAGTCGGTCGATGGATCTATAATTTCCTCACTAACAGAACACAGAGAGTAGTCGTCAACAGAGTAAAGTCCGAGGCAGCTACGGTGAAAAGCTCTGTTCCACAAGGCACAGTACTAGCTCCCATCTTGTTCCTCATCCTCATATCCGACATAGACAAGGATGTCAGCCACAGCACCGTGTCTTCCTTTGCAGATGACACCCGAATCTGCATGACAGTGTCTTCCATTGCAGACACTGCAAGGCTCCAGGCGGACATCAACCAAATCTTTCAGTGGGCTGCAGAAAACAATATGAAGTTCAACGATGAGAAATTTCAATTACTCAGATATGGTAAACATGAGGAAATTAAATCTTCATCAGAGTACAAAACAAATTCTGGCCACGAAATAGAGCGAAACACCAACGTCAAAGACCTGGGAGTGATTATGTCGGAGGATCTCACCTTCAAGGACCATAACATTGTATCAATCGCATCTGCAAGAAAAATGACAGGATGGATAATGAGAACCTTCAAAACTAGGGAGGCCAAGCCCATGATGACACTCTTCAGGTCACTTGTTCTATCTAGGCTGGAATATTGCTGCACTCTAACAGCACCTTTCAAGGCAGGTGAAATTGCCGACCTAGAAAATGTACAGAGAACTTTCACGGCGCGCATAACGGAGATAAAACACCTCAATTACTGGGAGCGCTTGAGGTTTCTAAACCTGTATTCCCTGGAACGCAGGAGGGAGAGATACATGATTATATACACCTGGAAAATCCTAGAGGGACTAGTACCGAACTTGCACACGAAAATCACTCACTACGAAAGCAAAAGACTTGGCAGACGATGCACCATCCCCCCAATGAAAAGCAGGGGTGTCACTAGCACGTTAAGAGATCATACAATAAGTGTCAGGGGCCCGAGACTGTTCAACTGCCTCCCAGCACACATAAGGGGGATTACCAACAGACCCCTGGCAGTCTTCAAGCTGGCACTGGACAAGCACCTAAAGTCAGTTCCTGATCAGCCGGGCTGTGGCTCGTACGTTGGTTTGCGTGCAGCCAGCAGCAACAGCCTGGTTGATCAGGCGCTGATCCACCAGGAGGCCTGGTCACAGACCGGGCCGCGGGGGCGTTGACCCCCGAAACTCTCTCCAGGTAAACTCCAGGTAATATCAAAACTCATCGCCCGAAGCGATGAAAACCTTTCCCCCCCCACCAAGCGTAAAAACCCTACTGAACCACTCACGTACCACACCTAAACTCTCACAAAATTACACAACATGAAAAGCAGACTCATCCACCCCCGCACGCCGGACAACCCCGGTTCTCCCCCAAACGCCTGTTATACAACACTATCCCGGACAACAGGATCCTGTGTAAAAACTTAAAAACCACTTCCCGTACATGAGCAGGTAGACGCAATAGTTGAACCCGCTCCCAAATATCACTCCACGCATACATGGGGTACATTCCCTCAACTCGCCCAACGACTCTCCCCATACCCGCCCTTTCCAAGGTACATAATTTAACACACTGCACGTCCCTTACACGCAATAACACGCGAAGCATCGACTTGCACTGAAGTAAATCCCTCCCCCCCTCACTACCTGCGCAGTTCTTGATGCATTTTTAATTAAACCATCCCACATCCCACACAGCCAGAGAAAACGACGCTTCACATAACACGCCATTACTCGAGCCTCTAGAGGAAAGAGACCCAAACCTCCCTGGTGCAGCGGTGTCTCCACCACCGCTCTTGTGAGCCAGTCGCAACCCGAACCCCACAAGAACCGATAAACTATGCAAAAGACGTTTGACATCCCCCTGCAGCAGAGGATACAGCGCAGCAACATGCCATACTTTGCTGTAAAGCAGGATATTAATGACTACCGCCCTCTGATGCAGGGTTATATGATGCGGCCGTAGACTATTTAAGTGCCCCAAGACACCATCTACAACCCTCCTCGAATTATACGCCCGTGTCTGTTCTACCTCACGAATATAATGAACACCACATATAGTGAAACGATCAACTACCGTCCACCCCTCTGCACCCACCCCATCCCCCACCCACTCCCTCAACTCCATAATCTTAGCGATTTTTCCCTGTTAACACAGCCCCGTCGCCTTGCCAAATACATCAACAAGTCTCCCAACAATATGTAAGTGTTCCCTCATATGTAATAGCACAATCGTATCATCCACATAACCCACAAGGGTCGGTCGACCACTGCCCGAACCCCAAGACGAATCTACACCCCGTCCACAAACAGCCTAGTAAAAAGGGTCTTGCAGACATGCAAAAAGCATTTGAGACATGGGACATCCCAGACGGATGCCCCTGCTCAACTGTACGAAAACACCTAACCTCCCATTAACTTGTACCTTAAAACCCACCCCATTGTACAACGAACGGGCCCACGTGACGACCTCATTTCCAAAACCCTGCCATCTCATAAACCTGTAAAGTAAAAGGACACAAGTGCAACTGATGTGACATTATACTGTGGCGCCGTTTCACTCTCCAGGAGCTTTGTCAAGCCGTTACGGCTTGACAAAGCTCCTGGAGAGCGAAACGTTGCCACAATATAATATCACATTAGTTGCACTTGTGTCCTTTTACTTTACATATTGTCGGTAATTCTACCAACATTATTACCATCTCATAAACCTCATGAAATGCAGCTCTCCAGTCCAAAGCCAGAACACCACCCCTTCCCCTCTCCCCACAATCCTCAACAAACTCCCTGATATTCCCATGACCATCATACATCGACCTACTTGGTACACCAAACTGACCCATATGGATCACCTTATCAAACACTTTCTTAATCCTATCCATTAAAATTTTCGCGTATAGCTTATAGTCACTGCTCATCAACGATATGGGACAATAGTCCTTAATTGCTAATGGCGCGTCATATTTCCTAACTAATACCAACACTGCCGTACACTGAGACAGACCTAACACCCTACCCTTCTACATAGCATTGAGTAAACGAACCATATTACCTCTCAATGTTGAATATAAAATTCACAAAGAATGCCATCAATGCCCAGCGCCTTCCCCTTACTCATTTCCTGTAGTGTCTCCCACACCTCTGCTTCAGATATAAGTCCACCCATGAGAAGGCGATCATGATCATTTAACTCAAATCGTACTCCCCTCCCCAATTCCTGTATTGCATGCTTGCTCACACCTTTACTCTGGATTTGGAGCTTACTCCATGTATCGACATAAAAGCTTATCCCCTCACTATACCCGTCTACTTTGTCCTGCACCACTAAACTCATAATTTCAGTCGCCTTCCGATTTGTGTCTGACTTCGTAAGACACATGCAGACGGCTTATCACCCCACAAAGCCTCCTCAAATTCACCTGAAATGCGTGCCCCAACAGGTATTTTTCAATTCCTGAATTTGTTCTTTAAGAGCGCCAATCTCATCCACTGGGTAAACCCCAGACGCCTCTTCCTGCGCAAAACATTGCCGTAGATGACCCTCCAGGTACCCCATGAAACCATACTTCATGCAATTGGCCTCCTTACTCCGAGGTATACATAAACGAGTGTCTTACCAAAAAACGTCAGAACCTCCTGTATATAGTCAGAAAACTTAAGCAGGAGAATAATGATACAATACACCAATGCTTCACACGGGATGGGAAAATTCTAGTTAGGAAAACAAATGTAGGTCAACTGTACACAATCACGAACGAGAATGATCTATCACGATTTCTCAGGGATACTAATCTTACAGAGAATAACTAAACAATGTCCAACCTAAAAGTCTACGTAGTGTAGTGTATGTTTTGCTTCATTATTGTTCAAATTTCATAGTACAATCTCTTAGTAATTAAATAATCATTCTCTGCTCAGACGTTGTGCTGAGCGGTTGTCAGCTGCTTCTCCTCAGTCCCGACACCTGGTGGAGGAGTTTTTACAACATCAACAACAATGGCGACTGCCTTTCGCCGACGTGTTAATACTGTTTGTATTCAACTAACACAGGGCTCTATCACCAGCGAATCAGTAAATGTGTTAATGCCAGCAATCATTCGTGATGCATATGGCATTCAACGTGAATCCTTGTGTGGCGTCGTCTTGAATGGAACTTCACGGATCTTCGTCAAGTTTTGTGACACTCAGATTTACGAGAAGATTGTGACCCAGTACCAGGATATAAGTAAGCAAGTCACCCCAGCAGTTTCTGTCCAGTTGCATGACGTTTCACGATACTATACATGGGTACGTGTGCGAAACGTGCCTTTTGAGGCCAATGAAGTTGATATACGTGACTTTTTGAACGTTATGGGAAGATCCACCTGGTCACCATGGGTAGGTGGTCTGACGGCCACTATGCTGGTCTTCAGGAGGGGTCATTTACGTTGAAAATGTCCCTGCGTCAGCCGATTCCTTCGTACATACAACTGGAGGATTTTCGTTCCCAGGTGTACATTACGTATCCTGGACAGAGAAGAACTTGCCGCCTCTGCAGCGCTTTGGATCACATAGCAGCTCAGTGTGTTCAGCACCAGCCACCATCGGGGCGTGGTCGTCGTCATGACAGTGAGGTACCCCGTCAGGCTCTGGAAGAGGAGGTTGTCGAGACCTCGCCGCGTCTGACATCATGGAGTGCTGAGATTGATCAGGCCATGCTACTAGAGTCATCTTGTGTGACTCTACCTGGGACCGCCTCCCTTGACGAGGTGGAACATGTGAACAGTGAAATCCCTCTAGCAAGAGAGGCAGGTGATATGGAGGCTGACATTGTATCTGCATTAAGTGACCTATTAGCATTGCATGAGTCTGATTCTGTGCCGTGTTCTGATGAGGGGAGATTATGTGCAGATGATGCTGATCAGATAGCTAAAGTGAGAGATTTGGAGAGTTCGAGAGTTCATACTGTTGAGGCAGAAATTCACAAGAACACTCCAAGTACTGACATGTCTGAAGATGCTGTTTCTAGGAAGCGTGCGGCTACCCCGTCCGACTCCGATGATGTCTTGACCCCTGGACAACGTTCAGGGAAGAAGACGTGGTTGGAAATCATGGGTGGGGGGAGGTCGCGCGAGTCAAAGACAGCAGGTAATATCACGGGGATTGCCAAAGGTGCGGGAAGTGCCTTGGGTGCTTGCCGGCGCAAAGAGAAAAAGGGAGTGGTAGCCCCTAGAGGAAAGCCACCTTTTAACACAGTTAGGTTTGTAACTATTAATGTTAATGGTTTGAAATCTGTCAGAAAGTGTGTGCAGGTGCGTGAGTGGTTGAATCATTTTGCAGTGGATGTGTGTTTTTTGCAAGAACATAACCATAAGGTAGGAAGTTTGTTTGAGATGGATGGTTATGACATTTATGTGACCCACTCCAGACGTCTGAAAGGTGGAGTGGCTGTGTTGATAAAAGCGACCAGCCCGTTTGTGTTGAGACATTGGGAGGAAGGGGGGGAGGGTCACGTGGTGCGAGTCGTGGGGTATTGGGGTAGTAGAAGGGTTGGTTTTGTAGGGGTATATGGGCCGGCTGAACATGATGTTAATATTAAAATACTTTGTTAGAGATGTCTTGGTATATTATTTGAGGTCCCTGCCAGAAATTACAGTGGTCGGTGGTGACTGGAACTGTGTGGTGCGCCGTAAAGACATTGAACTGAGGGGGGCGGGTTTCTGTTCGCTTGTTTTGGGTGACTTGTTGTCTGGGTTGGGGTTGGTAGATGTATGCGGAGGACGTGACTTGGGGATTGAGCATACTTTTGTGAGTAGAGGCTATGCAGCATGTTTAGATAGGGTGTATGTGTCTCGGCGGGTGGTCGTAATCAATGTGCGTGTATTGAATGTCTTTTTCTCCGACCACCGGGGAGTTTTTGTAGAGCTCGACTGGGGAGGTCTCCCGCATCATTTTAAGGGATACTGGAAACTGAATACGTGGATGCTACAAAGTGTGGATGATAGGGAACTATTCGCGGACTTCTGGGCGTCTATGGGAGTAGACTCCTGGGAGGGGTGGGATTTAGTACGATGGTGGGATGAGGTTGTGAAGCCTCGAATTAAGAATTTTTATGTGCATCGGTGTAAGGAGGCCACTCGCTTGGAGTATGGTTTTCAGAGGTACCTGGAGGGTCATCTACGACAATGTTATGCGCAGGGAGAGGCATCTGGGGTTTACCCAGTGGATGAGATCGATGCTATTAAAGAACAAATCCAAGTATTGAAAAATAAGGTTTTCGATGGGGCGCACATTTCGAGTAGGGTGGAGGAGGCTTTGTGGGGTGACAAGCTGTCTGCTTGTGTCTTACAAAGTCAGACACAAAGGCGAAAAGCGACTGAAATGTGAGTTTAGTGTGCAGGATGAAGTTTGACGGGTATAGTGAGGGACAAGTCTTAACAACAACTGAGGGGATAAGTTTTTATGTCGATACTTGGAGTAAGCTCCAGATGCAAAGTAAAGACGTGAGTGAGCATGCGATACAGGATTTGGGGAGAGGAGTACAATACGAGTTAAATGATTATGATCGCCTTCTCATGGGTGGGCCTATATCTGAGGCAGAGGTGTGGGAGGCACTACAAGGAATGAGTAAGGGGAAGGCTCCAGGCATTGATGGCATCCCTTGTGAATTTTTATATCAATATTGGGAGGTAATACGGACTTTTATGGTTCGTTTACTCAATGCGATGAAGAGGGGGGGGGGTGTTAGGTCTGTCTCAGCGTACGGCAGTGTTGGTCTTAGTTAGGAAATGTGATGTGCCGTTAGCAATTAAGGACTACCGTCCCATATCTTTGATGTGTAGTGACTATAAACTATATGCGAAAATATTGATGAATAAAATTAAGAAAGTGTTTGATAAAGTAATCCATAAGAGTCAGTTTGGTGTGCCAGGTAGGTCAATGTATGATGGTCATGGGAATATCAGGGAGTTTGTTGAGGAATGCGGGGTGAGGGGTGGGGGTGGTGTTTTGACTTTAGACTGGTGAGCCGCTTTTGATGGTGTGGAAAGGGAGGTTCTGTGGAAATTTATGAGATGGCAGGGTTTTGGAAATGAGGTCATCACGTGGGCCCGTTCGTTGTACAATGGAGCGGGTTTTAAAGTACAAATTAATGGCAAGTTAGGTGTTTTTGTACACTTGAGCAGGGGCATTCGTCACGGATGCCCCATGTCTCAAATGCTTTTTGCATGTATGCAGGACCCTTTTTACTGGGCTGCTTGTGGGCGGGGAATAGAGACATCGTGGGGTCTGAGTAGTGGTCGACCGACCCTTGTGGGTTATGTAGATGATACTACTGTGTTATTACATTCACGGGAGCAATTGGGTTTTGTTGGGAGACTTGTTGACATATTTGGCAAGGCTACGGGGATGTGTGTTAATAGAGAAAAATCGAAGATTATGGAGTTGGGGGAGTGGGTGGGGGATGGGGTGGATGCAGAGGGGTGGACTGTGGTTGATCGTATTACTATATGTGGTATTCATTATATGCGGGAGGTCGATCAGATGAGGGCGTGCAATTCAGGGAAGGTTGTACATAGTGTCTTGGGGCGCTTAAATAGTCTACGGCCGCGACATTTAACCCAAATTTAACACAAATTACCAACTAATAGGACTCGTACTACCACCTCCTACCCCGCTGCCACTGAAGTGATACTCCACAACATTCACCCATCACCCATCGCCTACTATTCACCCGAAGCCACAACCAATGGACAAGGGTCAGAACAATAAAAGAAGATCCAGTAACCAGCTAAGGACTCCTAACATCAAAGGTGAGAGCAGTAATAACACGAGGAAAACTTGTGGTACTGCCAGCCAGGACACAACCCTCATCACCCACCGGCACCACCACAACACACGACAGACAACAACAAACATGGCCGCCGCTACAATCCAAGATAACTCCTTCCCAGTATTTGATGTCAAGAAGATCACCGACCCAGAAATAGCTAAACTCCTTATGATTCAGAACCAAACGATCACCAAACTAACTCAAGAAATGCAGGAACTAAAGGCTAACAATGCAGATTACCTCAACAAGATCACTGCTCTAGAACATAAACTAGACACTCTAGAACAACAAAGCAACACCCACATCCAGTCCCTAGACACCATCAACACTCTAAAAGACCAAGTCACCCTACTTACTACCAACATTACAGAGGAAAGATCAAAAGTGGACCAACAACTTGCCAATGTCATAACCAACTTCCAAGACCATAATGACCAACAGCAGCTATCTGACGCTGTTGTAGTTAACAGCAAACATCTCCCAGCCACAGTCACCCAAGAGACCTGCATGGAGACCACCCTACAGCTTATCAAGGATCACTTTCGCCTTAACATACATAGTGACGACCTAAAGGATTGCAAACTGATGGGCTACCAAGCAGGTAAAAAAACAGTGCTGTTAAAATTCCAAACTAGCCTACAAAGAAACAACCTACTAAAAACATCTATTTCTATGAAAACTGATGTTTACGTCAATGAGTGCCTTACCAAAACAAGACAAAACCTTCTTTATCGGCTAAGAAAATTATGCCCAAAAAATCCACAAGTGCTTTGTGAGGGATGGAAAAATCGCAGTTAGGAAACAGCCCACTGGGAAGAGATACTTCATCTCTACAGAACATGACCTTAAAACATTCCTAAGTGAGGCTGGACTAACAGAATCAGAGTAAAGTGCAGATAATACTCATAGTCCACTGTTAGTGTTATATTGTCATAAATTTGTGCCCCCCTAAAATTCTAATACCCCAACTACTTTTGATTGTCATTGTTGTATTCAACGACCATTGTACCTCATAGTCTTAATTGTGTTTAATATCTACAGAATCTATCTCCTTTTTTTACAACTTACCACATCACTGTTCTATCTTATTTTATTATAAACTAACCATAACTTGTCTTCAATAATTCTACCTCACTTTAAAAAATACTCAATTGCCCAATTTTATTCTAAATCCCTATTATTGCCCAATTTTACTTTAAACTATATTGATCAAACTTATTGTAAACTTCTTTTATTGACCATTTTTATTCCATACTTTTTTAAACTAGTATTTTCAACTACAACTTTTATATTATCCTGTCTACCATCTTATTAGCATATTATAACCAAGTCATTGCCATTTTTATTTTTATCATTTTTTTTTATTATTCTTTTGCTACATTAATTTGTGTATTTTATCCTGTCAATTTAAATCTAATTATACTCTAATTCTTGTAAACAACTTATATAAGACCTTAGTGCAATTACAATTGAGAGTCTTGTGCCTTTATTATATTATTAGATTAATCACAGTTTTACTCTAGCTCATTCTAGCTCAACACATAGTAATACCAAATTCACTATATTAGACCATAGTGCAATTACTAGTGAAAGACTGGTGCTATTTGTAATTTGTATTTTTATATTATTAGACTAAACCTAGTTGTACTATAGCTCTTTCTAGCTCAATACATAGTCAATACCAAATTCACTATATTAGACCATAGTGCAATTACTAGTGAGAGACTAGTGCTATTTTTAATTTGTATTTTTATATTATTAGATTAAACCTATTGTACTATAGCTCATTCTAGCTCAAAACATAGACTCCACAAAAGTCATTATTAGACATTAGTGCAATTACAAGTGAGAGTCTTGTTCTATTTTTAATTTGTATTTTTATATTACTAGTTTATACCTAGTTGTACTTTAGTTCATTCCAGCACAACACATAGACAACATCAACTTCATTATGTGTAGTAGTGACTATACTCTACACGACCAAAATACTCTAGCTATATACTTGTCCAAACTTCCTACCACTACAGATATCAGTACTAGAACTCAACACACAACTCAGGATATAAATAACCATAATTTAAACCTAGAAGATGATTGATCACGTTGACCCTGATCTAAACCTCCATAATCTGACACCCAATCAAAACCTATTGGAAAGTAACTCCCTTTTATTACACAGCATCACAAGCCAGCACTATCCTAAACAATGCTAAAAGTCTATCAGTACTTAACTACAACAACAGGTCCTTAAGCAAACACTATGATGACCTCCTAGCACTCCTTGAATCACTAAAGACACCCTTCTCCTGCATTATTCTTACTGAGACCTGGCTTAAGCAGGACACAATAGATATCTACCCTCTACCAGGATACACAGCAATTCACAACTGCAGACCAAACCAAGTTGGGGGTGGTATTGCAATCTATTACTCTAACCAATTATCTTGTATTAGCACCACTTGCTTTAGTGATGAATATGGGGAATACATTTTTGCTAATTTTACTGAAAAAAAACCTTAAGACGCCTATAACAATCGGTGCCATTTACCGGATACCTCACACAAACATCCCAAATTTCAGTGAGAAATTAAAGTCGCTAATAACAAACAGACAAATGAATAAGCACCACCTTCTCTTAGCTGGAGACTTCAACATCAACCTTGGCTTACTAGATGATCAGCCTGTAACTGATTTCATCAACAATATGAACAACACACTTCTCATACCAACAATAACTAAACCAACCAGGCTCACTGAGACAAGTGCAACCATAATAGACCACATATGGACCAATATACTAGCCCCCCTTAAATCAGGGATAATCACAGATAGCACTACAGACCACTACCCTACCTTCCTCCTGACAAACATTAGTAAACCACCACTTGAATACAACAAAGTCTCATTTAGACTCCATGACGAGGCCTCAGTAAGGAAGTTCACAGGCTGGAATATTGCTGCACTCTAACAGCACCTTTCAAGGCAGGTGAAATTGCCGACCTAGAAAATGTACAGAGAACTTTCACGGCGCGCATAACGGAGATAAAACACCTCAATTACTGGGAGCGCTTGAGGTTTCTAAACCTGTATTCCCTGGAACGCAGGAGGGAGAGATACATGATTATATACACCTGGAAAATCCTAGAGGGACTAGTACCGAACTTGCACACGAAAATCACTCACTACGAAAGCAAAAGACTTGGCAGACGATGCACCATCCCCCCAATGAAAAGCAGGGGTGTCACTAGCACGTTAAGAGACCATACAATAAGTGTCAGGGGACCGAGACTGTTCAACTGCCTCCCAGCACACATAAGGGGGATTACCAACAGACCCCTGGCAGTCTTCAAGCTGGCACTGGACAAGCACCTAAAGGCAGTTCCTGATCAGCCGGGCTGTGGCTCGTACGTTGGTTTGCGTGCAGCCAGCAGCAACAGCCTGGTTGATCAGGCGCTGATCCACCAGGAGGCCTGGTCACAGACCGGGCCGCGGGGGCGTTGACCCCCGAAACTCTCTCCAGGTAAACTCCAGGTGACCTAGAGACTGTTGACTGGCCTACAGAATTCTCCAAGGCCAATGGTATTGATGACTGGACAGACATTTTTCTTAACAAATTACTTAGACTATACAACAAACATTGTCCTATAAAAACAAAACAGATCACAAACAAACGGCTTGGTTGCCCATGGCTAACCAGCACCATTCTGAAATCCATTGACAAGAAACACCAATATGAAAAGCAATATAGACAAGGCTTAATACACAAAGATATTATTAAACACTATTCATCAGCTCTCACCAAAGTAATAAAGAAAGCCAAACAACTATACTACTCAAGTAGATTCACAGACACTAGAGGAGATATAAAAAAGACCTGGAAAACACTCTCTCAGATTCTAGGGACCCACAAACTGAGAAAAACCAAGAATATTGTCCTAACTAAACCTAAAGAAACACCACTACATCCCACTGACACAGCTAACAAGATAAACGACTTCTTCTCAACCATAGGATCTAATCTCGCCAGTAAAATCCCACATACCAATGCCCATGCCAGGGACTACCTAGATGGGAATTTCCCTAATTCCTTCTATCTTGCACCAACTGAGCCCACGGAAGTCACTGAGATTATAAAGTCACTCAAAAATAACTCAGGGAATCTGTCTAATGTCCCACCATTACTGTACAAGCGAGTGGCCCATGTCCTTTCGCATGCAATTTCATTACTCTTTAACAAGTCACTAGAGACTAGCACCTTCCCGAAACTACTCAAGATGGCAAGGGTTACACCAATACAAAAAGGTGGTGACCCTACAGACTTAAACAACTATAGGCCAATATCTAACTTACCATTGCTATCCAAAATCTTTGAGAAACTCGTGCACAGGAGACTGTATTCATTTATAACGGCTCAAAACATACTCAACCCCTGCCAATTTGGATTCAGGAAAAATAAAAGCACTAATGATGCAATCATAAAAAAGCTAGATCTGCTTTACACAGCATTGGAAAATAAGGAATATCCACTAGGAATTTTTATTGACCTAAGAAAAGCTTTTGACACAGTAGACCACGACATCCTACTCCACAAACTTGATCATTACGGTATAAGAGGCCATGCGCTTGCTTATTTCAAATCTTACATTACTAATAGGTATCAGTATGTCACCATTAAAGACACAGCATCAGCAACACGGCCACTTGATACTGGAGTTCCGCAGGGAAGTGTCCTTGGTCCCCTGCTCTTCCTCATATACATCAATGACCTTCCAAACGTATCCCAACACCTGAAACCCATTCTCATTGCTGACGACACAACTTATGTCATCTCTCACCCTAATCTTGTTACCCTCATCACCACTGTGAATGAGGAGCTGATCAAAATATCGACTTGGATGACAGCCAATAAACTTACGCTTAACACTGACAAAACCTACTATATTATGTTTGGTAGCAGAGCAGGAGATGCACAAATTAACATTAAGATTGACAACACTCTAATTACCAGAAATAATGGGGGCAAATTCCTAGGCTTATACCTTGACAACAACCTGAATTTCAGCACCCATATCCAGCATATAACCAAAAAAGTATCCAAAACGGTTGGGATCCTCTCCAAGATACGTACTACGTGCCGCAAAATGCCCTTCTCACAAATATAACCACTCACTTATTTATCCATACCTCACCTATGCTATTTGTGCTTGGGGATCAACTGCAGCAAACACACCTAAAGCCAATAATAACCCAGCAAAAAGCTGCAGTAAGAATAATCACTAAATCCCATCCCTGGCAACACCCCCCCCACTCTTCATAGACCTAAACTTACTCCCTGTTCAGTACATCCACACTTACTACTGTGCAATCTACATCTACAGGGCCTTAAACTCTAATATCAACCTTGACCTAAAACGCTTTCTTGATAGTTGTGACAGAACCCACAGGCATAACACCAGACACAAACATCTCTACGACATTCCCCGTGTCCGACTAAACCTTTACAAAAATTCAATGTATGTCAAAGGCCTTAAAATCTGGAATACCCTACCTGAGAACTCTAGAACTGCAGACACATTCATCACCTTCAAAACTACCATTAGAAAACATCTTATCTCCCTGATACACCCTATCAACTAACTACACGAATACCACCTGGTGGTTCACACTTGCACTCACTGACTCATTTGACCATAAACAGAAATATTAATCTCAATCTTAAAATAATGAATCCTGTGATACTCCAATACTGAAACTATCTACTGTGCCAAAACAAAAGCATTTACATTGCTAAACTCACAAACTAGTATTTAGTCACTTAGCCATAATACCAACTTACCTCATAATTTGTAATATTTTACAATTAAGAATAAAACTAAGTCTGCCCGAAATGCCTAGCCATGCTAAGCGTTCTAGTGGTACACTCTGTAATCATTATTTTACTACATGTAAACCACACAATAACCAAATTTCTGTAAACTCAGCATTGTAATCCTTATAGAGAATAAACTTTGAATTTGAATTTGAATTTGAATTGCATCAGAGGGCGGTGGTCATTAAAGTCCTGCTTTATAGCAAAGTATGGCACGATGCTGCACTGTATCCTCTGTTGCAGGGGGACGTCAAACGTCTTTTGCATAGAGTTTATCGATTTTTGTGGGGTCCAGGATGCGATTGGCTCACAAGAGCGGTGGTGGAGACACCAATGCATCAGGGAGGGTTGGGTCTCATTCCTCTAGAGGCTCGTGTCATGGCATGTTATGTGAAGCATCGTTTTCTCCGACTGGGTGGGATGCATGGTGGGTTAAGTGAATTGTATCACGACCTGCGCAGGTGGTGGAGAGGGAGGAATTTAATTTGGTGCGACGCGATGCTTCGCGTTTTATTGAACATGAGGGACGTGCGCTGTGTAAAATTATGTACCTTAGAAAGGGCGGGTAGGGAGGTAGTCGTGGTGCGAGTTGAAGGAATGTATCCCATGTATGCATGGGGTAATATATGGAGGCGAGTTCAACAGTTGCGTCTGCCTGCTCAAGTACGGGAAGTGGTTTTTAAATTTTTACATGGAATCTTGCCGTCCGGGATGGTGTTGTATAATAGGCGTTTGGAGGAAGATTGGGGTTGTCCGGCATGCGGGATGGAGGAATCTGCTTTTCACGTTGTGTATTTCTGTGAGACTTTAGGTACGGTACGAGAGTGGTTCAGTAAGGTTTTGCGTTTGGTAGGGGGGGAGGTTTGTCGGTACTCCGGGCGTTGAGCTTTGATGTAGGTGGGGTTGACTTGCGTGTACAACGTGCAGTGTCGTACGTTGTGGCCGATTATATTTTCGTGTCATGGGCTATGAGGCACGTTGATGGTAACAGTAGAATTAGGGTTTTAGCGGGGACGATTTATAGGACAAAATGTCGAAATAGGTTGGTATATGATGGGAGATGGGAGAGAGACTTCCCGCCTGAATATAAAACCTTGGAGTTACGAGATTTGAGATAGTTGTGAGTGTTCAGTGGGTAATCTAACGGGCTGGTTAGCTGTGTTTAATTGTGTTTGTCAAGTGCGTGAATGTTTTGTGTTCTCCGAGTTTATGTGCGTCTCCTATGTAACGGTGATGACGATATATCTTACGTGCTTTGTGTACACAACTTTTAGGAATGTTTCTCGTCATTTATGCCTCAATTAAAAGTCATTGGTGTACATTTTGTATATGGTGTGCTTCCTAGCACAGTTGAACGTTTTCTCATTTCCGTTTATACTTTATGCCGTGTCCATGTGCTTTTCAATAGTATATGTATCTATGCAAGTGTTTGATATTCTGTAAGCTGTGATGGAGCTTGAACTATATTTGGAGGTAGCATTTTTCAATGTGTGCATCTCGTCAGTGTATAAGTTCACTTATAGCTGCTTGCATTTGTGTTTATTGAGACGTCAAAAATCACTGTAGTTTCGTTTTGTTATATTAGATATATTTTCATTGTTGTGAATTGTAGCGTCATCCTGTTCCACCTTTGAAATGTAATGCCTATCCTTAGTCAATGATAATAACACCGTGGTAGTCGCCCAAATTAACGTATTGTTGTGCTCTTTAAGGCACCTGAGTTCTTAGATTAAGTCTTGGATACGTTGTGTGTTGGCAGGCGGAAGCCACGCCTAGTTATATGCCAGATGAAGTATCACGTTGTATTTATTTATTTATTTATTTATTTAGTAATTTAAGCATACAAACAGAGGTAAAAAAAATACAGGTAAGAGCAGCATGCCAAAGCCACTTATATGCATAGCATTACGGGCTGGCTTAAAATTAACTTAAGATTAACTAAGCAATGATGAAATCAGTGATAAAACATTATTGTAAACAGATAACTATAAAGCACAAATAAGTATTACAAAGACAGGTCATATGGTTGCTTGCATTGCTGTACATTCAGTCGAATGGAGTATTCTGTTAGGTAGTGTATTTAAAAAAATAATAAAGTTAGATTGGGTCCTAGGTTTAACATTTGTGTGATATAATTGTGAGTAACATATAGGATATACAATTTATAAGGTTTAGTTATTCAGTATTTATTTGGTTTTGAGTGAGTAAGTGATCTTTGAGAAGAGACTTGAATTTATAAACAGGTAGTGTTTCTTTTATATTTACAGGTAATGAATTCCAGATTTTAGGGCCTTTTATGTGCATTGAGTTTTTGCATAGCGTGAGATGGACACGAGGAACATCAAAGAGTGATCTGTGCCTTGTGTTATGGTCATGTGTTCTGTTGAGGTTGGCAAGGAGATGTTTGAGGGGAGGGTTAATATCAGAGTTAAGTGTTCTATGTATGTAATAGGTGCAATAATAAGTATGGATGTTTTGTATGGTGAGTAGGTTGAGTGTTTTGAATATTGGTGGAGTGTGTTGCCTGTAGTGAGAATTTGTTATCATTCTAACTGCAGCCTTTTGTTGGGTAATTAGTGGTCTGAGATGGTTAATTGTGTATAATACGTGATTGCTTGTGTATGTGTGTAATTCTGTGTGCTTGTCTTTGTCACATTGTTTATTTGTATAGTGTTTATATTTTCCTGTGTTTTGAATTTATTATTTATTATATAATAATAATCTAGTTAGTGCCCGGTATCTCGTTGACATATTATTTTATGCACCCATATCTATTTTGTACCTGAGTTTTAAATAAAATATAAAAAAAAAATTAAATAATCAACTACCTCATTATGTGATTTTACTAGTAAGCATAAGTCACCTTATGTAATTTTCTTATTTACTATTGTCTGCTTAAATATTAGCTGAATTGATACTTTCTCTGTCCATATTACTACCTCATATTTTTTTAAATACTATTAATTGATATTACTTGCTAAAATTAATAATTAATTACCATTTTTACTATCAGTACAATTTACTCTTAACATTTTTGACATCATTTAATTACCATTACTTGTCTAATTACCATAACCTGTTTTAATACCACATTTACTATCTTAGATTACTCTTAAATACCATGTACTGCCATATAACCTCTAGTATAACTACCAGTGCAATATTAAATCCAAATAACTCTTCTTAAAATTTAATACTTGAAATATTAATCTTTTTTTTAATCATTATTACTTACTAAAATTTTATTAAACACCATATTTACTACAAGTCAATTTTACTTTTGTACATTAATCATTATTTTATACTTTTCATAACATTTTGTTGCCAAATTTTCAAGTTTGTGTATTCAACTCCAGCCTTTATATTAATAATAATAATATCTTTATTTACTACAAGTACATGAACAAGGTATACAGTCCTAGCTGACATCAATGACATACTGCTATATAGAAACTCCCTTGTTATGCTCTGCATTTCGGGCAAATTAGGTCAGTGTCACGGGATGCGACCCACACCAGTCGCCTAACACCCAGGTACCTATTTTACTGATGTGGAACATAGACAACAGGTGGAAAGAAACACGTCCAATGTTTCTACTCTGGCTGGGAATCGAACCCAGGCATTCGCCGTGTGAAGCGAGAGCGTTAGCCACCAGGCCACCAGAGCCTGTACTCACCTATTTGTGGTTGCAGGGGTCGAGTCTTAGCTCCTGGCCCCGCCTCTTCACCGGTTGCTACTGGGCCCTCTCTCTCCCCGCTCCATGAGCTTTATCAAACCTCGTCTTAAAACTGTGTATGGTTCCTGCCTCCACTACGTCATTTTCTAGGCTATTCCACTGCCTGACAACTCTATGACTGAAGAAATACTTCCTAATTTCTCTCTGACTCATTTGTGTCTTCAACTTCCAATTGTGGCCTCTTGTTTCTGTGTCCCCTCCCTGGAACATCCTGTCTTTGTCCACCTTGTCTATTCCACGCAGTATTTTATATGTCGTTATCATGTCTCCCCTGACACTCCTGTCCTCCAGTGTCGTCAGGCCGATTTCCCTTAATCTTTCTTCATAGGACATTCCCCTTAGCTCTGGAACTAACCTTGTCGCAAACCTTTGTACTTTCTCTAGTTTCTTGACGTGCTTTATCAAGTGCGGGTTTCAAACAGGTGCTGCATACTCCAGTATGGGCCTGACATACACGGTGTACAGTGTCTTGAACGATTCCTTACTAAGGTATCGGAATGCTGTTCTCAGGTTTGCCAGACGCCCATATGCTGCAGCAGTTATCTGGTTGATGTGTGCTTCCGGAGACATGCTCGGTGTTATACTCACCCCAAGATCTTTCTCCTTGAGTGAGGTTTGCAGTCTTTGGCCACCTAGCCTATACTCGGTCTGTGGTCTTCTGTGCCCTTCCCCTATCTTCATGACTTTGCATTTGGCAGGATTAAATTCGAGAAGCCATTTGCTGGACCAGGTGTCCAGTCTGTCCAGGTCTCTTTGAAGTCCTGCCTGGTCCTCATCAGATTTAATTCTCCTCATTAACTTCACATCATCTGCAAACAGGGACACTTCTGAGTCTAACCCTTCCATCATGTCGTTCACATATACCAAAAATAGCACTGGTCCTAGGACCGACCCCTGTGGGACCCCGCTCGTCACAGGTGCCCACTGTGATACATCATTACGTACCATGACTCGTTGTTGCCTCCCTGTCAGGTATTCTCTGATCCATTGCAGTGCCCTTCCTGTTATATGCGCCTGATGCTCTAGCTTCTGCACTAATCTCTTGTGAGGAACTGTGTCAAAGGCCTTCTTGCAGGTACCTGTGTACCTGTGTACCTGTCTACCTGTGTACCTGCCTACCATCTTACTATCATATTATAACCAAGTCATTGCCATTGTTATATTTTACTTATTATTCTTATGGTACTTTAATTTGTGAATTTTATTTTGTCAATTTAAATCTAGTTATACTCTTGATCTTGTTAACAACCTATATCAGACCCTAGTGCAATTGCAAGTACCATTTTAATTTTTATTTTATATTATAAGTTTAAAACCTAGTTGTACTCAGCTCATTCTAGCCTCAAAACATAAACAAACCTAAACTAACTATACTAGTTGTAAATTTAGCTCATTCTAGCTCAATACATAGAGAACAATTAAATTCATTATATTAGACCTTAGTGGGAAATACAAGAGTGAGTCTGGTGCCATTTGTAATTTTTTTATAGTATTAGTTTATACCCAGTTGTACTTTAGCTCATTCTAGCCCCAACACATAGACAATATCATTTTCATATGTTTATTAGTGACTATACCTATATGACCAAAGTGCTTTAGCGGTTAATACTTATCCAAACCTCCACCATTACAGAAAACAGTATTAGAACTCACCACATAATAACAGGAATAAACAACCACTATTTAAACCTAAAAGATGAATGATCACGTTGACCCTGATCTAAACCTCCATAATCTAACACACAATCAAAACTTATTGGAAAGTAACTGCCTTTATTACACAGCCCTCACAAGCCAGCACTACCTTAACATGCTCAAAGTCTATCAGTTCTTAACTACAACATCAGGGCCTTAAGCAAACATATGATGACCTCCTGGCACTCCTTGAGTCACTAAAGACACCCTTCTCCTGCATTATTCTTACTGAGACCTGGCTTAAGCAGGACACAGTTGATATCTACCCAATTCCAGGATACGCAGCAATCCACAACTGCAGACCATACCAAGTTGGGGGTGGTACTGCAATCTATTACTCTAACCAACTATCTTGTATTAGCACTAATTGCTTTAGTGATGAATATGGGTAATACATTTTTGCTAATTTTACTGTAAAAAACCTGAAGACGCCTATAACAGCCGGTGCCATATACCGGATACCCCACACAAACATCCCAAACTTCAGTGAGAATCTAAAGTCACTAATAACAAACAGACAAATGAACAAGACTGTAACTGATTTCATCAACAATATGAACAACGCACTTCTCATAACAACAATAACTAAACCAACTAGGCTCACTGAGACAAGTGCAACCATAATAGACCACATATGGACCAATATACTAGCCGCCCTTAAATCAGGGATAATCACAGACAGCACTACTGACCACTAGCCAACCTTCCTCTTAACAAACATTAGTAAGCCACCACTCGAATACAACAAAGTTTCATTTAGACTCCATGACGAGGCCTCAATAAGGAATTTCACAGCAGACCTAGAGACTATTGACTGGCCTACAGAAGTCTCCAATGCCAATGGTATTGACGACTGGACAGACATTTTTCTTAACAAAATTCTTAGACTATACAACAAACATTGTCCTATAAAAACGAAACAGATCACGAATAAACGGCTTGGTTGCCCATGGCTAACCAGCAGCATTCTGAAATCCATTGATAAGAAACACCAATATGAAAATCAATATAGACAGGGCTTAATACACAAAGATATTCTTAAACAATATTCAACAGTTCTCACCAAATTAATAAAGAAAGCCAAACAACTGTACTACTCCAGGAGATATAAAAAAGACCTGGAAAACACTTTCCCAGATTCTGGGGACCCACAAACTGAAAAAACCCAAGAATATTGCTCTAACTAAACCTCATGAAACACCACTGCATCCCACTGATACAGCTAACAAGATAAACAACGTCTTCTCAACCATAGGATCTAATCTTGCCAGTAAAATCCCACATACCAATGCCCATGCCAGGGACTACCTAGATGGGAATTTCCCAAATTCCTTCTATCTTGTACCAACTGAGCCCACGGAAGTCACCGTGATCACAAAGTCACTTAAAAATAACTCGGGGAATCTGTCTCACGTCCCACCATTCTTGTACAAGCGAGCGGCCCATGTCCTTTTGCATGCTATTACATTACTTTTTAACAAGTCACTAGAAACTAGCACTCCCGACGCTACTCAAGACAGCAAGGGTTACACCAATACATGCGGGTGGTGACCCTACAGACATAAACAACTATAGGCCAATATCAAACTTACCATTGCTGTCCAAAATCTTCGAGAAACTCGTGCACAGGAGACTATATTAATTTATAACGTCACAAAACATACTCAACCCCTGCCAATTTGGATTCAGGAAAAATAAAAGCACTAATGATGCAATTATAAAAATGCTAGACCTGCTTTACAAAGCATTGGAAAATAAGGAATATCCGCTAGGATTTTTATTGACCAAAAAAAAGCGTTGACACAGTAGACCACGGCATCCAAACCTCCACAAATTTGACCACTATGGTATAAGAGGCCATGAAACTTGATATTTTAAACCCTACCTTTCTATTAGTGATCAGTTGTCAACCATTAAAGACACAGCCTCATAAATAGGGCCCAAACTTGATACTGGAGTTCCACAGGGAAGTTGTCCTTGGACCCTGCTCTTCCTCATTTACATCAATGATCTTCCAAACATATCCCAGCAACTAAAACCCATTCTCTTTGCTGACGACATGACTTATGTCATCTCCCACCCTAATCTTGCCACCCTCAACACCATTGTTAACGAGAGCGCTCAAAATATCGACTTGGATGACAGCCAATGAATTACATTTAACACGGGAAAAACCCTGCTATATTATGCTTGGTAGCAGAGCAGGTGTTGTGCAACTTAACATTAAGATCGACAACACTCTAATTGCCAGACATAATGAGGGCATTCCTTGGCCTATACCTCGACAACAACCTAAATTTCAGCACCAATATCCAACACATAACAAAAAAGTATCCAAAACGGTGGGGATTCTCTCCAAGATACGATACTACATACCGCAAACTGCCCTCCACACATACCATTTCCCCTTATATATCCATACCTCACCTTTGTATCTGTGCTTGGGGTTCAACTTCAGCAACACACCTAAAGCCAATAATAACCCAAAAAAAAAGCCGCAGTAAGAAAAATCACTAAATCCCATCCCCTGGGAACCCCCCCCACTCTTCATAGATCAAACTTACTCCCTGTTCAGAACATCCACACTTTCTACTGTGCAATCTATATCTACAGGACCTTAAATTCCATTATTAACCTGACCTAAAACGCTTTCTTGATAGTTGTGAGGATCCACAGGAATAACACCAGACAAAGCACTCTATGATTTTTCCTGTGTTGGGCTAAACCTTTACAAAAAATTCAATTTTTTCAAAGGACCTAAAATCTGAACCCCCTCCCTGAAAACCTGAACTGCAGCCATTCATCATTTTAAAAACACAGTTTAAAAACATCAAAATCTCCCTGACACCCCCGCAATAACTACATTAACACCTGGGGGTTCAAAATACACTCACCACCACTGACTAAAAAACCAAAAATACAAAATTTAATTTAAAAAAAATAAACCCAAAAACTATCATAAGTTTGCCTATGTTTTACTCAATTTAAAGACCCTTGTATTGTCCCAAAACAAAAGCATTTCAAATTGCTAAACCCAAAAAATTATAGTATCACTTAGTTTTAATATATAATTTTTAAGGACTTAATTTTAAGTTTAATCTAAGTCTGCTCGAAATGCCTAGCCATGCTAGGTGTCCGTGGCTTCCTTTAATTAGTTTTTTGTAAATGTAAACCACAAAATCCCAAAAAACCTGTAAACCCCACATTGTAACCATTATAGAGAATAAACTAAATTGAATTGAATTAAAATTGAATCCACAGCACTTGGAATCCTGCTGTCTGTTGTTTTTCTGTTATTTTTTATTATTCTGAAAATTTCTTTTCAAAACGGGGAAATGGTTTTTTCAAATCCCTTTTAAAGGGTTGAAAGGGTTTGCATCTTCATAACATTTGACTCATTTTAAAAAATAAAAACCTTTAATCAGATATTTCTGCACGTATTGGGCCGGCAACCCCCTTGCCTGAGCCCCTCATAACCTGACACAGTGGACGAGGAGGGTTGTGCATTCGCTGCCTGGTGGGGTAGAGTGGGGTCTTTTTTTGTCCCCCCTTTACTGTTTTCCCAGACGAGCAAATCAGTCAAGACATGCCCCAGGTGTGCGAGGAGAGTAATACTGTGGGCATTAAAATTATTAGTGGGGCTTTAACGCCTACGTCAGTCGATGTTTATTGCCCAAAATTATACAGAGACATATGGCATCGAGACGAGGATTTATAGGAGTGGCACAAAGGGTGATATAAAATTTTTCGTGAAAGTGTAACGCTCAAGTATACGAGGCTTTGGTTGACGTTACCAAGATGTCAGCATTAATTAACACCGGCGTGAGGGTAAAGTTGTTTGTGAAACACGCCTTATTCGGGGGTTTAAGCCCGAAAGGGCCCTTTTGAGGCTTGAGTATATTCGAAATGTTTTCGAAACGTTATGGAATGTACATTGGCCAACCTGGAAAAAGGGTAAAAGGTACAAAAACAGGATTTCCTAGGGTTCTTTTAATCTCAAATCGCTTAGGCATCCTTCCCCTGTTTTATCTCGAAGAGTTTAAAACCCCAGGTAATGGAGCGTATGAGGCAGAGACGTACGTGCCGACGTGGGCGAATTTGACCTATGGGGCAGACTGTGGCAAGGGAGTAGGCCCCGGGCCGGCAAGGGGGGGAGCCCCTGTACTGGCCCCCTGTAAGGAAAAACAGGGGAAAGGAGGGGGGCGGGGTCGTGGGGAGTGAAAGGTAGGGGCCCCTCCAGTGGAATTGGAAAAAAGGGGTGATCCATGAATCCCCTCCCCATAACAGTGGCTCCGGGCCGCAAGGGGCGGAGCACCTGCACATACACTGATGCCTAAAAAGAGGGGTGAAAGAGGGGGGGGTTCAGTGGAGTGAGAGGTGGGCCCCCCTGGGGAATCGGAAAAAGTGGGATCCATGAATCACCTGCCCCATACAGTTCGTTGTCAAGTAGGAGGTAAGGAGGGGGCAGCAGTAAAGGTTTTTGAGGGGGATTGGAGCGGTGATACGGTATGTTACGTTAGGAGGGGAGAGTTACAGCGAACAAACCCTGGGATCGGGGCGGGGTGTTTTGGGGGGGAAGGGGGGGATCGGTGGCACCTGTGGTGGCAGGGATTGCCATGGAAAGGGCATGGAGGGGGGATTAAGGGGGGTAGAGGGGAAGTCCATTGTGCTGGCTCCCAGGACCAGATAGGGAAAACTGAGGGCTACAAGGAAAAAGGGGCACAGCGTCAGATTGGACGATGTTCTGACCTGGCGCAAAGGCCGGGGAAAAAGACTTTGGGGTTTATGGTACCCGAGGACCTGCGGAGGGCCACAACAGAAGGGGGGGATGGTTGGGAGGAGGGGGAGTCTGGGCAAAGGCACAGCCAGGGAACGGTCTAAAGGGGAAAAATTTTTGACATGAGGCGGGAAGGAAACCCTTAAAACGGGCCCAGGTTGTAACAATAAATATTAATGGTCGTGGATGGTGTTAAACGGAGTTTTTTTTCGGAGTTTTTAAAAGGCAAGGTTTACGTAGCTTTTGTGCGGGAGCAAATTTTAAGTTTTGTGGAATTATGGTGCCTGGGTATCAGGCTTATTGTGCCCGTCTGAGCTTTAAAAGGGGGAGGGGGTGTGTTGATCAGGGAGGGAGCCGTTTGTTTTGCAAGGAAAGGGGGGGGAGGGGGGGGAAATTACTGTGGAAGGATGGGGATGGGAGAGAGAGTGGCGTTTGTTGTGTGTTTTGCCCCACAGAAAGTGACGTGAAAGGAAGATGGATTTTGTGAGGGGGGGGCTCTGTATTTACCTACGCCCTACCGTCTTGGCGATTGTGGGGGGGGATTGAAATTGTGTAATTAAGGGGGACAAACGTGGAACCCAGGGGGAGCGGGAATTTTTCCCATTTTGGGGGGGCCTGCTTAGAGATTTTTCAGTTAGTGATGCTTTGGGGGGAGGTCTTTGGGAGGTGCATACGTTTATAAAAAAGGGGAAAAGCGGCCTTTGGGACAGGTTATATTTTTTCAGGGGGTTTTGGTAAGTCTTTTAAAACTATTAGATGGTGTTTCCGACAATAGGCGGTATTAGGGGGAGGGGGGGATGGGATGTTTGGTCGTGGGGCAGGGAAGTTTTTGGGAAAAACTGAACAGATGGTTTTTGGGGGATGGGGGAGGGGTGGAACGTTTGCAATTTTTTTGGGAAACAGCTCTGTGACGAAGAAGGATGAGGAAGATGTGATAGGATGGGGGGATAGTGTGGCAGTTACGATTACGTCAATTTTATGTGAGGGGGGGCAAACATTAATCAATTGCGGTAGGGTTTTGTCAAATTACTTGAATCAGATTAGGGAATTGACGAGGGGGGGCTTGGGGGGGTGACCCGGTGGAGGATTACACATGTTAAGGCAAAAAAGGGTTTTCAAGAAGAACGTTTTAAAGCTTGGGGGAAACAGGGGGGTTGGACGAAGTACTCTGGGGCGACAACCCACCCTTTGTGTGCTGCAGGACAGAAGTACGACAGCAAACGATACAATCCCGAGTTTGAAGTCATATCTTTGTGGGGGGTTTTAGAGAGGGTTGGTATTAAGGGAAAAAGGGGAAAGTAAATATGCAGATAGTTGGTTTGGGAATAGGGGAAAAGTAGGGGGGGGAGGTGGGGTTTTGGGAAAGGTATGTATATGGCCGGCAAACGGGGGGAGGATTCGGGGGGCACTGGGGGGGGTCATTGAGGAGGGGGAAAATATGGAGACCCCTTTATGGAAATAAAGGAAGGGTAAGGCCCCGGGATCGAGGTTTACCTAGCGAATTTTATGTACCACTGGGGTTGTTGGGGGTTTTTCCTAGAAAGGTTAATGAATGCCATGAAAGAGGAGGTAAGATGGAGAACCGGGCAACGGCGGTGGTGGTGTTGGTTTCCAAAGGGTAAACAGCAGAGTCCCTTGGGTTACCAAGCCATTTCGTTGTTTTGTGTGATTAAATTATTTGCGAAAAATTTTGGGGAATCAGCTTTAAATGTGTTGGGGGAGGGTCGGTTTGAGTCCAGTTTGGTTTTTACCGGTAGGTCAGTGAGGCGGGCCAGGGGTTTTTAAAAAGGGGGGTTTCCTGGGGACAGGGAAAAAGGGGAAAGGGGCTTTGGGGGGTTTGGGTTTGGAAAGGGGCTTATGTAGGGTAAAAGGGGCCCCTTTGAGGGATATTCTCCTACGCGGGGGTTTTTTTGGGCGAAGAAATAGTGGGTGGGTGGAAGTTGTACTCAAACGCGAAGGAAGGGGTACAAAAAATGGGGGTGTGGGGGGGGGGTCAACATGGTGGGGTTTTCGGCGGGAGTCCTTTACACAAATTTGTTTGCATGTTTTTCAGGCCCCCTTTTTATGGGTGGTGGAGGATCGTCTAAGGACGGGGGGGGGATGGTGATGAACCCGGGGCCGGGTTTGGGGGGGCTAGTTGAGATCCCAAATTTTTTGGGAAGTGAGGAAACGGTTAGGACTTTTGGGGGAGTTGAAACCACTTTGGGAGAGCTACTGGGATGAAGGAAAATTGGAAAGTAAAGACATGGGGCTGGGAATGGACAGGAGATTGATTGGGGGATGTGATTTTGTGCAGGGAGGCCCGGGAGTCTAAAACTGCGGTGCATTTTGAGGTGACTATGCTGCGGGGTTACAATTCGAATAGGATTTTTAACAGGTGCAGCGAGGGTTGGGGAAAAGCTGCGACCTCACCATTTAACCCAGGCAACGTGCAATTGTCATCAATGTATTCATATAGTAAAATCTGGTTTGTTTCGGCTTGATGCCGTTAACAGGAAGGCGATCCGAGTTTTAGAAGGTTTAAATTTTTGGGGTTTTTGGGGCAAGGGGTTTCGGGGAGTAGGAATTGCCCTTGAGGAGGGGGTTTTTTGGATTGGGGGTGAAATTTTTTTTATTAAGGGGAAATGATGAGTGCAGGTGGTGGAGGGGGTCAGCAAGATAAGGTAATGCCTATTTGGGGGGAAATGAGGAGGGGCGGAAAGGGAAAAATTAGCAGGGAAAGGAAAAAAAGGAGGGAACCGGGGGGGGGCTTTGTTAAAATTTTTAGAAGACATGTGTGGGCCCGGGGAAGGGATCTCCCCCGTATCATGGATGTAAAAGGCGAAAATTTTTGTAAATTAAGGATAGCCTAGGGGCTTTTAGGGTTTTGAAACCCTTTCCTGGGGATTTTCCCCCCCCGGGGGGCCAGCTCCGGAAGGGGTTTTTTTGAGGGTTTGGGGGGGTGGAGACAGTGGGGAAAAACCTATCACCATTTTGTGAAGGGGAGTCACAGGGTATTATGCAAATATTGAGGTGGGGGGGGGGAGGGGGTCGGTATGCGAGGGGTTATTTGATGGTTTTGGGGAAGTTGGGGAAAATTTGCATTTTCATGGGGGGAAAAATTATTTTTAAATTTTGGGGGGGGGGTGGTTATGTTGAGAAAAGGCTTTTTGGGGGGTTTAAAAAAACTTTGTGGCATAAGGAATTTTTTGGGGAAAAATGGGAAAAAGGATTTTTTTTTTAAAAGGGGCTCAAAAGGGGAATTTTTTGGAGATAAGGGGCTTAAAAGGGGGTATTTGGAATTTTGGGGGGGGGGGGAGGGGATTTAAGGGTCCCTCCTTGGAAAAAAATTATTGGGTTTTAAAGGTAAAATTTACAGATAAAATTTAAATGTTTTCTTTTCCCTTTTTTTGTTTTGGGGGGGTGTAAAACCCAATTTAAAAAAAATTTTATTAATGATCCAAAAATTAATTAACGTAATTTTCCCCCGTACAAGTTCCACCCCGGTAGCTTTTTAATTAATTTTTAGAAATTTTCCTTTAAATATTTTCCCCTTTTTAACATGGGTTTTTTTCCCTTTTTTTTAACGTGGCCAAACTTTTACATTTTTTTACCCCTTAATAATTTATTTAAGGATTGCTTTTGACCCCCTTTTCCATCATTTTTAATTTAAAGCCCCAAGTGACATGCCCTTTTCCCCCAAATTAAAATTAACCCCCCAAAATTTTATATTACCCAAAAAAACCCTTTTTCCCACAAAACCAAACTGGGGTTTTTTGTTGGAAAGTATTTTGGGGGGATTTTTCTTAGTTGGGGGGTTTTTTGGAGGGTGTAATTTTTGGGTTTTTTTTTTTTTAGGGGAATTTTTTGGGTTTGATTATCTTTACCTTTTAAAAAAAGGATGTTTTTTAAAAAAAAGTTTGGGGGTGCAAGTTGTATTTGTTTTTTTTATAATTTTTTCTATGTTTTTGTTTTTTTTAAAAGTCCCCAAAATTTTTGGGGGTTTTTATAAAATTAAAAAAAAATTTTGGAAAGGGGGAAAAATTTTTAAACCCCCTTTAAACCTAAAATAGGGGTTTAATAAAACCTTTTAACCGAAAAGATAATGGGAAAATTTCAAGGGGGTTAGCTCCTCCGAAAAAGGCAAAAAAAAATTTTAAAAAATTGAAAACATGGTGCAGAAATTGGGGTTAGGTGTCCTGGGGGAGGTAAAAGGGTTTTTATACTTTTTTTTTTATCCTTATATTAACCTTTTTTGGGGGGTTTAATTTTGGGCCCCTTTACCCCCACCTTTTTGATTTTAAGGGTTCCCAAAAATTTTTGCATTGTTATTTTTCCTTTTTTGTAAGCCCCCCCCCCCCCCCCTTTCCAATGTTTTCTTTTAAAAATTTTTTTTTTTTATTATGCTTTTCTGTCCTGGTAAAACCCCAAAAAAAACCCCCCCAAAAAATTTTTTTTCCCCCCCCCCCCCCGGGGGGGTGTTTGGGAGACCCCCCCCCCCCCCCCCCCCCCCCCATTTTCTTTAAAAATTTTTCGGGGAGGCGAAAATTTTAAAAGGGAACAACCCAAATTTTTTTTAAAAAAAATTTTTTAAAAATTTTTTTTTTTTCCCAAACCAATTTTTTTTTTTTTTTTTATTAAAATTTTGGGGTTTTTTTTAGTTTTTTTTGAAAAATTTTTTAAATTTTTTATTTTTTGTTCAGGGGAAGGGGTTTTTAAAAAAAATTACAGGAAAAGACCCTTCAATTCCCCAATAAAATTTTCCCCAAAACCCCTTTTTAAAAAATAGGGAAGTTTAAAAAAAGGTTTGGGTCTTAAAAAAGGGGAATTTTTTCTTGTGTGTTTCCCTTTTTTTGAGCTTACTTTTCCCCTCCCAAATTTTTTCCCCTTTTTTTATTTTAAAAATATAAATTTTTGGTTGGGGGGGATTTTTGGGGAATTTTTCCCCTTTTTTTAAAAAGGATTCGATTTTTGGGAAGGGTTTAATTTACCGGTTCCTTTTTGACTTAAAAGTTTTTTTTTCAAAGGGGGGTTTTTTTTTTTTTTCTTTTTAAATGGGTTTTTTTTTTTTCTTTTGGGGGAAAAGGGGATTTAACGGAAAGGCGTTTCCAAGATTTTTTTAAAAAGAAGGGGAAAAAAGTTTCAAAAAAAAAAAATTAAAAAAAAAGGGAAAAAAAGTGGGCGGGAAAAAACATAACACCAAAAAATTTTCGTTGTTTTTTATTATCAGCTCTACTGCTGGCCTGGTCAACCAGGATAGGCGCTAGTAATTGGAGGAAGATCCCGGTCTACAGGACGCAGTGGGACATTACGACTCCTCATCTCTTTGAAATCTGAAGGGTTGACAGGATTTCCAGAACATCGGACGAACACCGCCTCCCAGGATAACTAACACCATTTCTTCTAAAACATCGCAGAAGACCTGGACATAAGAAATTCCTATCTCATCATACGGGAACCACAGCGGCCAATTTTATTTTACTTAATTTTAATTAAAACCCTTAGGAAATTATCTTAGTTGTTGTTCCTCAAGTTATTCATTATTTATTTTTCTATTCTTTTGTTCAGGTGGAAGGTGTTCCCCTGACAATGGCGACCTTACCAGGATACGACTCTTGAGGCAACATCTTCCTGAAGTTTTCAACTGGTTGTAACCCCTCAGGGAAGGTTCCTTAATGCTGCTGAGGGGCTCTTGATCTAGGGAATTGTATCTGTGCTCAAGTTCCCTGAACTGAGTCTGACTACCTCCCATCCCCACAGGCCTTGTATAATCATACGGGTTTAGCGCTCCCAATGATTATAATAACTGGTTGTAAGTATAACATTTAAGAAAGTAAAGGGTGAGTATCGTCATTTCCTCTGGAAGTGTTGTCAAGTCTTTACTGGTAGTCTTGTTAGACTTACTGTTGTTGGTTCCAGGGTTCGGTTTAGGTTTTTGCCCTTTGTTGGACCTGAAGAACCCCGATAATAACCCTTTCTTTGTGAACCTGGTGTATTTAACTTTGTGAAGGCTGTTGAGCCCAAGATTGTGTTCTTCCAAGATGGAAATTCCAGTTCATCTCCTATGGGAAGGTTAATAGTGTGCGGACACTGTACCTCTTTTTTAAGCAGCCGCTTCAACTATTAGTTTGTGTTAGTACAAACTGGTCAAGTTTTGGGTGTAATATTTCTTATTTCAACATGGATTCTTTGAATTTCTGGTTGAGGGCTGAAAAAGAAATGGGATTTACGGGACAAGAGCTGGACCGCTACATTACTTCTAAGATGGCTATAGAAGAAAAAAAAGAATTGGAAAGACTAGCTTTAGCTAAAAGGGAAGAACAGGAAAGACTAGATCTCGAAGAAAAACAAGAACAGGAAAGAATTGCTCACGAGGAGAAAAGAGAACAGGAAATGATAGCTACAGAAGACAGATTTCAGGCGAGAGAGGTAGCCTTCAAAATTAAGGAAATTGAAGAACAAGCTAAGCAGAGGGAATTAGAACAGTTAAGATTGGAGCTAGGAACAACGAAGATAGAACTTTCTAAAAAGAAAATAGAAGGATGACATCTCTGCATATATTACCAAATTCGCGAAAACAGCAACTATGTGATTAGCCATCAGATTCTTGGGCTACTAGGCTAGACTCACTTTTGTCTGGTTCAGCTTTAAATGTCTATTCTACTTTACCTTCTAAGGTAAAAGCTAATTATAGTCTACTGAAGAAAGTAATACTTTAAGCTTTCAGGAAAACCACTCATCATTACAGGTCGGAGTTTCGTCATGCTAGAGTAACTCCAAATCAAAATTACATGAAGTACTTAACTACTCTCTTCAGATTGTTTGATTCTTGGATTGATAGCGCTGAGTCGACCACAACTTCGACTCATTACGAGATCTAATGGTAAGGGATCAGTTCCTCTCATCTGTAACCTCTGATTTACGAATATTTATAAAAGAACGAAATGTCCACACAACTTCGGAAATGGCACAAGCTGCAGATATATATATGCATGTGCGTATAATAACTACCCCGAGGAGCGTAGAAGATATAAATCTGTTGTGTCGAAGCAAACTGAGAGGCCCAAAGTCTTTGTCCCTAAGAATTCTACGGTCTTCACGATACAATGTTTCAACTGTAATGAATTTGAACATAGGCATCAAGAATGTTCCAAGAGGAAGGGTGAGAATATTGGAAAGTGTTTCACCGATGCTAATAACGCACCTTTTAGTGAATGTACAGTTAACGGAATGAATGTTTCGACAATTCTTAGAGATACTGGATGTTCTTGTATTGTTATTGCTAGTAAGCTTTTCCCTAACTTAGATCCGTAACGGTATAAAACTACTAAATTAACTGACTACTTAAGAAGAAGCGATTCCTTTCCAACAATCAGATGTTTCATAAGGTGCAAGTGGTTCTCAGAGTGGGTAGATGTAGTAGTTGCCCCAATAACTTCATGTTATATTTCGGTTGGGAACATAGGGGCTACTTTCCCATCTGAAGGAGACGTTTTGAATTTTCAAGAGCTTCTAGGAGATATTTGGAATCTAATATTTCTGTTTCTTCCCATATAGCTCCAGAAGTGATTCAGCTGGATAACTTAAATCAAAGTACTGATAGTCACGAAGCTCCTGGAATACCCTTAGAAAGTCAGTTATCAAATCCAGAGGGTACAGAAACTAACGAAGAATAACGAGTGACTGAATCTGTTTAACAGGACATGGTTAATGTCCTTACAGTCTAAGGTAAAACCTATCCATTCTTCGGTACTTTCCAAAGCAAAACCTATTGAGCGTTTTCACATAGATTTTGAGGATCTTCAAAAGACTTGTCTTTCCTTACAGAAAACCCGGAAGTTAGCATTAACAGACAACGTGATTCAAAGAAAAATTTCTTATAAATTTGTGCATTATCATCTATTCAAGAATAGTGACAGCAGACAATCCAAATGACAAGGGTACAAATCTGCTGGTAATTCCGAGGAACTGCCGCAAGACTATTTTGAAGATTTCTCTTGACCTGCCAGTCTCTGGCCATTTTTCACATAGGAAGACCTTTGAGAAGATTAGGGACTTGCACTTCTGGCCTGGGATGTCTTCGGACATCTATAAGTATTGTAGATCGTGTCACGTTTACCTGGAGTTTACCTGGAGAAGGTTTCAGGGGTCAAAGCCCCCGCGGCCCGGTCTGAGACCAGGCTTCATGGTGGATCAGGGTCTGATCAACCAGGCTGTTACTGTTGGCCGCACGCAAGCTAACGTACGAACCACAGCCCGGTTGGTCAGGTACTGACTTTAGGTGTCTATCCAGTGCCTTCTTGAAGACAGTCAGGAGTCTATTGGTAATCCCCCTTGTGTATGCTGAGAGGCAATTGAAAAGTCTTGGGCCCCAGACACTTATTGTGTTGTCTCTCAATGTACTCGTGGCGCTCCTGCTTTTCATCGAGGGAATGTTGCATCTCCTGCCGAATCTTTTGCTTTCATAGGGAGTGATTTTCACGTGCAGGTTTGGTACCAATCCCTCCAGGACCTTCCAAGTGTATATTTTCATGTATCTCTCTCGACTGCGTTCGAGGGAATACAGATCAAGGATTTTCAACCGTTCCCAGTAGTTTAGGTGCCTTATAGTACTTACGTGTGCCGTGAAAGTTCTTTGTACACCCTCCAGGTCTTCACTGTCGCCAGCCTTGAAGGAGGCCGTTAGGGTACAGCAGTATTCCAGTCTAGCGAGAGCAAGCGATTTGAAGAGACTCATCATAGGCTTGGCATCCCTAGTTTTGAAGGTTCACATTATCCATCCTATCATTTTCCTAGCGGATGAGGTAGATACACTGTTGTGGTCTTTGAAGGCGAGATCCTCTGACATTATCACTCCCAAGTCCTTCACCAGCAGTGAACGCGGCTACAATAAATCCTAGCAAACAGAAGTGCAATCCATGCAAATACTATGCCTTGGGTATCTTCAAGCACGGTATATCTGGTAAAACAGGTGGGATATGCACCTTTGACCATAACAAAAAATGCCGCACCCACATGACAACAGGAGAGTGCAACTTCTCTTCTTACAGCTTATTTCACCCAGAAATGTGTCAATCATCCATGAAAGAAAATGCTACAATGCATACTGCCAGGCACATCATCTAAAGGGGACTAGAAGACACAGACCAGCCAGTCTATGGGAAACAAAAGAGAGGAGCCATTACCTCTCCAGGGACAGAGGTTTTTCATAGCCAGAAGGGAAAAAAGACTAGCAAGAAATGACAATAATCCTACACCACCAGAAAACACTTCTGGATCAGAGGCACGGACATTGGCCTCTACTCAAAAACAACAGATATTAGAGCCAACAAATAACCCCCCCCCCTAAATTCCACCAATACGACATTTGTCTTTGCAAACATACAGGATCTAAAGCCGTCAAAAAACAACAAAATTCCTTACATCAAGGGACTGCTCACGGAGTCAAATGCAATGTTTGCAGCATTCACAGAGACACATATAAAGGATCACTCTGACAACGAAATATGGATCTCAGGTTATAACCTATTCCGATTGGACAGACTAAACAGGCAACAAGGGGTGGGGGAGGGGGGTTGGCCTGTATGTCACAGAGTCGCCCATGATGTAATTGAAGTTTTGGTGGTAAAGATCGAAAACCAAAACTTTGTCATTGTGGTGGTATACAAGCCTCCAGATGCAATTTCCCAGCAGTTCCAGGAGCAGCTTGAGAAAATTGACCATTGTCTGGAAAAGTCTCTCAACTCCTGCCCCAAACATCTTACTACTAGGAGATTTCAACCTGAAATACCTAAAATGGAGAAGTATAACAAACAATATTTTAGCAGAGATCACCCCAGGAGGCAGCTCAGATGAAAATTCACACACGCATGAAATATTAAATCGAATAGTAGAGCCCACAAGACTAGAAAATACGCTGGACCACATCTTCACTAACAATGATACATTTTTAATTTCTTCAAAGTTTCCCATATCTGAGTAGTTGAAATTTTTCCTCGTTGAACTTCATATCGTTTTGAGTGGCCCATTAGATTTGATTGATGTCCGCTTGGAGTCTCGCGGTGTCTTCCATGGACGTCACTGCCATGGTAATCCGGGTGTTATCCCCAAAGGAAGACACGGAGCTATGGCTTACATCTCTATGTCAGAAATGAGGATGAGGAATAGAATGGGAGCGAATATTGTGCCTTGTGGAACAGAGCTCTTTACGGTGGCTGCCTGGGACTTCACTGTGTTTACTATTACTCTTTGTGTTCTATTTGTCAGGAAGTTGTTGATCCATCTACCAACTTTTTCCATTATTCCTTTATCACGCATTTTGTGTGCTCTTACACCATGCTCACACTTGTCGAAAGCTTTTGCAAAGTCTGTGTAAACTACATCTGTATTTTGTTTATCCTCTACAGCACCCAGGTCCTTGTCATAGTGGTCCAGTAGCTGGGACAAACAGGAGCGACCTGCTCTAAACCCATGTTGCCCTGGGTTGTGTAATTGATGGGTATCTAGGTGGTTGGCTATCTTGCTTCTTGGAACCCTCTCAAAGATTTTTATGATATGGGATGTTAGTGCTGTCGGTCTGTAGTTCTTTGCAATTGCTTTACTGTCACCTTTGCGGAGTGGGGCTATGTCTGTTGCTTTTAGTGTGTGTGGGATGACCCCTGTGTCCATGCTCCCTCTCCATAAAATGCTGAAGTCACACGATAGGGGCTTCTTGCAATTTTTGATGAACACGGAGTTCCATGAGTCTGGGCCTGGGGCAGAGTGCATGGGCATGTTATTTATTGCCTCTTCAAAATTTTGTGGAGTTAGAATAATATCCGAGATTTTTGGGAAGACCAAATTTTGGGTTTCGTTCATAACGAAATCATTTAGATTGTCGACCGTTAGTCTGGGCAGTGGCTTGCTGGACACTGAGTCATATTGGGACTTTAGTATCTCACTCATTTCGTGACTGTCATTTGTGTATGTCCCATCCCGCCTAATAGCAAATAGCAAGCATCGAACTTAAGCTAAAAGAATCCTTTAGGAGTCAGGAATCGCGGGAAGAACTAAAAGCCATAAATGAAATCGAAAGAAACCCAAAGTATTTCTTCTCCTATGCCAAATCAAAATCGAGAACAACGTCCAGTATTGGGCCCCTACTTAAACAAGATGGGTCCTACACAGATGACAGCAAGGAAATGAGTGAGCTACTCAAGTCCCAATATGACTCAGTTTTTAGCAAGCCGCTAACCAGACTGAGAGTCGAAGATCAAAATGAATTTTTTATGAGAGAGCCACAAAATTTGATTAACACAAGCCTATCCGATGTTATCCTGACGCCAAATGACTTCGAACAGGCGATAAATGACATGCCCATGCACTCTGCCCCAGGGCCAGACTCGTGGAACTCTGTGTTCATCAGGAACTGCAAGAAGCCCCTATCACGAGCTTTTACCATCCTATGGAGAGGGAGCATGGACACGGGGGTCGTCCCACAGTTACTAAAAACAACAGACATAGCCCCACTCCACAAAGGGGGCAGTAAAGCAACAGCAAAGAACTACAGACCAATAGCACTAACATCCCATATCATAAAAATCTTTGAAAGGGTCCTAAGAAGCAAGATCACCACGCATCTAGAAACCCATCAGTTACACAACCCAGGGCAACATGGGTTTAGAACAGGTCGCTCCTGTCTGTCTCAACTATTGGACCACTACGACAAGGTCCTAAATGCACTAGAAGACAAAAAGAATGCAGATGTAATATATACAGACTTTGCAAAAGCCTTCGACAAGTGTGACCATGGCGTAATAGCGCACAAAATGCGTGCTAAAGGAATAACAGGAAAAGTCGGTCGATGGATCTATAATTTCCTCACTAACAGAACACAGAGAGTAGTCGTCAACAGAGTAAAGCCCGAGGCAGCTACGGTGAAAAGCTCTGTTCCACAAGGCACAGTACTCGCTCCCATCTTGTTCCTCATCCTTATATCCGACATAGACAAGGATGTCAGCCACAGCACCGTGTCTTCCTTTGCAGATGACACCCGAATCTGCATGACAGTGTCTTCCATTGCAGACACTGCAAAGCTCCAGGCAGACATCAACCAAATCTTTCAGTGGGCTGCAGAAAACAATTATGAAGTTCAACGATGAGAAATTTCAATTACTCAGATATGGTAAACATGAGGAAATTAAATCTTCATCAGAGTACAAAACAAATTCTGGCCACAAAATAGAGCGAAACACCAACGTCAAAGACCTGGGAGTGATCATGTCGGAGGATCTCACCTTCAAGGACCATAACATTGTATCAATCGCATCTGCTAGAAAAATGACAGGATGGATAATGAGAACCTTCAAAACTAGGGAGGCCAAGCCCATGATGACACTCTTCAGGTCACTTGTTCTATCTAGGCTGGAATATTGCTGCACACTAACAGCACCTTTCAAGGCAGGTGAAATTGCCGACCTAGAAAATGTACAGAGAACTTTCACGGCGCGCATACGGAGATAAAACACCTCAATTATTGGGAGCGCTTGAGGTTCCTAAACCTGTATTCCCTGGAACGCAGGAGGGAGAGATACATGATTATTACACCTGGAAAATCCTAGAGGACTAGTACCGAACTTGCACACGAAAATCACTCATTACGAAAGCAAAAGACTTGGCAGACGATGCATCATCCCCCCAATGAAAAGCAGGGGTGTCACTAGCACGTTAAGAGACCATACAATAAGTGTCAGGGGCCCGAGACTGTTCAACTGCCTCCCAGCACACATAAGGGGGATTACCAACAGACCCCTGGCAGTCTTCAAGCTGGCACTGGACAAGCACCTAAAGTCAGTTCCGGATCAGCCGGGCTGTGGCTCGTATGTTGGTTTGCGTGCAGCCAGCAGCAACAGCCTGGTTGATCAGGCTCTGATCCACCAGGAGGCCTGGTCTCAGACCGGGCCGCGGGGGCGTTGACCCCCGGAACTCTCTCCAGGTAAACTCCAGGTAAGCAGGGGCCCAATACTGGATGTTGTTTTCCCTTAGATTCGGCATAAGAGAAGAAGTACTTTTTTTTTAATTTCCTTTATGGCTTTTAGTTCTTCCTGTGATTCTTGTCTCCTGTAAGATTCCTTCGGCTAAAGTTTGATATTTGCAGTTTCATTGACTAGTGCCTCCTTTCGTATTTCAGATATATTGACCCCACTCAGCAGCTCTGTGACTCTTTGTCTTCGTCTGTATAGGGAACGTCTCTTCCTTTCTAGTTTACATCTTCTCTTTCTTTTTCTTAACAGAATGTGTCTTGAGCAGATCTCAAGAACCACAGAATTCACTTTGTCAAGGAAAAGGCAATGTCAACTTTCCTCACAAAAGGGAGAACTAGGAGTTCCTATGGTAAAAATGCCGTCTTTTTTTACAGTCCCATTTGCTAGAGTTGCAGTGATATAGTTGGTCCTATCACTCTTCGCTGATCAGGTCATAAATATTCCTTGACTATGATTGACTATGCGTCTAGCTCTCTTGGATGTCACTACCGCCCGGCTCCGGCTGGGTTACAAGTATCTTTGGCAGGTTAAATCACCACCACCAGAAGTAGACCAAACGAAATGTAAACTTTGCCAGATGGACTATTGTCACACCTTGCGTCATTATGTACTGGAGTGCGGTAAAATTAATGAAAATAGAGACAACTTACTCAGAGATGTTCAAGAAATGGCGAAGTATTTTATCCACAGTGGTATATTAGAGACCATTCTGGAGAAATACCCTGACTTTGCTCCCTGTAAATAAAGCATTACCACATTGTGTGTGTGTGTGTGTGTGTGTGTGTGTGTGTGTGTGTGTGTGTGTGTGTGTGTGGTGTGGGTGTGTGTGAGTGTGTATGAGTTTGTACTCACCTAGTTGTACTCACCTAGTTGAGGCTGCAGGGGTCGAGTCCGAGCTCCTGGTCCCGCCTCTTCACTGATCGCTACTAGGTCACTCCCCCTGAACCGTGAGCTTTATCATACCTCTGCTTAAAGCTATGTATGGATCCAGCCTCCACTACATCGCTTCCCAAACTATTCCACTTGCTGACTACTCTGTGGCTGAAGAAATACTTCCTAACATCCCTGTGAATCATCTGTGTCTTCAACTTCCAACTGTGTCCCCTTGTTGCTGTGTCCCATCTCTGGAACATCCTGTCTTTGTCCACCTTGTCAATTCCTCTCAGTATTTTGTATGTCGTTATCATGTCCCCCCCTATCTCTCCTGTCCTCCAGTGTCGTCAGGTTGATTTCCCTTAACCTCTCCTCGTAGGACATACCTCTTAGCTCTGGGACTAGTATTGTTGCAAACCTTTGCACTTTCTCTAGTTTCTTTACCTGCTTGGCTAGGTGTGGGTTCCAAACTAGTGCCGCATACTCCAATATGGGCCTAACGTACACTGTGTACAGGGTCCTGAACGATTCCTTATTAAGATGTCGGAATGCTGTTCTGAGGTTTGCTAGGCGCCCGTATGCTGCGGCCGTTATTTGGTTGATGTGCGCTTCTGGAGATGTGCCTGGTGTTATACTCACCCCAAGATCATTTTCCTTGAGTGAGGTTTGTAGTCTCTGGCCCCCTAGACTGTACTCCGTCTGCGGTCTTCTTTGCCCTTCCCCAATCTTCATGACTTTGCACTTGGTGGGATTGAACTCTAGGAGCCATTTGCTGGACCATGTCTGCAGCCTGTCCAGATCCCTTCGTAGTTCGAGTGAATTCTTCTCATCAACTTCACGTCATCTGCAAACAGGGACACCTCCGAGTCTATTCTTTCCGTCATGTCGTTCACAGATACCAGAAACGGCACTGGTCCTAGGACTGACCCCTGTGGGACCCCGCTGGTCACAGGTGCCCACTCTGACACCTCGCCACGTACCATGACTCGCTGCTGTCTTCCTGACAAGTATTCCCTGATCCATTGTAGTGCCTTCCTTGTTATCCCTGCTTGGTCCTCCAGTTTTTGCACCAATCTCTTGTGTGGAACTGTGTCAAACGCCTTCCTGCAGTCTAGGAAAACGCAATCAACCCACCCCTCTCTCTCTTGTCTTACTACTGTCACCATGTCATAGAACTCCAGTAGGTTTGTGACACAGGATTTCCCATCCCTGAAACCATGTTGGCTGCTGTTGATGAGATCATTCCTTTCTAGGTGTTCCACCACTCTTCTCCTGATAACCTTCTCCATGATTTTGCATACTATATATGTCAGTGACACTGGTCTGTAGTTTAGTGCTTCATGTCTGTCTCCTTTTTTAAAGATTGGGACTACATTTGCTGTCTTCCATGCCTCAGGCAATCTCCCTGTTTCGATAGATGTATTGAATATTGTTGTTAGGGGTACACATAGAGCCTCTGCTCCCTCTCTCAGGACCCATGGGGAGATGTTATCTGGCCCCATTGCCTTTGAGGTATCTAGCTCACTCAGAAGCCTCTTCACTTCTTCCTCGGTTGTGTGCACTGTATCCAGCACTTGGTGGTGTGCTTCACCTTTCCGTCTTTCTGGGGCCCCTTCTGTCTCCTCTGTGAACACTTCTTTGAATCTCTTGTTGAGTTCCTCACATACTTCACGGTCATTTCTTATTGTCTCTCCTCCTTCCTTCCTTAGCCTGATTACCTGCCCTTGACTGTTGTTTTCCTCCTGATGTGGCTGTATAACAGTTTCGGGTCAGATTTGGTTTTCGCTGCTATGTCATTTTCATATTGTCTTTGGGCCTCCCTTCTTATCTGTGCATATTCATTTCTGGCTCTACGACTGCTCTCCTTATTCTCCTGGGTCCTTTGCCTTCTATATTTCTTCCATTCCCTAGCACACTTGGTTTTTGCTTCCCTGCACCTTTGGGTGAACCATGGGCTCATCCTGGCTTTTTCATTATTCCTGTTACCCTTGGGTACAAACCTCTTCTCAGCCTCCTTGCATATTGTTGCTACATATTCCATCATCTCATTAACTGACTTCCCTGCCAGTTCTCTGTCCCACTGAACCCCGTTCAGGAAGTTCCTCATTTCCGTGTAGTCCCCTTTCTTGTACTTTGGCTTCATTCGTCCTGGCCTTCCTGTGTGTGCGCGCGTGTGTACTCACCTAGTTGAGGTTGCGGGGGTCGAGTCCGAGCTCCTGGCCCCGTGTGTGTGTGTGTGTGTGTGTGTGTGTGTGTGTGTGTGTGTGTGTGTGTGTGTGTGTGTGTATGTGTGTGTGTGTGTGTGTGTGTGTGTGTGTGTGTGTGTGTGTGTGTGTGTGTGTGTGAGTTTGTGTATGAGTGTGTGTGCCAGCTTGGGAAGCTGGCAGTTTCTAGGTCGCAGGAGAGGGTAGGCAGGTTGGAATATCAAGAGGGCAGCACACAGGTGGGAGTTACCTGGAGTTTACCTGGAGAGAGTTCCGGGGGTGAACGCCCCCGCGGCCCGGTCTGTAACTAGGCCTCATGGTGGATCAGGGCCTGATCAACCAGGCTGTTACTGCTGGCTGCACGCAATCCAACGTACGAACCACAGCCCAGCTGGTCAGATACCGACTTTAGGTGTTTGTCCAGTGCCTGCTTGAGTTATAGATTGATTGTGACTAGACCTACCTGGAGTTCATTACCTTTGTAAATTGTGAGTTCATTACCTTTGTAAATTGTGAGTTCATTGCCTCTGTGGCTTGCTCAGCTATCAAAACTTTGAGGCCCAGTCCCTGGACCCATTATGTACCTCTGTAATCTTTTGACTACCGCCCACAGGATGGGTATGGGGTGCATAATAAACATATTAAACTAACACTGCTGGACTAAAGAAGAAGTGTGTGTGTGTGTGTGTGTGTGTGTGTGTGTGTGTGTGTTTGTGTGTGTGTGTTTGTGTGTATGTGTATGAGTGTGTGTGTGTGTGTGTGTGTGTGTGTGTGTGTGTGTGTGTGTGTGTGTTTTGTGTGTATGTGTATGAGTGTGTGAGTGTGTGTGTGTGTGTGTGTGTGTGTGTGTGTGTGTGTGTGTGTGTGTGTGTGTGTGAGTATGAGTGTGTGTGTGTGTATGTGTGTGTGTGTATGAGTGTGTGTGCGTGTGTGTATGAGTTTGTGTATGTGTGTGTGTGTGTGTGTGTGTGTGATTATGTGTGTGTGTGTATGAATTTGTATGTGTGTGTGTGTGTGTGTGTGTGTGTGAGAGAGAGAGAGACTCAGCAATCAACATTTGCACCAATAACTCACTACAGTTGTGACCGGGTGTGGAAGTGTGAATTGCTCATTACTCTAAAATTTGTTCATGATTGTAGCCATGTATAAACGTAAGTAACCATTCTTACAGTATTCATTACCTTTGTAACTTGTGAGTTCATTACCTTTGTAACTTGTGAGTTCATTACCTTGTACCTAGTTCAGCCATCAAAACTTTGGAGCCCGGTCCCTGGACCCATTGTGTACCTCTGTAATCTGTAAATACCTTTGTAACTTGTCATGATTGTGACTAGACCTACCTGGAGTTCATTACCTTTGTAAATTGTGAGTTCATTACCTTCGTAAATTGTGAATTCATTACCTCTGTAACTTGCTCAGCTATCAAAACTTTGAGGCCCAGTCCCTGGACCCATTATGTACCTCTGTAATCTTTTGACTACCGCCCACTGGATGGGTATGGGGTGCATAATAAACATATTAAACTAACTAACTAAAGAGGAAGGTTTGCAGTGGAGCCATTTTCAAACTTTTTGAAGCTGCTTCTGGAGAGGTGGAATAGTTTAATCTTGTTACTGAAGGTGAAACGTAAAGGCTTGATGAACTCAAGAACTTGGGTAAGTGTGATGTGAAGAGGTGATTCTCAGGCATACTTAACTGTTCTAGCACCGAGGACTTTGTAGAGCCTAGTGCATGGTGTCAGCATTCAATGGAGAAGTGTAGAAGGTAAGGTTTACCCATGAGGGTGTACTGGAGTCGTCACCATCTTCTTCTGAAGTGAATTCAATTGGAGAGTCTACAATGGTGTTAGCAGAACACTGAGGGTCGACAGGAGCAGTGGAGAGGTATAATAAATAACTACTTTAGTTCATATATTCACAATTATTAAAATAATCAAGGTGCTATTCTCAGGTGCTAAAGTGTAATAAATTCATTATTTTGCCATTATATTCCCAAGCTCATTTATTTGATCATCACTTTATTTGTTCACCACAACTTATTTTAGTCCCTTTTATATTGTCTCCTTTATTTTAACTTTAAAGAACTACCTTAGTTCATATATTTACATTTGTTAAAATAATTCAGGTGTTATTTTTTAGCTTTAGAATATTTACTTTGTCTTATACTTAATTCTAATTATAGATTCACTATAAATCTTATGATTACAAGCAATGATCCTGATACCAGGATCTTAAATGAATCAAACAGTAACTGTAATTACTACACAGCAGAACAATCAAAGGCACTTCTCAGAGCCAACAGCAACATAACTATCTTTAACTACAATATCAGATCTATAAGTAAACATTACGATGACCTCACATCATTACTAAATTCCCTGCATGCCAGTATGTCCATCATTACTCTCACCGAAACCTGGCTAAAGCCTGATACTACAGATGTCTATGCCATTCCTGGTTACACAGCCATACACAACTGTAGGCCAGACCAACAAGGGGGTGGCACAGCTATATACTACTCAGACCAACTAGAATGTATCACTAATACTTACACAAGGGATGAACATGGGGAATATATAATAGCCAAATTCAAATCCAAATACCTACAAAAATCTCTCACAGTGATAAACATCTACAGAGTACCACAGTCAAACATTAGCCGTTTTAGTGAAAACCTAGGAAGTATGATAACTGATGCATGCATGAACAAAGATCACTTACTACTCTCAGGTGACTTGAATATAAATCTCCTGCAAGACCAGGACCCACACGTTACTGAATTCACAAACACTATGAGTAACTGCATGTTGCTACCAACAGTAACAAAACCTACAAGAATTACAGAGACTAGTGTTTCCCTACTAGACCACATCTGAACCAACACCATATCCCCTTTAAAATCAGGCATAATTACAGATAATACCACAGACCACTACCCTACCTTCCTCATAACTAATCTAGGCAAATTACCCCAAGACACTACAAAAGTCACTTTCAGACTTCACAATGAGGCAGCCATTAATAACTTCACAACAGCAATGACAAACATTGACTGGCACACTGAGCTAGAAATCTATACAGATATTGACGAATTTTCTAAAAAAGACCCAATACCTCTATAACAAGCACTGGAGACCTGGAGTTTACCTGGAGAGAGTTTCGGGGGTCAATGCCCCCGCGGCCCGGTCTGTGACCAGGCCTCCTGGTGGATCAGAGCCTGATCAACCAGGCTGTTGCTGCTGGCTGCACGCAAACCAACGTACGAGCCACAGCCCGGCTGATCAGGAACTGACTTTAGGTGCTTGTCCAGTGCCAGCTTGAAGACTGCCAGGGGTCTGTTGGTAATCCCCCTTATGTGTGCTGGGAGGCAGTTGAACAGTCTCGGGCCCCTGACACTTATTGTATGGTCTCTTAACGTGCTAGTGACACCCCTGCTTTTTATTGGGGGGATGGTGCATCGTCTGCCAAGTCTTTTGCTTTTGTAGTGAGTGATTTTCGTGTGCAAGTTCGGTACTAGTCCCTCTAGGATTTTCCAGGTGTATATAATCATGTATCTCTCCCTCCTGCGTTCCAGGGAATACAGGTTTAGAAACCTCAAGCGCTCCCAGTAATTGAGGTGTTTTATCTCCGTTATGCGCGCCGTGAAAGTTCTCTGTACATTTTCTAGGTCAGCACTGCCCTAAAAAACTAAACAGATGGCAGCTAAGAGACTGAACAGTCCCTGGCTAACACCCAGCATCCTCAAATCAATTAATACAAAGCACCTATACGAAAAAACAGTACAGAATGGGTCACATAACTAGAGACCAAACAAAATGTTACTCGTCAGTCCTAACCAGCCTGATAAGAAGGGCTAAAAAATTGTATTATGAGAACAGATTATCCAACTAAAAAGGTGATATAATAAAAACCTGGAAAACCCTATCAGAAATTCTAGGAACAAAAAAGATATCACTAAATAGCGCAACTGAACTAACAAAACCAGATGAACCCCAACTCCCACCAACTGAAACAGCAAACAGACTCAATGATTTCTTCTCCACCACAGGAAAAAACCTTGCCAATAAAATCCCAAGCTCAAATATCCAACCCAATGACTACCTCACTGGCAACTACCCGAACACACTGTTCCTGGCTCCGACTAACCCAACAGAAGTCCCCCTTATTATCAACACTAAAAAACAAGACAGGAAATTTAAATACCTTACCACCCTTCATATACAAAAAAGCGTCGCAAATGCTGTCACCAATCATTGCAACACTCTTTAACAAATCCATCGAATCCTCTACCTTCCCCACAGTTCTCAAAATAGCAAGGGTCACCCCGATCCATTAAGGAGGAGACCAAACAGACTTGAATAACTATAGGCCAATATCCAATTTACACCCTCTCTAAAATCTTCGAAAAATTAATTCATAAGTGAATCTGTCAGTTTGGGTTCAGGCCTAATAAAAATACGAATGATGCTATTATACACATGCTAGAACAAATATACACTGCATTAGAGAAAAAAGAAGTCCCATTGGGGATCTTCATTGATTTACGTAAAGCTTTTGATACAGTTGACCATGATTTTTTCCAAATAAAATTGTCGCACTATGGTATAAGAGGGCACTCCCTCAACTACCTAAAATCATATCTCAGCAACAGAAGCCAATATGTGTACACAAATGGAGCAAACTCTTCCGCACAGCCAATTACAGTTGGTGTCACACAGAGAAGTGTCCTTGGCCCTCTTCTCTTCCTCATTTACATAAATGACCTACCAAATGCATCGCAACTACTCAAATCCACACTATTTGCAGATGACACTACATACGTCTTCTCTCACCCAAGCCCAGTCATGCTAGCCAATACTGTAAATACCGAATTACAGAAAATATCTACCTGGATGTTGACTAACAAACTTAATATCAACATTGACAGAACCTACTTCATTCAGCTTGGAAACTGAGCTACAGATGTCCCTCTTAACATAATGATAAACGAATCTCCTATCACAAAGCTCACAGAGGAATAATTCTTAGGAATCCACCTTGATAATAGACTTAGATTTCAAACACATGTACAACAAATATCCAAGAAAATTTCCCAAGACCGTAGGCATACTATTGAAGATACGGTACTATGTTCCACAGTCAGTCCTCCTGGCCCTGTATCACCCACTTATTTACCCCTATCTCACCTATGGAATTTGTGCATGGGACTCAACAACAAAAAAGCATCTCAGACCATTAATTACCCAACAAAAGGCTGCAGTCAGAATGACAACAAATTCCCACTACAGGCAGCACACTCCACCAATATTTAAAACTCTAAACCTACTCACCATACAAAACATCCATACTTATTATTGCACCTACTACATACATAGAACACTTAACTCTGATATTAACCCTCCCCTCAAACATCTCCTTACCAACCTCAACAGAACACGTGACCATAACACAAGGCACAGATCACTCTTTGATGTTCCTCGTGTCCATCTCATGCTATGCAAAAAAACTCAAGGCACATAAAAGGCCCAAAAATCTGGAATTCATATTTTGTGAATATAAAAGAAACACTGTCTGTTTATAAATTCAAGACTCTTCTTAAAAATCACTTACTCACCCACAACTAAATAAATACTGAATAATTGTATCTCATAAATGTTTAACCTGTGACCCAATCAAACTTTGTTATTTTTTTAATTACATTACCTAACAGAATACTCCATTCTACTGATTCCACAGCAACACAGTAAATGACCATATGATCTGTCTTTGTAATACTCGTTTGTGCTAAATTGTTATCTGTTTACAGTAATGTTTACCACTGAATATATCATTGCTTAGTTAATCTTAAGTTAATTTTAAGCCTGCCCATAATGCTCTGTATACAAGGGGCTTTGGCATGTTACACTTAACCACTGTATTTCTTTGTACTTCTGTGTATCATGCCCAAATTAAAAATAAATAAATAAATAAATAAATAGATAAATGGTGGTGTAACAGCAGGTTGGGAGGCGTGGGAGACGGTGGTTGAGGCAGCATAATCATCGTTGGAAATATAAGCACATATGCAGTATAATGTGATCCTTTATTGACTACGTTTCGCCCACACAGTGGGCTTTTTCAAGTCACAAACAGAACTACCTGAGGTGTAATTATAGGCTTCTTCCTGCGTGCACTCAGAATCTGCAGCAATGAGTTTCTTGAAGAAGAATGCACGATGATTGAACAAGTATTTTCTAAACTCCACTATCCTCGTCACTTCATCAGAGACTGCAGACGGCGGGCATTAAACATCTTCAACACACCCAGAGAAGACACTGCCGAGAAGAGATACATAGTCCTCCCCACCAACTCCATTGCCAAACACGTTTCCAACATCTTTTCCAATACCTCATTTCAAGTATCTACCTCCACAACCACGACCATCAAGGACATTACCAGTGATAGACAGGTGAAGCTTCCACCCTCTGCAGGGGTATACATAATCCCTTGTAATGACTGCAACAAGTTATACGTGGGCGAAACATCAAGGGACCTCCAAACACGTATTTCAGAACACCAATACGCAAGCAGGTCTGACGACACAAGGAATGCCTGCGTACAACACCGTAATTCACACAACCACTTGATAAACTAAAGAAACTCAAGACTTATCGCCACAGAAGACAACACTCAATACCGAAGAATCCTGGAATCATCACTTATTTCTATATCCGACAACTTCAACCAGAATAGTGGCTTCTATAACATAGCTGAACCACTTGCCAAGAAACTTCTTCATCGCTATCCCACATAAGAACACTGTAGAAGGTCTGCTCACAAACTTATCCAATCTCCTTTCCAAGCTACCCAAGATTTTAAACTCTATAACCCCACTCGGTACATCATCAGATGCAGCATTCTCCACCTGACCTCAGCATTCTGAACCTGACTATAAATACTCGCGTTCCTTCCACCCCAGGTAGTTCTGTTTGTGACTTGAAAAAGCCCACTGTGTGGGCGAAACGTAGTCAATAAAGGATCACATTATACTGCATATGTGTTTATATTTCCATTGTGTCGGTATTTTATACCATTTATTTCCATAATCATCGTTGTCGGAGGTGGAAGTAGTTATAGAGTTGCAGGAGTAGTTGCCTGGGCAGGAGACAGGTCTGCAGGTGCAGTACAGTTCACGACGTTGGGAAGGATGTTGAGGATGTCGGCTGAAGGTGTGGAGTCCGGGAAATTGAAGGCAGGCATATTGTTCAGGCGGAATAATTCGTTGTTAAAAGTGCCGGGGTTTGTTGCATTTGCAAAGTGTGCATACACCATGCAGTACAGCATCTTGGAGGGAGCACTGTCATGGAGTGGAGAGAGGGAGTTGCTGGGCGAAGGTGTCTGTTAAGTGGTGTGTAGAATCTTGGTGGTGTCGGCTTGTAGTTTGGTTATTGCAGCGTATGTCAGTAAATTGGAGGTGTTCTTCAGATCTATAGTTTTCTTCAATATGATTTCTTTCCCGAGTCGGCACTTAGCTGCAAGGGTATGATGATTACCCTTGCAGTTAAGACATGTTGGTGCTGTAGTAATGGTGCAGGATCTGAAATCGTGTCCATCATTCCCACATTTTGAACAAAACTTCTTATCCTTGATGGGGCAGTGCTTGGTGATGTGGTTATAGGAGTAGCAGGTCCAGCAGTGGGAGATGTATGTGAAACGTTCTGGTTCTATATGACTTGGGTGAATGTGGTCATATGAGATGGTCAGACAGTCAGAGAGAGCTTGGGCAGCCATGGAGATATCTAAGAATGTGATCTTTAGCATAGATGAGGCATTAGGGATCTTGGAGATGTTATCTACTGAAGCCCAGGTGTTTTGTTCCTCGATAGATTTTTTTCAGTGCTTCAGTTGAGAGAGAGGTAACAATCTTGTCCAGTCTTTTCAAAATCACCGAGCGTTTCGACTTCAAGAATGGAGACGGGGATATGGTGAATTGTCGTGTTGGTAGGGTCTTGACTGAAGAGTCGTCCATTAGTTTTGATGCTTCAGTGTCGTCTGTGCAGACGACAATGAAGGAGTCCTTCAGAGAGTGGATTGTCGAAAGCTGACTTGCAGACCGGTCCTAACGGCGGTAGTTAAAGCTAGCTTCGAGGAGTCATTCATTACTCCATTCACAGGCTAGATTTTCACATGATGCGACAGCATTGTGAGAACCGCCCGCACTACCATCTAGCGGGTTGAAGTTAAACATCAATTTCCTCGGGTCTGATTTGCTTTAATTTCTACTCCTGGTAGTATTAACCTTACCTGGTGTGGGGTTGAAGTTTGGAGAATCACTTTACCTCCACTCTTCTCCTGATCAGGTAAGGAGTATTTCTGTTCATTGTTACTGATTTACTTATTTACCAATAATGACACTGAAGTAGAATGCCACCCTTTGTCTTTCTTCAATGATATATTTATTTAATCCTAATGTAACCAGTGTTTTTTTTTTGTTATTAGCTCTGCTGTTGGCCTGATCAACCAGGATAGATGCAAGTTATTGGAGCAAGATCTCTATCACGGGACATTTTGGAATATAAAGACTCATCTCTTTGATATCTGAAGTGTGGTACTGCTACCAAATATTCACAGGATTTCCAGAATACTGGACGAACACCGCCACACAAGATGACCAACACCGCCACACAGGATGACCAACACCGCCACACAGGATGACCAACACCGCCACACAGGATGACCAACACCGCCACACAGGATGACCAACACCGCCACACAGGATGACCAACACCGTCACAGAAGACCGTCCTGGACATAAGATACTCCTATCTCAACATCGTACTGGAACCACAGCGGCCAGTTTTATTTTACTTAATTTTAATTAAAACCCTTAGAAAATCATCTTAGTTATTCCTCAAGTTATTCATTATTTATTTTTCTATTCTTTTGTTCAGGCGGAAGGCGTTTCCCTGACAATCGCCAACCACTTGGACACCCAAAATTTGCACAACCCATGACAGCATGTGTTTAGAGCAGGTCGTTCTTGCTTCTCACAACTACTGGATCACTATGACATGGTCTTGGAAGCAATATGGTGTTCAATGAGGACAAATTTCAATTACTCCATTAAGAAAAATGTGAGGAAAAATATAGCCAGAACAGAGTACAAGACAAATTATAATAAAACAATAGAGCAAAAATCTAATGTGAATACTTAGGAGTGATTATGTCAGAGGATCTCACCATCGAGGATCACAACAGTCATCACAATTGTGAGGGGAAAATGACAGGATAGATAATGAGAGCCTTCGAAACAAGAGATGGCAAGCCGATGATGATCCACCTCAGATAACTAGTTCTCTCTAGGCTGGAATACTGTTTGTTGTACACTAGCAACCTCTTTTTCGAGGCAGGCGAAACTGCCGATTAAGAAGAAAAAAAACTCTTAAAACTGACGAAATCGAAAAACAAACTGGGCAGAGATTAAGCATGGACACAAGGGTCATCCAACAGTCACTAAAAACAACAGACAGCACCACTCCACAAAGGTGGCAGTGAAGCAACTACAAAAAAGTAAAGACGAAAGCGCAACGTCTAATCTAAAAATCTTAGAAAGGGTTCAAAAGAGCAAGATCGCCACCCACCAGATACCCTTTAATTACACAAACCCAACAAAGGGGTTTAGAACACTTGGGTCCTGCCTTCCCAACTACTGGACCCTCTGTGAAAAGGGTCCTGGTTTTCGCAAAAGGGATAAAAAAAATGCAGATTAGTTACCCTGCGAAAGTTCGAAAAGTGTGACCAAGTGTAATAGCCACAAAGGCGTGATAAAGAAATTTACAGAAAAAATTGGTAGATGAATCTATAATTTCCCTAACAAACAGAACACAAAAGAAACAGTAAACAAAAAAGTTTAGGCTGTACAGTGAAATGCTCCGCAAGAATTAAGCCAAACATCATTCTTCTTTGGGGATACCCCCGAATTTGCATGAGGTATCTATTGAATCACTGCAAGACACAAGCGGAAAAACATCAACCAAATTTTACAGGGGCCACAGAAAGCCATATGAATTCAATGAAGAGAAATTTTCAATTACTCCGATATAAAAAACTTGAAAAAATTTAAAAGTATCAGAATAGAGTGAAAAAAAAAATGAAAGGGCCTGTGATGTAATGTCATAGTTCACTTCAAAGACACAAAAACAAATCTACCAATCTGCAAAAAAAAAGTAGGATGGATAATGAAACCCTTTTCCAAAAACTGATGCCAAGCTCATGATTTTTTCAAAGGGTTTTGTTCCTCTAGGCGGAATCGCTGTACACTAACTCCCCTTTTTCAATCAGGCAAAAATGCTGCCCTGGAGAATGTACAGAGAACCTTCACGACAACAAATACGATAAAGTCACTTGTTTGTTTTCCCTGGAACACAGGCAAGATATTGGAAATAATCCAGAGAGATTGTCCCAAAATTTACACACGGAAATCCCCCCAACCTAACAAAAGCCCGGGCGGGAGACGCGCCCCCACCCCCCTGAAAACCAGGGGCACTACGATACGCTAATTTTCCGGGGCCCCAAGACGCTCAACTGTTCCCCAAAGCATACAAAGGGGGGGAACCCAATAGACCCCTGACTGTCTTCAAAAAGGGCGCGGGAAAGGCACCAAAAAGTCGTACCTGACACCCGGGCTGTGGTTCGTACGTCGGTTCACGTGTGGCCAACAGACAGCCTGGTTGACGGGTCCTGATCCACCGGGGTTTGGGTCACGGACGGGGCCCGCGGAAGCGTTTTCCTGAAACCCTCCGGTTATCCGATCAGCAACTTTCTGGGTGAAAACAAATGTACGTGAGTACACGAAGAAAACACAATTAGTGTCAGGAGCCATAGACTGTTAAATTTTAAAAATTAATTATAATCATGAGGGAGCGCTAGGATTATACGGTAGTTGGGGGATAGGGGTATTCGGCTAAATTTCCGGAACTGGAACACAACCCAATTCCTAAATCAAGAGCCCCTCACCACGTCAAGGAACTCCCTTGAGGGGAGACTGTTAACAGCCTCCCGCTTACAAAAGGGGGTTTTTTCCATTAGACCCCTAATGTCTTCAAGGGTTTTTGGGATAGCCCAAAAGTAGTACTTGACCCAAAGTGATTTGACCCCAGAAACCCTCCCAGGTAGACCCAGGTTGGTAATACCTTTTTTTTTTTCCCCAAATTCCCCTTTGGTCTTTTCTCATTTTCTTGGGATTTTTGTTATCCTCGGTTTTGGTTTCTATAAAATTCTTCCAGTCACGGTTTTTTGATTTTTTTTCTTAAGAATTATTGTTTTTTTGCAAAGCATAGAGATAAATGTGTGCATTAACCACCTTCTTAGTGTTTTTTTTAACCTTGGAGTTCATATGAGCTAAGTCTTAGAAATATACTGTTTTTCTAAAAATTTTCTTCAAAGGCCGGCGGCAGTTTCAAATGAAAAAGTTCGGCATCGACGAACCTGCTTGACTGTCACTAGAGAAGCTGCTTAAATAGTCGGACGTTGTCCACTATTGTACGTACACAATGTGCACTCATTAAGCGATGTAGGGATTTATTACACTATTACCCAGGGCATGTATCCAGAACAAGTTTGTTGCAACTCTGAACCAGGCAGTTCCAAAAAAACTGTAAAAAAACAGGGCATCACCCCAGGAAAAAAACCCTTTTTTGTATCCCTCGTGATCAATTGAACAGCTAAAAAAATCTTTCCCAAATTTAAAAAAAAATGCAACTTCTTGCCAGTCAAAAAGTAAAAAGCAGGCACGTGTGCCAAATTTTAAATAAAGTCAAATCACTTACCCAGTTTTTTTTTTTTATATATAATACCCTACTGTTTTGTACTGATTTCCCCATATAAGCGCACTTTGTTTTCTAAGTTAAAAATTTATCCCCACGTCATTAAAATTAAAATTTATAAATATCACCTTGAAGCACATCAGATTGGCTTTTTTTTTAAATCTTTTAAATTTTTTTCTTAGTCGTCTTCCACCTATTTTTTCGTTATGTATACCTGTTCCTTCTTTAAAAATCAATGTATTTAAATGTCTTTGTTCAGTCATTGCATGTAGTGTCTATTCTGTTCTTTGTTTCCTTTTGTTTTTAAGGTGAATCCAGCTAAAGAGGTTTCCCTGAGTACTAATAAATATAACTAAACTTGTAAATGTAGTACTCTATCTTGTGGAAATAAAAATTTTTGTTTTATTTTTTTATTTAAAACAAGCAAAACAAACTTTGTTTATTTTGTTTTTTAAAACCTCATCGCATTTACAGAAAAGTAAAAAAAAATTGTCTTGAGTAAATTTAACATAGGAAGACTTCGTAGTTGAAGGAGCTGGTGGGCAGTCAGATAGTGTGATAGTGCCAGCAAACCCCTTAATGTGAAAACATTGCGCGGGAAATTTCGTATGAAAAAGATAAAAAACTAGAGTTTTTTAAAAATGCGGAAAGCATGATGAAAGTGGGATCTGGTTTCTAATCTTTAATTATTGTTATTTTTTGGGGAAAAGGAGCTAAACCCCCGAGGGGTCTTCAACCCAAGGAAATGGGAAAATAATCAGTTTAATCCAATAGCTCTGATTTTTTGGGGATCAAATCCTTTTTTTCCCATTTTCTAGGGACCCTGAAATCCTCGATAGGACCATGGACGTAGAGAAGAAGTGTCTTTCCGTTGCGAAAGCCGCCCCCACTAAACCGTAAAGGAAAAGGGGAACCTCAGTCCTGTCAGTGAAGGCTTTCGAATCGCCCATGGGTAAAAATTATTATTTTATTAGAAAAAAGGGCTTTTTATTGGAAACTTTTAAACCCCAGCACCTTGGTCACCCCAAAATGTCAAGGGGTAGGTAAACGTAAGCAAAATAGATGGGAAATCCCCCGAGCGCAGAAGGTTCAGGTATTGGACATGTTATTGAGGTCGTATCTACTGAGTTCTTTAAGTGTTTATTGTGGTGGCTGAGGTTAGGTTGGTTCGTCAAAAACGGGCAGTTTTCCTGGAGTTTACCGGGAGAGATTTCCGGGGTCAACCCCCCCGCGGCCCGGCTGGCCCAGGCCCCCTGGTGGATCGGGCCCCTATCACCAGGCTTTGTGCTGGCTGCAGCAAACCAACGTAGGGCCCCAAAAAACCCGGCGATCGGGAAACTGATTTTTGGGTGCTTTCCATGCCAGCTTTAAAACTGCCCGGGGGCTGTTTGGTAATCCCCCTTATTGTACTGGGAGGCAGTTGAACAGTCTCGGGGCCCCCGAAAAATTATTGAGGGCTCTTAAGTGTTGGACACCCCTGCTTTTCATTGGGGGATGGTGCATCGTCTGCCAAGTCTTTTGCTTTCGTAGTGAGTGAATTTTCGTTGCAAGTTCGGACTAGCCCTCTGGATTTTTCCAGGGGTATATAATCATGTACTCTCCCGCCTGCGTTCCAGGGAAACAGGTTTTGGGAAACCCCAAAGGGTCCCAAAATTGAGGTTTTTATCTCCGTTATGCCGCCCGGGAAGGGGCTCGTACATTTTCTGGTCAGCAATTTCACCTACTTGAAAGGTGCGAGTCGTAAAAAACCCGCAGTTGGACTTTTGGTCATCTGGCCCAGGCCCCTTCCCCGGGTACCTGTCACCCCTTTAAAAAAAATGGTCATAGTTATAACCACTTTTAAAATGGGGGTTTGGGTATAACTTCCTCCTTTTTTTTTTTGTGGCAATGTTTGTTAAGAAAACACTGCCACACAGACTGCGAATCTGGCAAGGTAACATCATAAAACACGACCCCACTGCAAAAAAGTACATTTTTCCCAAACCCCCCAAACACGCCACTCAAAAACCAAAACAACACACACACACAACACACACACAAACACACACACACCCACACACACCACATTTTAAATATATATAATATAAATATATATATATATAATTAATAAATATATTTTATAATTATATAAAATATTTTTAATATATTTATATATATTAAAAATTATATATATACATATATATGCAAAAAAAACCCCTCGAAGAAAAGAGAATTTCCCAAACGCTTTCGGGCTACTCACATTATCAAGGAACTATGAAAATAAAACATCCAAGGAAGCTATATAAGGGGGCTGGCCAGCACCTCACTATCAGATCCCAAACGGTTAAAAACCTGACGCGCGCCGACCCAACTTGGAAAAGGGCCTTTGCAAACTCACCCCACAAACTATTCTACCCCAAAAAATTTAAAATTTTTTGTCCAGTGGATTATTTAAAATTTTCCCAAATTCTTTTAAAATTTTAAATGGTCTAAAATTTTTTATAAACCAAAGGGAAAAATTCTTTTTATTTTCAAAACCTTTTATGAAAAAAGATTCAATTATATTCCTGTCGACCATGGGCTTCTTTATACACTTTTTAAATTTTTTAAAATCAATGGATGGGTTAAAAACTTTACATGAATAAATAGAGCATTGGAATCTTGTCCCGTTCTAATGCCCATATTTTTGTTGTTTTTAAAACTTATTCGAATTTTTACCAGTTTGACCGTATAAACTTTATCGCAAAATTTTAAAGGAATCTTATAGCACATCCATCAGCATTTTGGGGGGAATTCTTTATCAAAATTTTTTTACTGTACAAGATTTTTTAAAACAACTTTTTTATTAAAAGTCTTAAGAAAGGAAGGCATATCATCCAAGTTTTTAGGTAAGGGAGAACCAAATATTTTTTGTTTGAATAAGGCTGGTTGCCCTTTTTGGATTGTAAAAGTATTTCTAAACTTTAAAAAATTTTCAATTACTTTCTTGGTATTTTTTATAAATTTATAAATTTTTAAAGTTGTAAAATACTTTTTTACAACCAAAAAGGGACAACCGCCTTATTTAACAGTGGGGACGTTACTTAGTTCAGTTGAAGTTACTTTGCTTGGAAGACCCGTTTTGTGTTCTGTGAATCTGTACTTAAACCCCGTGGGGACCTGTACTTAACTCTGTGAAGAAGGTCTTGTTTGCTCCCGTGGGCTGAACCAAGATGCCCTCCTCGGCAACTTTACCACAACCAAGGAAATTGGGGCAAACAAGATGGGGTACGGCGATTGACCGAGGAAAAAAAGAGGGTTCGAGTAGTCTTCCCGTTTCAGTCCCCAGTCAAGAAGGGTCGGGCATGGCTGGACGCGGGGGCGACGAGTTGACGATCAAAAAGACGAATGGAAACCAGAAACGGAAAAGAAAGAGACCTTGGAAACTCCGTGGAAACCTCCAACGCATTTTCGGTCACCCACGAATGGAGTCGATACTGGGGGTCGTCCGACGAAAAGACAACAAGGGGAAAGGTAAGATTTGTTTTGTTGGGGTAGCCGGTTAGAAAAGGATAGGCATTCGCTTGAAGGACAGGAGTACGAACAAAAGGGGGATGTTTTCCCGGGGCGGATGGAGGACTTGTTAGCCAGCTGACAAATCAGCGGTAATTCAACCATTATTTGCCCCATTTCGGGGGCAAAGATTAGCAAGCGTAGAAGTGAGGGTTTAGTTAGAAAATCAGGACCTATAGACATGATTAGGAAGAAGGGGGGGGGGGGGGGGGGTCCGTTTTTTGTGGGATTTTTCCAAGAAGAGGTGTTGGTAATGAATGGGTTTTCCAGAGCAATTGTTTTTAATTTTGGGGGATAAACCTGAAGGAAAATCATTCCATTTATTTTACAATGGGGCAAATTCTATGGCCAAATGCAGTTCCAGGGATGGGATTTACTTTCCAGGGCAGGGTGGGGTTTTCTTGCTAACTCGTTGAGGGGGTTGTTAGGGCTTTAAAATAGGATTATTAGAGGTATGGGGGTTTTTGAAAAGATAAATAATGAGTATGGATATATTTATTATGCCTGATTTAAATCTTAATAGTAACTTCATGGGGTAACTCGGGGAATGATAATTTCAGAAAATGTGTAAAAACAAAGATGAATAGGAAAAATGTGCAGAAGAAAAAACATATTTGGTATTTTATGCAACAGTCGAAGTGCAAGAAATAAAATTTAAAGAACTACGTTTGGTAGCATGTGCTGGAACTTTGAACATTGCATTAACTGAAACGTGGTATGATTTTAAAACGGGATAGATGCTGAGTGTAATATTTGGGATTAAGTTGTTCAATGTGGATAGATGAATGGGAAGGGGGGAGGATTGCATAGATGTTCGAGAAAATATTAATTGTTCATAAAAACAGGTATAAAAATAGATGGAGCAGTGCAGAGCTGTTTTGGGGGCCCGTTTGTGGAGGGTCAAAAAAACTAAATTTAGGTGTAATATACAGACCTCCAGGCTTGGTCACGATAGAGGGAGACTTCTTTTTGGGCGAAATTGAGGGCTTCTGGACACAGTAAATAGTCTAGTAGGGGACTTTAACTTTATCAAATTTACTGGAAATTATTTACAGATAATCTAGAGTCCATGACTTTTTTGAAAAATTCAGGGCTGTTTTTTGAAAAAGAGCGTAATGAGCCTACCCGGGGTAATAATTTGCTAGACCTTGTTTGTCAAATAAGGAAACACTTGAAAATTGGAGATCACTGAAAGCTTGGGGCAAGTGTCACAAAAACCACACTTTTAGCATTAATTTGGTAATGCAAAATAATAAATACAAATAAAAAACCCGATTTTGTTCTGGCGATTAAAGGGCTTTTGGGAAAAATCTGTCTAACTTGATTGGGGGTTTTCGCTAAAATTTTATTGACGATAATCATACTTATAAAATGAAGGGATCTGCTTTTTAGATTGTTTTTTTAATAAAGTACAAAAGTGCCCCGAGTGTTTCATTTCCCCAAGAGAAATTGATCTAAAAAACGATCCCAAATGGGTTAACAGGGGGCTAAAGCATCTATTAGGGGGGAAAAGGGGAATTTATAGGCCTCAGAAGAGGGGAAAGGGTTTAAACCTTTCTGACCAAAATGTCAGCTAAAAAGAAGTAAAAAAAGGCGATAGAAAGGCTAACGTGACTATGAAAAATTGAGTTGCTAAAATCAAAGATAATCCAAAGGGGTTCTTTCAAGTGTATAGGAAAAGGTAAAGGAAAAAAATAGGACCTCGAAAAATGGGAATGGACAGCTGACGGAAAATAATGGAAATTTTTTCCTTATTTAATGACTATTTTTTTTTCAGTTTTTACACAGGAAATGTAAAAGAATTCCCGAAAAAACATTTTTATTCCTGATGAATTTTAAATTAACTATATTACTGTCACGAGGGCATGGGTTATTAAACAGATAGACAAAAAAACTGAAAAAACAAAATAAGTCCCGGGACCCGATGATTTGTTTTCCCAAGGGTAACTTTAAGAATGCAAGATGGAGCTTAGTCAGACCATTAAGAAGAGTTGTATCAATGCGTCCATCCCTTACAGTGTTGTGCCAGAGTTGTGGAAGATGCTAATGTGGTTCCTAATTCAAATCAGGGGATAAGCCCACTCCTTCAAATTACCGTCCAATAAGCCTGACATCTATAGTGGGCAAGTTATTAGAATCAATTATAGCTGACATTTATCAGAAGTCACCTTGAAGACATAACTTGATAAATGAATCACAGCATGGATTCACGAGAGGTCGTTTCCTCCTGCTGACAAACTTACTTGACGTTTCTTTCAATAGACATTTGAGGCAGTTGACAGTGATAAGGAATATGATATTGTTTATTTAGAATTTTAGTAAGCCTTCGACAGAGTAACCTCACAAGAGCTCTTAAGAAAAGTGGCAGCTCATGGTAATAGGAGGTAAAGTTCTAGCTGGGATTGAGGCATGGCTTAACCAATAGAAAAGCAGAGAGTTACCATTAATGTAGTGAAATCTGATGGGATTAGTCCACGAGTGCGTTCCACAAGGATCAGTTTTTAGGTCCCTCTCCGTTTCATAATTTACATAATGACCTTGAAGAAGGGAATTACTATGACATGAGTAGTTGCTGATGATAACAAAGATAGGCCGTAATAATTCACATTCTGAGGAGGATACATGAACTCCAGATGATTTGAAAAAATTAATGTCTTTGGTCTGAAAAGTGAGCAGATGAAGTTCAATGTGGATAATGTAAGGTACTTGCCCTTAGGTAATGAAAAATAACCCTCGAAGCTAAATCTAGGTGAAGTAGAGCTTGGTCATACAGAATGTGAAAACGACTTGGGAGTCATGGTAAGCAGAAATCTAAAGCCAAGACAGCAGTGCTTAGTGTGCGCCAACAAGGCCAACAAATTACTTGGAATTATCTCAAGAAGTATGAGTAACAGAAGTCCAAAAGTTATTTTAACAGCTCTATAACATCACTAGTGAGGCCTCATTTAGATTATGCTGCTCAGTTTTGGTCCCCTTACTACAGAATGGACATAGACTCATTAGAGAACATACAGAGAAGAATGACTAAAATGATTTACTGTGTAAGGAACCTCTCGTATGAAGATAGACTTAAAGCCTTAAATCTCCACTCTCTGGAGAGGCGTAGAATGAGGGGAGATATCATTGAAGTGTATAAGTGGATGACGGGCATAAACAAGGGAGACATTAATAAAGTAGTGAGGGTGTCGAACCAGGTAAGAACCAGGAATAATGGTCTGGCACACATTATTAAGAATGTTGCGTGTGGTCTCGCACACATTAAGAATGTTGTGTGTGGTCTGGCACACATTATTAAGAATGTTGCGTGTGGTCTGACACACATTATTAAGAATGTTGCGTGTGGTATGTCACACGTTATTAAGAATGTTGCGTGTGGTCTGGCACACACTAAGAATGTTGCGTGTGGTCTTGCACTCATTATTAAGAATGTTGCGTGTGGTATGTCACACGTTACTAATTATGTTGCATGTGGTCTGGCACATATTAAGAATGTTACGTGTGGTCTGGCAGACATTAAGAATGTTGCGTGTGGTCTGGCACACATTATTAAGAATGTTGCGTGTGGTCGGGCACACATTAAGAATGTTGCGTGTGGTCTGGCACACATTATTAAGAATGTTGCATGTGGTCTGGCACACATTAAGAATGTTGCGCGTGGTCTGACACACGTAATTAAGAAAGTTGTGTTGGTCTGGCACACATTATTAAGAATGTTGCATGTGGTATGGCACACATTATTAAGAATGTTGCGAGTGGTCTGGCACACATTAAGAATTTTGCGTGTGGTCTGGCACACATAAAGAATGTTGCGTGTGGTCTGGCACACATTATTAAGAATGTTGTGTGTGGTCTGGCACACATTATTAAGAATGTTGCGTGTGGTCCGGCACACATTAAGAATTTTGCGTGTGGTCTGGCACACATTAAGAATGTTGCGTGTGGTCTGGCACACATTATAAGGAATGTTGCGTGTGGTCTAGCACACATTAAGAATGTTGCATGTGGTCTGGAACACATTATTAAGAATGTTTCTTGCGGTCTGGCACACATTAAGAATGTTGCGTGAGGTCAGGAACACATTATTAAGAACGTTGCGTGGGGTCTGGCACACGTTATTAAGAACGTTGCGTGGGGTCTGCCTCACAATATTAAGAATGTTGCGTGGGGTCTGCCTCACATTATTAAGAATGTTGCGTGTGGTCTGGCACACATTATTAAGAATGTTGCGTGTGGTCTGGCACACATTATTAAGAATGTTGCGTGTGGTCTGGCACACATTATTAAGAATGTTGCGTGTGGTCTGGCACACGTTATTAAGATGTTGCGTGTTCTCTGGCACACATTAAGAATGTTGCGTGTAGTCTGGCACACATTATTATGTTGCGTGTGTTCTGGCGCACATTACTTAGTATGTTGCGTGTGGTCTGGTACACATTAAGAATGTTACGTGTGGACTGGCAGACATTAAGAATGTTGCGTGTGGTCTGGCACACATTATTAAAAATGTTGCGTGTGGTCTGGCACACATTAAGAAACTTGCGTGTGGTCTGACACACATTAAGAATGTTGCGTGTGGTCTCGCACACATTAAGAATGTTGTGTGTGGTCTGGCACACATTATTAAGAATGTTGCGTGCGGTCTGGCACACATTAAGAAAGTTGCGTGTGTTCTGGCACACATTAAGTATTTTGCGTGTGGTCTGGCACACATTAAGAATGTTGCGTGTGGTCTGGCACACATTAAGAATGTTGCGTGTGGTCTGGCACACATTATTAAGAATGTTGCGAGTGGTCTGTCACACATTAAGAATGTTGCGTGTGGTCTGGCACACATTATTAAGAATGTTGCGTGTGGTCTTGCACACATAAAGAATGTTGCGTGTGGTCTGGCACACATTAAGAATGTTGTGTGTGGTCTGGCACACATTAAGTATTTTGCGTGTGGTCTGGCACACATTTAGAATGTTGCGTGTGGTCTGGCACACATTAAGAATGTTGTGTGTGGTCTGGCACACATTAAGAATTTTGCGTGTGGTCTGGCACACATTTAGAATGTTGCGTGTGGTCTGGCACACATTAAGAATGTTGTGTGTGGTCTGGCACACATTAAGTATTTTGCGTGTGGTCTGGCACACATTTAGAATGTTGCGTGTGGTCGGCACATCATTAAGAATGTTGTGTGTGGTCTGGCACACATTAAGTATTTTGCGTGTGGTCTGGCACACATTTAGAATGTTGCGTGTGGTCTGGCACACATTAAGAATGTTGTGTGTGGTCTGGCACACATTTAGAATGTTGCTTGTGGTCTGGCACACATTTAGAATGTTGCCTGTGGTCTGGCACTCATTATTAAGAATGTTGCGTGTGGTCTGGCACACATTATTAAGAATGTTGCGTGTGGTCTGGCACACATTATTAAGAATATTGCGTGTGGTCTGTCACACATTATTAAGAATGTTGCGTGTGGTGTGGCACACATTATTAAGAATATTGCGTGTGGTCTGGCACACATTATTAAAAATGTTGCGTGTTGTCTGGCACACATTATTAAGAATGTTGCGTGTGGTCTGGGGCGCACATTGAGAATGTTGCGTGTGGTCTGGCACACATTATTAAGTATGTTGCGTGTGTTCTGGCACACATTACTAATTATGTTGCATGTGGTCTGGCACATATTAAGAATGTTACGTGTGGTCTGGCAGACATTAAGAATGTTGCGTGTGGTCTGGCACACATTATTAAAAATGTTGCGTGTGGTCTGGCACACATTAAGAAACTTGCGTGTGGTCTGGCACACATTAAGAATGTTGCGTGTGGTCTCGCACACATTAAGAATGTTGTGTGTGGTCTGGCACACATTATTAAGAATGTTGCGTGCGGTCTGGCACACATTATTAAGAAAGTTGCGTGTGTTCTGGCACACATTAAGAATGTTGCGTGTGGTCTGGCACACATTATTAAGAATGTTGCGTGTGGTCTCGCACACATTAAGAATGTTGTGTGTGGTCCGGCACACATTATTAAGAATGTTGCGTGCGGTCTGGCCCACATCAAGAATGTTGCGTGTGGTCTGCCACACATTATTAAGAATGTTGCGTGTGGTCTATCACACATTAAGAATGTTGCGTGTGGTCTGGCACACATTAAGAATGTTGCGTGTTTTCTGGCACACATTAAGAATGTTGCGTGTGGTCTGGCACACATTAAGAATGTTGCTTGTCGTCTGGCACACATTAAGAATGTTGCATGTGGTCTGGCACACATTATTAATAATGTTACGTGTGGTCTGGCACACATTATTAATAATGTTACATGTGGTCTGGCACACATTATTAATAATGTTACATGTGGTCTGGCACACATTATTAATAATGTTACATGTGGTCTGGCACATATTAAGAATGTTGGGTGTGGTCTGGCACTCATTATTAAGAATGGAGCGTGTGGTCTGGCACACATTATTAAGAATGTTGCATGTGGTCTGGCACACATTATTAATAATGTTACATGTGGTCTGGCACATATTAAGAATGTTGGGTGTGGTCTGGCACTCATTATTAAGAATGGAGCGTGTGGTCTGGCACACATTATTAAGAATGTTGCGTGTGGTCTGGCACACATTAAGAATGTTACGTGTGGTCTGGCACACATTATTAAGAATGTTGCGTGTGGTCTGGCACACATTAAGAATGTTGTGTGTGGTCTGGCACACATTATTAAGAATGTTGCGTGTGGACTGGCACACCTTAAGAATGTTGCGTTTGGTCTGGCACACATTATTATGAATGTTGCGTGTGGTCTGCCACACATTAAGAATGTTGCATGTGGTCTGGCACACATTAAGAATGTTGCGTGTGGTCTGGCACACATTATTAAGAATGTTTCGTGTGGTCTGGCACATATTAAGAATGTTGCGTGTGATCTGGCACACATTAAGAATGTTGCCTGTGGTCTGGCACACATTAAGAATGTTGCGTGTTTTCTGGCACACATTAAGAATGTTGCGTGTGGTCTGGCACACATTAAGAATGTTGCCTGTGGTCTGGCACACATTAAGAATGTTGCATGTGGTCTGGCACACATTATTAATAATGTTACGTGTGGTCTTGCACATATTAAGAATGTTGAGTGTGGTCTGGCACACATTATTAAGAATGTTGCATGTGGTCTGGCACACATTAAGAATGTTGCGTGTGGTCTGGCACACATTAAGAATGTTGCGTGTGGTCTAGCACACATTAAGAATGTTGCGTGTGGTCTGGCGCACATTACTAAGAATGTTGCGTGTGGTCTGGCGCACATTACTAAGAATGTTGCGTGTGGTCTGGCAAACATTAAAAATGTTGCGTGTGGTCCGGCACACATTATTAAGAATGTTGCGTGTGGTCTCGCACACATTAAGAATGTTGCGTGTGGTCTGGCACATATTAAGAATGTTGCGTGTGGTCTGGCTCACATTATTAAGAATGTTGCGTGTGGTCTGGCACACATTGAGAATGTTGCGTGTGGTCTGGCAAACATTATTAAGAATATTGCGTGTGGTCTGGCACACATTATTAAGAATGTTGCGTGTGGTCTGGCACACATTATTAAGTATGTTGCGTGTGGTCTGGCACATATTAAGAATGTTGTGTGTGGTCTGGCACACATTAAGAATGTTTTGTGTGATCTGGCACACATTAAGAATGTTGTGTGTGGTCTGGCACACATTATTAAGAATGTTGCGTGTGATCTGGCACACATTATTAAGAATGTTGCGTGTGGTCTGGCACACATTAAGAATGTTGCGTGTGGTCTGGCACACATCATTAAGTATGTTGCGTGTGGTCTGGCACACATTAAGAATGTTGCGTGTGGTCTGGCACACATTATTAAGAATGTTGTGTGTGGTCTGGCACACATTATTAAGAATGTTGCGTGTGGTCTGGCACACATTATTAAGAATGTTGTGTGTGGTCTGGCACATATTATTAAGAATGTTGCGTGTGGGCTGGCACACATTATTATGAATGTTGAGTGTGGTCTGGCACATATTATTAAGAATGTTGTGTGTGGTCTGGCACATATTATTAAGAATGTTGTGTGTGGTCTGGCACACATTATTAAGAATGTTGTGTGTGGTCTGGCACACATTATTAAGAATGTTGCGAGTGGTCTGGCACACATTATTAAGAATGTTGCGAGTGGTCTGGCACACATATTAAGAAGTTGGGGTGGTCTGGCACAATTATTAAGAAATTTTCATGTGGTCTGGCACAAAATTTAAGAATGTTGCGTGTGGTCTGGCCACACAGTTAAGAATGGGTTTGGGGTGGTTGGCACAATTTAGAAGTTGGTGGTCTGGCACACATTATGGAATGTTGCGTGTGGGGCTGGCACACTTGTTAAGAAGTTGCGTGTGGTTGCACACATAAGGAATGTTGCGTGTGGTTGGCACACATTAGATTGTG
>NC_069421.1:56296179-56338956 GCF_026875155.1 Cherax quadricarinatus
GATTTTTTTATTTTCCCATCTGTTTAAAAGCTTCCAGGTTTTCTATGAAAGCACTTTGATGTTGACCTCTTTTAATACCCTTGTGATTTTAGTCCACAGATTTATCTCATTTGGGATACCCAAAAACACTTCCCTGTTTTAATACTGCTTGTAGCTAGTTCTTGGATATCTGCACAAGGGCGTGACACAATTTCCACAGAAATGACAATTATGCATGTGGAAGCCCGTTTTGTTGACTGACCACAGACTACACACAGCTTCATAATGATTTGAATGGTTTATTTACTGCAATTCTACTAGCAACCTCTTGAATATTCTATTAATAACCTGCTAGGTGGTGCACAACGAAACCATTTGAAACGAGTCCAGGGTTCGGACCAGTCAAGGGTTCGGACCAGTCAAGGGTTCGGACCAGTCAAGGGTTCGACCAGTCTATCTGACTGATCAGTGGTCACTTATTTAAACCATACTGGTCGATGATTTGAGCTAACACATGAAGGATCTACTGGAAATTATCTACCCGAGTAATATGTGATTTGATTGATACAAAAGTATAACTTGCGTGTTGAAGAGCCGGTGACTGCTGGCACTCCTACAATGACGAACGGTCGAGCCTCCACCTTTGTTTATCAATCGCTGTATCTAGCTTCTCTATTTTTTTTTTTTTTTTCCGTCTCCACCACAATAAATGCTATATTATCACTATAGTTGACTGGTGCAAATTTGGAGGAAGGCGCTTTTTCTGTAGTAATAATTGCTTCTCGTTGTGTATATTGCGACCGCTGGTAACTACAGGTTATATGAAATTCACAGTAACGTCTGGTATTTCAAGAAAAAGAAACTAATGAAAGTCACTCCACTTCACTAAGTACCATTATAATACTGGTTAGTTGCTACTACAACACTGTATTCTGCTATTCACTGGTATCACTAGATTATATGCGAGTACACTAGCAGGCCAGGAAGATTATTAAAAACAGCTGACCTGTGGTAAGTTCTGGCGACTTCTGGCACCTGCCTCTATAGGCTTATCACTTCATTTACAAATTCACCTGTTTTCAAATGACACTTTAGCCTTTATCATCAATATACTAGGGAGCCACTGTAGTATACACTATACACTATGTATACTCAATGCTTTCAGGGAGACTTTCTTTCCTCTGACACAAAGTTCAATTGTATTATGAGAACAGATTATCCAACTTACGAGGTGATATAAAAAAGACCTGGAAAACACTATCTGAAATTCTGGGAACAAAAAAGATATCACGAAATAGCGAAATAAAATTAGCAAAATCAGATGAACCCCAACTCCCACCAACAGAAACAACAAACAGACTCAATGATTTCTTCTCCACTATAGGACAAAACCTTGCCCATAAAATCCCAAGCTCAGATACCCCACCAAACAACTACCTCACCGGCAACTACCCGAACACACTGTTCCTAGCTCCGACTAACCCATACGAAGTCTCCCTTATTATCAATGCACTAAAAAACAAGGCAGGAGATTTAAGTACCTTACCACCCTTTATATATAAAAAAGTGTCACAAGTGCTATCTCCAATCATTGCAACACTCTTTAACAAATCCATTGAATCCTCCACCTTCCCTACAGTACTCAAAATAGCAAGGGTCACCCCGATCCACAAAGGGAGACCAAACAGAGTTGAATAACTATAGGCCAATATCCAACTTACACCCTCTCTCAAAATCTTTGAAAAACTAATTCATAAACGAATCTACTCCTACCTTATCTCCCAGAACATACTCAACCCCTGCCAATTTGGATTCAGGCCTAATAAAAATACTAATGATGCTATTATACACATGCTAGAACATATATACACTGCAATAGAGAAAAAAGAAGTCCCACTGGGGATCTTCATTGACTTACGTAAAGCTTTTGATACAGTTGACCATGACTTGCTCCACGTAAAATTGTCACACTATGGTATAAGAGGGCACTCCCTCAATTACCTCAAGTCATACCTCAGCAACAGAAGCCAATATGTGACGCAAATGGGGCAAACTCTCTGCGCAACCAATTACAGTTGGTGTCCCACAGGGAAGTGTCCTGTGCCCTCTTCTCTTTCTCCTATACATAAATGACCTTCCAAATGCTTCGCAATTACTCAAACCCACACTATTTGCAGATGACACTACATACGTCTTCTCTCAACCCGAGCCCAGTCACACTAGCCAATACTGTAAATACCGAATTACAGAAAATATCTACCTGGAGTAGGACTAACAAACTTACACTAAACATTGACAAAACCTACTTCATTCAGTTTGGTAACAGAGCTACAGATGTCCCTCTTAACATAATGATAAACGGATCACCTATCACAAAGCTAACAGAGGGAAAATTCTTAGAATCCCACCTTGATAATAGACTCAAATTTCATACACATATACAACAAATTTCTAAGAAAATTTCCAAGACTGTAGGCATACTAATCGAAGATACGGTACTATGTTCCACAGTCAGCCCTCCTGGCCCTATATCACTCTCTTATTTACCCCTATCTCACCTATGGAATTTGTGCATGGGGCTCAACAACAGTTAACCATCTCAGACCACTAATTACCCAACAAAAGGCTGCAGTTAGAATGATAACAAATTCTCACACAGGCAGCACACTCCACCAATATTCAATACACTAAACCTACTCACCATACAAAACATCCATACTTATTACTGCACCTATTACATACATAGAACACTTAACTCTGATATTAACCCTCCCCTCAAACATCTCCTTGCCAACCTCAACAGAACACATGACCATAACACAAGGCACAGATCACTCTTTGATGTTCCTCGTGTTCATCTCACACTATGCAAAAACTCAATGCACATAAAAGGCCCTAAAATCTGGAATTCAATTACCTGTAAATATAAAAGAAACACTACCTGTTTTATAAATTCAAGTCTCTACTCAAAGATCACTTACTCACCCAAAACCAAATAAATACTGAATAACTGAACCTTATAAATTGTATATCTTAAATGTTTCTCACAATTATATCACATAAATGTTAAACCTAAAACCCAATCTAACTTTATTATTTTTTAAATACACTACCTAACAGAATCCTTCATATGACCTGTCTTTGTAATACTCACTTGTGCTTTATAGTAATCTGTTTACATTAATGTTTTATCACTGACTTCATCATTGCTTAATTAATCTTAAGTTAATTTTAAGCCAGCCCGTAATGCTATGCATAGTATAAGTGGCTTTGGCATACTGCTCTTATCTGTATTTTTTTGTACCTCTGTATGTGTGCACAAATTTATAATAAATAAATAAATAAATAAATTATTATTTTTCCACACGGGACAGGCCTATGATTCCCCTCTGGCAGTAAACTCTGCTAGGAAGTGCACACTAATTCTCCTTTTTTTACTCAGTATATAATGTTTTCCGCCCAAGATTGGTTCCAGGCGCTAGAGGGATGTATCGTATAGGATTGATGACACAAATTAAAGTTCTAGCACGTAAGAGCGACCGTGAAAACACCAGAAAAACCGGGAGCACAACGAGGCACGCTGACACGCTATGAAACAGCTATGAAAACGCCACCCCACCCCCCACCCCCCTTCATTCAGTTAAACTAATATAATCTATACAGTCCACAATTAATTAGTAGCGCCGTACTTGTGGGTGTTATCCAATTTATACTGGTCTCGGATAGATATGGATAAGATTGTGAGGGTCGAGGGGCCACCTGCAGTGACCAGAGGTGGTTAAGTTTTCTCACATGTCTACACGGGTGACTACGGTAAACAATATAGTTGCTGTCTCCCAATGAGATTACTTGTATGCATGCAATGTTGAGGTACATACAGGTAACCACCCTAGAAAATTTTCCATAATATGCGAGGTACACTAGCAGGCCGGGAAGATTATATGGAGGTACACTAGCAGGCCAGGAAGATTATATGGGGGTACACTAGCAGGCCAGGAAGATTATATGGAGGTACACTAGCAGGCCAGGAAGATTATATGGAGGTACACTAGCAGGCCAGGAAGATTATATGGGGGTACACTAGCAGGCCAGGAAGATTATATGGAGGTACACTAGCAGGCCAGGAAGATTATATGGAGGTACACTAGCAGGCCAGGAAGATTATATGGAGGTACACTAGCAGGCCAGGAAGATTATATGGAGGTACACTAGCAGGCCAGGAAGATTATATGGGGTACACTAGCAGGCCAGGAAGATTATATGGGGATACACTAGCAGGCCAGGAAGATTATATGGAGGTACACTAGCAGGCCAGGAAGATTATATGGAGGTACACTAGCATTATTATTATTTTATTATTAAAGATTCGCCGGTATTCTCCCGGCCCGGGCCTTTTCCAAGTGGTGGCCCGGCCTTGGCTCCCTCTTTAGGGAGTGTCTGAGACCTAAGTCTCCCATGGGAGGAGGTACAAGTACCCCCTCATCTTTGGGACCAACTGTCCCCAGGCCTAGCCACAAGCTAGGCCTCTCTGGTCTGCCATTCCCGCCACAAGGGAACAAATGGGAATGACAGTCTTATGAGCTAAAGGCTCGGGCTCAGGCACCTACCCTACCCTAGAAGGGTTAGGCATGGTGTCGATGTACACTAGCAGGCCAGGAAGATTATATGGAGGTACACTAGCAGGCCAGGAAGATTATATGGAGGTACACTAGCAGGCCAGGAAGATTATATGGAGGTACACTAGCAGGCCAGGAAGATTATATGGGGGTACACTAGCAGGCCAGGAAGATTATATGGAGGTACACTAGCAGGCCAGGAAGATAATATGGAGGTACACTAGCAGGCCAGGAAGATTATATGGAGGTACACTAGCAGGCCAGGAAGATTATATGGAGGTACACTAGCAGGCCAGGAAGATTATATGGGGGTACACTAGCAGGCCAGGAAGATTATTAAAACAGCTGACCTGTGTGGTAAGTTTCTGGCAACTTTTGGCACCTGCCTCTTTAGGCCTATCACTTCAGTTTAAATTACACCCACCTATGTATATTTGTACAAGAAGTTTTAAATTAAATATAAAAAAAATATTAGTTTTTGTGATCATTCATTTTCTTTAATTTTCTTTTAAACATACCAGTGTGGAGACTATTATAAATATTAATTTTAAAACATCAATATAACAATAATTACATTTAAACAGCAGATTTCCATTTACCAAACTGAATATTAACAAGAAAATAAATGTATTGGAAGAAAACTTTCTATATAAAGAAGGAAAGTTTTGAATGCCAAAGAATGATTCAAGTACAACAAAACATTGAACATTCAAAACTTGATGTTTTCTTAAATATTAAATAGTTATTAATGTATACTTAAAAATAGTTGTAAACTCCACCAGCCGGCCTGTATATATATGCTCATATAGTTATGTAATAATTATTTTCTTTAATGAATTAAAATTTTCATTAGTTTACCATCCTGTCCACATTCTTTAATTTCCTCACCTGATAACTTATACTTATAATAAATATACTTTATTTTAAAGAAAATCATTTGTTCTTTATAAAATTATGACGTACGTTTAAAATTTATTTAAAGTCTCTTAAAACTTTTAATTTTATTAAAAGTTTTATAATTATTACCATAAAATTATAAAATTTTAGAAAGTATCTTTCTCCATTCTTTCATAAAGAAAATTATAAATTTTCTGTACATGATATATACTCTATTATGAATAATTTTGGATACCCGTGAGGGTAATAGTATCATTATTTTAATTCTCTAAGTTCTGTTTATCCCATACTATATATCCCCAGCTCTTCCCCTTGGGCTACTGTACGTGACTAGTTCATAGACCAAGCAGATAAGATAAGATTTCGTTCGGATTTTTAACCCCGGAGGGTTAGCCACCCAGGATAACCCAAGAAAGTCAGTGCGTCATCGAGGACTGTCTAACTTATTTCCATTGGGGTCCTTAATCTTGTCCCCCAGGATGCGACCCACACCAGTCGACTAACACCCAGGTACCTATTTGTTGCTAGGTGAACAGGACAACAGGTGTAAAGAAACGTGTCGAAATGTTTCCACCCGCCGGGAATCGAACCCGGGCCCTCCGTGTGTGAAGCGGGAGCTTTAGCCACCAGGCCACCGGGCCAGGTGATGTGGGACTACATATGTGCTTCTACCTTGGCTGCTACCTATCCTCAGTATACCAGGGAGGGAAAGCTGCCAACTTCAGTGAACCCCAAAAGTCTAGAAAATACGGAGAAATTGCCCATCATTATGTTTGTGATCGATACCATGCCTAACCCTTCTAGGGTAGGGTAGGTGCCTGAGTCCGAGCCTTTAGCTTATAAGACTGTCATTCCCATTTGCCCCCTTGTGGCGGGGATGGCAGACCAGAGAGGCCTAGCTTGTGGCTAGGCCTGGGGACAGTTGGTCCCAAAGATGAGGAGGTACTTGTGCCTCCTCCCATGGGAGACTTAGGTCTCAGACACTCCCTAAAGAGGGAGCCAAGGCCGGGCCACCACTTGGAGAAGGCCCGGGCCGGGAGAATACCGGCTAATCTTTAATAATAATAATAATTATGTTTGTTCCCATAAGCTCGGAGACCCTTGGCTCATGGGTAAAGAGTGCACTATATTCATTTTTTTTTTTTTTTTTTTTATATTTTATTTCAAACAATACAATACATTAAATAGATAAAAGAACACAGTATCAATTCTTACACAGAATTATAAATTTCATTGTCAAAAGCACACAGACGTTTAACTTAGTGCTGACACAAACTGTCCCTCATCCCCTAAGCATTATATCCCATGCACCTATGTTAAGCAAGATTTTATTTAAAACAGTACAGAACAGTTAATAAATAAAATACAAGACCTATCCGGCAACTGATGTGATAACCTTCCATCGCCTAATGAACCACAACTCCGTGTGGCTTCCAACACCCCCCCCCTTTTACCCCCCTATTCTAAATCAAACAGGTTTACCACAGCTCACGGACATATTGACATATATACATTAATATAACAGTTGTCATGCTTGTCCACAAAGTGTATTAAACGACCACAAGACTGCCTGAACAGTGTATTAACAAGAGTCATGGTTTAGATATATATCACAACAAACATTACATTGCTACAACATAAAAGGCATGTAGCACACATAAGTATTTCACTACAGGAAAGACAACTATCCTAAAAATTATCACCAACACAAACGTGTTTGAAGCCTCAACCCCCCCCCTTGCATGTCCCACCCAAACCTATTCACAACCAAACATACAAATTATACAGTAAAGAAAAAGAATACAACATCGTAACACATTGATACAGTACATGTATATACACCCATTTCACAAATATCCTCAAGTAATTACAAAGGGTCTGTCCTTGTGCATACAAGAGGCCTCATAACAGCAGGTCCTGCACAAGTAACACTACCAGTGTTTTTATACATTGTGTACGCATAGGTATAAAATATATACCTAATACTTGACATAGAACATAAGAATGCTCCTCAAACCTCCACCATACAGACCCCACCCACTATCATACAACATATAGTCCAAGATTCATACACACAGCAGCAGCACATGCCACCTCAACCGCACCAGCGTACCTTAGGCGCACACAGGCGCAGGCAGCAACACCTCTAACCAGAACCTAACACTACTCACATTCCACAATTTGCAGACACATCTGAACAGCACATATCAAGCCACTTTCATCCTAACACTGGGCACATGCCCCCCCTCACACCTGGCTAAGGTTTCCTCCCTCGCTGCCCCACTTGTACTTTTGCATGCCCACTTGGGCCCTGGGGGCCACGTTTGCCATGCTCTCCACGCACGACACCGACACCCGTGCCACCTGGCACCACCTGCTGTCGCTGCTCACCTCCACTAGCACACCGCCCCCCCCATCTACCGATGCTTTCTTCCCTGTTCGTTGAGCCGGCGTCAGGACGTCGTCAGAGTCCGACAATGCTGCAGCCCTCTTCCTCGTCCCAGCATCCTCCTCCATGTTTGTGACCGGATCGTCCACACGATGTACCTCCACCACCACCTTCGTCTCTGCCTTCTGACGAGGGGTCACCACGTCCCCGCCAGCCCCACCAGCACCAACAACCTCCTTCTGCTGCTGCTCGACCGCCACAGACACGATCTCTGGACTGGCCGTCGTCACAGCCGGGGAGACCACATCCGTAGATGAGAACATGGTATGCAAAACAGACGCTATTGTCGCATCCAAGTCCTCCACTTCCACCGTCACCTGGTCTTCCCCGGAAGCCTGCTGTACCACCGGCGATGCAGGTGACTCGAGAGACGACAGCTCCAGATTCAACACCACCACTGGCTCCCCAATCTCCTCACTCCAAAGCCGACCGTGGCCACCATCTCCTTTTCGTCCACGTATGGGAGCCTCCTGCCCATCGTCATTCGTTGATCCACCGGCTGGCCTTCTGGCCTGCCCGCGCTGCCCACACTCTGCTGCCATATGATCATATTCACCGCAGAGGCGACACGTCCGTCGTTGACCAGCATAAGACACCATGACCTGTGTGCGGAAGTCATCAAGGTACACATACGATGGTATGGCCTGGCGTAGAGACATCTTGAGAGTAAACGAACCGTCTGGGAGACCAACATACGCCCCAGCCACCCGCATGCCTTGTTTAGCCATGTGTATCACTCCGTATCTTCTGAAAACTCTGCGGAGATCCGTTGCATCGGCCTCGAAGGGCACATTGCGCAGTTTCACCCACGTATATTGTCGAGAAACATCCACCATACGCACATGCACGTCAGGGGACACATCTACGCAGAGATCTTGGAACTGCTCAACCAGCTGCTCGTACACTGGCTCGTAGAGTAGTTTTACAAATATCCGGTATGCGCCATTTAATGCCACACTGTACAAATCCTTGTCCGCAATACCATAAGTGTCACGGATAATCTTAGGTAGCAAAACTTGTTCATTCTCAGGCGTAATCGCCCCCCGAACAAGCTGTATACCAACGGTATTCACCCACCTCCTCACGCTGAATACCATGACGTCACCGGATAGCTTGCTAGACCGTCAGCAGAGAGGTATGAGGCACGTCCACACTCCCTGGCAGCTAGGTCGCGAAATGCCTATATTCATTAAGGAGACTGACAAAAGACTCATCAGGGTAACTATGGATCCCAGGGCAGCTAGTTTTCTATTTCAGGAGTTCAGAGCTGCTGTTCATAAGGGTAATGCCTGCTGTATCTTGGCCCCTTCCACTTAGTTTTGAGGCATTTGATGAGATGTTCGCATTATAATCAATAACAAACAAGTAACAATATGTATTAGACATGTAGCATTCGCTGCCTGGCTGCTGGAGAGTGTGGTTGTGCTTTGCACCCCTCTGTTGTCAGCCAAGTGAGCTTAACCTCCGACGCAATGGTCTTCAGTGTGAGGAGGAAAGTTAATATGGTTGGAATTGAACTGCTAAGAGGAGCCATCACGCTGGCTAATACACAGGTCATGTTACCTAGGATCATCAGGGAAACTATGGCATCAACGACGACGAATTGCATGGCGTGGCGATGAACGGAGCATATTGCTTGTTTGTCAAACTGCTCACTGCACCTGTTTATGAATCACTGGTAACTCGCTTTCAGGATGGTAGTGATGATGTCACCCCTGCACTACGTGTTCGTCTGGTGGACATGTCAAGACATTATGCATGGGGTCAAGGTCTGCAATGTTCCCTTTGAAGTGGACAAGGCGGACATGCACAGTGCTTTCAGTAAATATGAAGCCATCCATGTGGCCCAACAGGGCAGGTGGGCATCTGGTGTTTATGCTGGCTTGCCGCAAGGCACGTACACATTGAAAATGACCCTCCGGCATAGGATACCATCATACATTCACCTAGATGAATTTCAGACGCAGCTCATGGTCTCGTATGCAGGGCAAAGGAGGACTTGCCGCCTGTGTGGTGAATATGATCACATGGCTGTCCACTCTGGGCAGAGTGGACAGGCTCAGGGGCTAGATTATTTAGCGGGTCCTGGCATGGAGCAAGAGGACTGTGTACCAGAGCAGCAGAGCATTGGAGGGTGTGGTAGGCTGCGGACCGAGGAAACGGAGACACCGGATGTGGAGAGTGGAGACGGTGATGGATATGTCTCTGCCTGATCAGCCCGTTACCTTGGTATTGCAGCCAGCCGGTGACAGCGTCCCAGTGGTGGCAGTCGGTGATGAGTTATCAGCTGCATTAGAGTCGGTGATTAACTGGATGATAACCCAGACAGAAGATGTGGGACCTGTTGCCCTGGTGACTGGGACAGTGGAGGCACCTGTGGATGGTGCAGAGCTCGTGAGGCATACGGATGTGGTGGTGACTGGCGATGATACAGAGTCCATCGACAGGGTGGAGGTGCAGCTTGTGGAGGCGGAGATCCACCAGGTGGACACCCTGGTGTCCAGCATGGAGAAAGATATCGTGTTCAGGAAGAGGGCGACGATGCCATCTGACTCAGATGATGTCCTAACCCCAGCACAGAGGCCGGGGAAGAAGGTTTAGTTGAATGGTAGTGGTGGAGGGGGTGGTGGCACACAGTAATTACTGATGGTGACAACCATGATGCAGTTGGAGGTGCTGGACACGGGGGGGGATTTCGGAGGGGGTAGGTGCTGCAGACGACAGAGGCGATGGGTGTGTATGTGGATAGGTGGATTGCTGAGTATTGGAAGGGGTGTGGGGTGGTGAGAGAGGATTTGGAAGGAGTGTGTGGGGGCATAGAGGGTCACCTGGGGAGGCATGATCGTACGGCATTGGGGGAGCAATTGAGGAGGGGAAATTTGGAGGGAGCTGGCAGATATGAGCAAGGGTAAGGTGCCGGGGGCTGACGGGTTGCCGTGTGAATTTAACATGCAGCATTGGGGGCTAATGACTCACGAAATCATAATGACACAATTGCAAACAAACCATACCATGGGCAGGATTTGAACCCGCGGTCAGAGAGTCATGTTGATGGTTTTGAGGAGACTTGAGCTAGAGCTCGTCACGGCCATGATAGTGAGAGATTCGTCTGTAAAAACTTGCATTTGTGGACACAGTTGTGCCTATGCTAACCTTCCTCTGGTGTAGAAATACACCTAGTTGGACGAATCTTATTGAAGCTAGCTGGCACAGTGGCTAATGCAACGGTCTGGAATTTCGAGACTCTCTGACCGCGGGTTCAAATCCCGCCCATGGTATGTTTTTTTGGGGGGTTAATAAGGTTTTTTTTTTTTGTAAAGTTACTAAATGCAATGAAGGAGGGGAGTTGAATGGGTGAGTGACAGGTGATGGCAATGGTGGTTCTGGTACCTAAGGAAAAGCAGTAGAGTACACTCCAGGATTACCTAGCATTATTTTGATGCACGCAGATTACAAGCTTTTTTGTGGAAGTGTTAGGAAATCGTTTGAAGTGTATGGTGGACCTGGTTGCCTGGAGGAGTCACTTTGGTCTGCTGAGCAGGTCCATGCTCATGGGGCATGGAATTATTAGGGACTTTGTAGAGGGGACTGGGGAGGGTGGTAGGGGTGGTCTGTTGGCACTGTATTGGAAGGGGGCATATGACACAGTCGAGAGGAAAGCTTTAGGGAAAATTCTTCATCGGCAGTGTTTTGGGGAAGAAATAGTGGGGTGGGTGGAAACGCTGTACTGGGGACAGTTGTGCACATTCTGATTAATGGGTGGGTAGGAAGGACAGTAGAAACGGGCAGGGGTCTCGGTTAGGGGTGCCTGCTGTCCCAGTTATTGTTTCCATGTGTACAGACCCCTTTTATACGTTAGTTGATGGACATATCAGTAGGGGAGGGGAGGGGGGTGGTGAGCGGGTATGGCTGGGGTTGGTAGGATATGTGGATGATGCTACAATTCTGGTGGAGGAGGAGATACATGTGGGTGAGTTGGGTGAGGTTGTCAGATTGTATGGGGGGGGGGCTACGGGCATGGTGGTAAATGTTGAGAAATCTCTCATCATTGGATTGGGGGCATGGCACAGGCGGGAGGCATGGGGTTGCCCTGTGGTGCAGAAAGTAGCATGGTGCAGAAGGTGGGATTGTTTATAGGAGGGACTTGGCATGGGCACGGGTGGCAAACTCTGATAGGTTAGCAGCCAGTGTGGAGGAACAGTTGGGGGTGCTGAGGACTTCACACTTGACACTGTTGCAACAGGCGATAGTCTTGAACGTCCTGTTGTACAGCAAGATTTGGTATGTAGCAAATGTGTTTCCTTTGATGGGCATGGCGATTGGGAGAATTCACAGGAGAGTGTTTAGGTTTTTGTGGGGCTCGGGGTGTTATTGGTTGCATAGAGAGGTGGTGTGTTGCTGTTCAACCGTGGCGGGTTGGGGATCTTGGATTTGGGGAGAAGGGTCAAATGCGTGTTCATTCGGAGGGAGGTCATACGGGGAGGCAGTTTCTGTTAGGGAGGGCTGGAGAAGGTCTATGAAGTGTTGAGAGGTATGTATGGGGGAGGGAGTTACGAGAGTGTGAGGCGGCATTGAGGGTGATGGTAATGATGAGGGAGCCAGGTAAGATTAGGGTGGGGGTCATCTGCAGGGCCATTGTGGGAAGAGGGGGTGGCACAGGTACAGGGGATATACCTCATATACGATTGAGGGGGTATTTGGGAGTGGTTTCACAGGATGAAACTAAGGCCAAGGGTGAGGGAGGTTATGTTGAAATTTCTGCACTTCCCTGATTTAATACCTCTTGTAGATAAATCTTGGATATCTGCACATGGGGCATGAGCCCAATTTCCACAAAAGTTGCATGTAATTCATGTGGAATCCCACATGTTTGTTTGGCTGCAGACTACACAGGATTTCATAATGTGATTTTTAATGGTTGATTAACTGTATTCTACTAATAACCTCTAGATAGCATACATAATGGTGGATTTCATGTACATTTCATAGAGCATGAGGAGGGGGGAGAGGTGGGAGGTGAGGAAGTAGGTATTAGCAGCAACTGTCTTTCACACCATGTGAAGGAACAGGGATTTATATGGGGGCAGTGAGAGGAGGGGTTCTTGGAGGGCTACAGGAGCCAGCCTCACTGTTTACCTGGAGTTTACCTGGAGAGAGTTCCGGGGGTCAACGCCCCCGCGGCCCGGTCTGTGACCAGGCCTCCTGGTGGATCAGAGCCTGATCAACCAGGCTGTTGCTGCTGGCTGCACGCAAATCAACGTACGAGCCACAGCCCGGCTGGTCAGGAACCGACTTTAGGGGCTTGTCCAGTGCCAGCTTGAAGACTGCCAGGGGTCTGTTGGTAATCCCCCTTATGTATGCTGGGAGGCAGTTGAACAGTCTCGGGCCCCTGACACTTATTGTATGGTCTCTTAACGTGCTAGTGACATCCCTGCTTTTCATTGGGGGGATGTTGCATCGTCTGCCAAGTCTTTTGCTTTCGTAGTGAGTGATTTTCGTGTGCAAGTTCGGTACTAGTCCCTCTAGGATTTTCCAGGTGTCTTGTTAAGTCGTGTGCCAGAACGTAAGACACTATTTGTGGTCGAAACGGTGGTGTCCTTCCCGCGTTCCAGCGTCTTTCAGAGTTCAAGTGGAGATGTCCGTCAGTGTTCCCCTGCACTGCAGGTCCTTGTCGGACATGTCCGCCTCGTTCATTTCGTTGTTACCGGCTCCACTCCCTGGGTTCGGTTGGGGCCGAAACATCATCTGATTATTCCGTATTCCCGAGGCCTCCACCATCTGTCAGAAAAGGAGAGAAAACAAAAAAGGGCACATAGGACATTTGGGTACATGTTCCCTAAGGGAGTCCTCAGTGGTTCCTAGCCTGGCGGCACGTCCTCGTTGGTTTACCCCACTTTGTGTCCTCGTGGTTTGTCTCCCTCTATTCTCGAAGGCTAGGTCGGGTTTCCTTGATTCCTCTGTCCACCTCCTGTCTCCTTCTTCTGGTTGAAACGTGGTTTGCTTCTTTAAGGAAACCACCAGTCTGTTCCAGATTGGAAAGGATGGAAGGGTCGCCAGTTCTGGTCTATCCCGTAGCCGTAGGGATTTCCTCCCCAGAACCCGTTAGGGTTCCAAGGATAAGGGTTATTCCTGTAATAATAGTTATTCCTAAAGAAAGGCTTTATATTATAGTAGGATTTCTTCCCTCCTTGGCTTTGAGTGTTACTGTTTGTTTCTGTTTTGTCTCCGTTGTTGCTACGTTGTTTTGTGGTTTTCTCTGCCTCCTTAGTGGTTACAGTTGGGTTTTCTTTGGTTTTCATATTAGTTTGTTTTTTACCTTTCGCTTTTTTTTTCTATTTCTTTTTGGTTTCTTGCTGTTCTCCGTTCTTTTGGTTTCTAAAAGCGCAACTCTGTCAGCCAGGATTTTCAGAGACTTAGCAATTGATTGTAAGTCCGTGATTTCGGGTTCCCTAGGTTCGGTTTGTTCTAGGGCCAGGCCTGGTGTTGTTTGTTTGACATGGTCGGGTAGGGTGGTTTCCGTTGCCGGTTTTCTCTGGTTGTTTGTGTTGGGGTCTTCGTCTGTTTCTAGTACCTGTTGCCACAACTGAACCAGCGAATCCATGGGGCCCCCCTTGGATTCCTTACCTCTTTTGGTGAACTCTAGCAATGGTTGATCTTCAGTTATTTTACGTCTAGGTAATTTGTTGAACTCCATTGCGAGGGTTATGATGTCCCTTGCAGTTTCTTCACCAAATTCCTTAACTATGTAGGTTTTAATGACTTTGATTCTTTCACAGGTATGTTCCAGGGTTACTGAGAGCCCTAGAGCCTGTATAGCAGCCAGAGATTTGTAGTGGTTTCGAGTCTCGGACAGCCAGTCAGAGTATCTGCAGTGTTCAGGGAGGGAGAAGACCTGTATGGGCTTCTGTCCTATGTCTGGTAGTACTCCTGCATGGTGGCAATCCTGTAGATATCGGAGTTTCGTGTGCATTTGGTCAAATTCTCTGTATAGTTGCCTAAGGACTGCTGCTGCCTTATTCTCTTTCCTGTTCAGTGCCCTCGATGGTCTACACTCAGGGTCGATGTCCGGCATAGGGTCCACCACTTTTTCCAGTACTGTCACCTTCTCCGAAGGCGCACACCTGAAAGGAAGGTTGTGGAGCGTCTCGTCGTTCAGTTGCAGGCACTCTGTTGTGGCCCACACGCCCTTGAAGTATAGTCGAGGGTCCAGAATGGCTTTCTTCCCACTCCATTCCTGGGCTCTCGTTCCATCGTTGTCGTCCTGTACAGGATCCCTGAGGAGGTTGATAGGAGGAAAGTTGTCCCCCATATCTACCGCCTCTGACATCTTGTCACCGTTCCTGAATCCTGAAAAGATAGAAGAAATGCCGAACCCTTCCAGGGTACTCTCAAAGGGTTCGTTATGAGGATTTCTCTCTAAGATCAGAATTGTCGGTTCGGTAATGTCACTAGTTACTGGTTCCAGTATTTCTTTGATGATCATTTCTGGGTCTTCTTGCGCCTTCCGTTTGTTTCGTTGGGGCTTGGGGAAGGTTCGTTGTTCAGTTGTTGACTCTTGTTGTAGGACAGCCTCGACTCTCCTGGCCCTCGTGATCATCTGTTGCTCGTATGCATCGTCGTTCATTGTGTCTCGAATTACTGGTTTCATTCAAAAAAGTTGGGTGAATGAAAGGACAAGGTGTAGAATTTTAACTCAAGTGAAGGCCTTGCAAAGGAGACAGAACGGTTCCTGTCCCGACTACGCATTTCTGTAGCTTGCGCTACGTCTTCAGGCCGAGTCTAGGAGGATGTTCATCCATTGCTTGTCTTCACTTTACAGCTGACAGCTGTAAATAAAGCATTACCACAGGAAGAACTAAAAGCCATAAATGAAATCGAAAGAAACCCAAGGTATTTCTTTTCCTATGCCAAATCAAAGTCGAGAACAACGTCCAGAATTTTCTTTTTTTTTTTATTAACCTTTCAAGTTTATTCTCTATATGGGTGACAATGTGGGGTTTACAGGTTTTGAGTATTGTGTGGTTTACATGTTATAAAATACTAATTACAGAGGGGGCCACTAGGACACCTAGCATGGCTAGGCATTTCGAGAGGACTTAGATTAAATCTTAACATTAAGTCCTTACAGATTATAGTATTAAATTCAAATTCAAATTCAAATTCAAAGTTTATTCTCTATAAGTAACTACATCATAATTTTGAGTTTAGCAATGTGAATGCTTTTGTTTTGGCACAATATAAGGTGTCTATATTTGAGTAACATAGGCAAACTTATGACTAGTTAGGATTTATTATTTTAAGATTAAGATTAGTATTTCTGGGTTTATAGTCAGTGGGTGAGTGAGTGTAATTTTGAACCACTAGGTGGTTATCACGTAGTTAGTTGTCGGGGTGGATCAGGGAGATAAGATGTTTTCTAACTGTAGTTTTGAAAGTGATGAATGTGTCTGCAGTTCTAGAGTTTTCAGGTAGGGTGTTCCAGATTTTAGGTCCTTTGAAATACATTGAAATTTTGTAAAGGTTTAGTCGAACACGGGGAATGTCATAGAGATGTTTGTGTCTGGTGTTATGCCTGTGGATCCTGTCACAACTATCAAGAAAGCGTTTTAGGTCAAGGTTAATATTGGAATTTAAGGTCCTGTTGATATAGATTGCACAGTAGTAAGTGTGGATGTTCTGAACAGGGAGTAAGTTTAGATCTATGAAGAGTGGGGGGGGGGGTGTTGCCAGGGATGGGATTTAGTAATTATTCTTACTGTGTCTTTTTGTTGGGATATTATTGGCTTAAGGTGTGTTGCTGCAGTTGAACCCCAAGCACAGATAGCATAGGTGAGGTATGGATATGTAAGTGAATGGTATAGTGTGAGAAGGGCAGTTTGCAGTACATAGTATCGTATCTTGGAGAGGATCCCCACCGTTTTGGATACTTTTTTTGTTATGTGTTGGATATGGGTGCTGAAATTTAGGTTGTTGTCGAGGTATAGGCCAGGGAATTTGCCTTCATTATGTCTGGCAATTAGAGTGTTGTCGATCTTAATGCTAAGTTGCACAACACCTGCTCTGCTACCAAACATAATATAGTAGGCTTTGCCAGTGTTAAGTGTAAGTTTATTGGCTGTCATCCAAGTCGATATTTTGAGCAGCTCCTCGTTAACAATGGTGTTGAGGGTGGTAAGATTAGGGTGGGAGATGACATAAGTCGTGTCGTCAGCAAAGAGAATGGGTTTCAGGTGTTGGGATATGTTTGGAAGATCATTGATGTAAATGAGGAAGAGCAGGGGTCCAAGGACACTTCCATGCAGAACTCCAGTATCAAGTGGCCATATTGATGAGGCTGTGTCTTTAATGGTGACATACTGATACCTATTTGAAAGGTAGGATTTAATATATGCAAGCGCATGGCCTCTTATACCATAGTGGTCAAATTTGTGGAGTAGGATGCCGTGGTCTACTGTGTCAAACACTTTTCTTAGGTCAATAAAAATTCCTAGTGGATATTCCTTATTTCCCAATGCTGTGTAAAGCAGGTTGTGGAAATTTATTTGGTCCCTAAAGTTCCACAGGACAGATCCAGCATGGCCGTACGGGACGGCTGAGCTGGATGGCCCTTATACCCCACCCAAACATGAAAGCATTCTCTCTGGTCGGCGATGGATTCTTGGTAGGCATGTATTTAATTTATAGATTTATTCTTCAGGGAAGGAGTAGGTAGTTTTACTGTTAGTATATTAATATTAGGTTACTAAGGCAACTGTAGATAATAATAATGTAGACCTAAGACCTTAACATAGGTAGTAATAGGCCGATAATGTAGGCAAACACTAGGATAAGTTAGCTAGGGAGAACTGGCAGCCCTAGTTTGAATGACGAGGCGCGGGTCTAAAAGACAATGGCGTCCTTCTTAAGACAGACACCACCTGGACAACACATGCCATGATCAGCAGACGGCACCCCCCACATGTCTTTCACATCTGAGACCTGGGGAAATCTGGTAGAGGCACCTCGATGTACCGTAGATGACCTCCTCCATCAGGCCCATACAGTAAGACAAGACCTCCACCCTTATCTCGTAGATTTCTGGCCAGTGTCTTGGAAGATTGTGAGTGAGTGAATTTACTGTGGGCCCGGTTGCAACAGGCGGTGCATGCCCAGTAAGTACCAGTGTCTCAGAGCAGTCTGGAAGCTAGTGTCTGAATCTGCATAGTTATACTAGGGGATACATACCCTCTTGGATATAGGAATTTCTGAGGTGCAGGCAGGACACTAATTACGATTGAATATTGCAGGAATTAAGGCTCCCGGTTGCACGTGGTTTCTGAGGGGAAGTCCAAAGGGGCTAAGGCTAAGCTTGGAGAAGTGAAGATCAGGATATATGCTGCAACACCAAGAAAGTTAGTCCTTTATACGTGCATGCAGGCGAGTTTTCTTGTAACAACAATCATTTGTGAAAATCCGTCCTATAAGCCACTTGTGAGGCTGAGGTACCGACCTCAGAGCTTGTGTCAACAGAGTTGCTAGGGTAGGCGACTCACTTGGAGGCAGTCCACACAAATTTTCACACAGGTCTAGCATTTTTATAACTGCATCATTAGTGTTTTATTTTTCTGAATCCAAACTGGCAGGGGTTGAGTATGTTTTGTGCCGTTATAAATGAATATAGTCTCCTGTGCACGAGTTTCTCGAAGATTTTGGATAGCAATGGTAAGTTTGATATTGGCCTATAGTTGTTTACATCTGTAGGGTCATCACCTTTATGTATTGTGTAACCCTTGCTGTCTTGAGTAGCGTCGGGAGTGCTAGTTTCGAGTGACTTGTTAAAAAGTAATGTAATAGCATGTGAAAGGACATGGGCCGCTTGCTTGTACAATAATAGTGGGACGTGAGACAGATCCCGAGTTATTTTTAAGTGACTTTATAATCGCGGTGACTTCCGTGACTCAGTTGGTACAAGATAGAAGGAATTTGGGAAATTCCCATCTAGGTAGTCCCCAGCACGGGCATTGGTACGTGGGATTTTACTGGCGAGATTAGATCCTATGCTTGAGAAGAAGTCGTTTATCTTGTTAGCTGTATCAGTGAGATGCAGTGGTGTTTCATGAGGTTTAGTTAGAACAATATTCTTGGTTTTTTTTCAGTTTGTGGGTCCCCAGAATCTGGGAAAGTGTTTTCCAGGTCTTTTTTATATCTCCTCTTGTGTCAGTGAATCTGCTGGAGTAGTACAGTTGTTTGGCTTTCTTTATTAATTTGGTGATAACTATTGAACATTGTTTACCTGGAGTTTACCTGGAGAGAGTTCCGGGGGTCAACGCCCCCGCGGCCCGGTCTGTGACCAGGCCTCCTGGTGGATCAGAGACTGATCAACCAGGCTGTTGCTGCTGGCTGCACGCAAACCAATGTACGAGCCACAGCCCGGCTGATCAGGAACCGACTTTAGGTGCTTGTCCAGTGCCAGCTTGAAGACTGCCAGGGGTCTGTTGGTAATCCCCCTTATGTGTGCTGGGAGGCAGTTGAACAATCTTGGGCCCCTGACACTTATTGTATGGTCTCTTAACGTGCTAGTGACACCCCTGCTTTTCATTGGGGGGATGGTGCATCGTCTGCCAAGTCTTTTGCTTTCGTAGTGAGTGATTTTCGTGTGCAAGTTCGGTACTAGTCCCTCTAGGATTTTCCAGGTGTATATAATCATGTATCTCTCCCTCCAGGAAATACAGGTTTAGGAACCTCAAGCGCTCCCAGTAATTTTTTTTATTTTTTTTTATATTTTATTTAGAACAATACAATACAAGAGATAGATAAAGACAAAAACAGGTCTTACACAGAATAAATCATTAACAACCACACAAACATGAACTTGAGATAACACAAATATCCCTCCTCACCCATACATGAAAACCCCTACACCTATGATAACCAATAAACGACTAATTCCAATTGCATTGTTATATGATTAACAAAACACACCATAATATGCATATATTGTCACTTTGTAAATTATAAAGTAGGACACCTTATACGTTAAATACAATTAACGTAATGTATTGAGAATAAGGTAAAAACAATATTGTTCATCAAACACAGAATAATTTAATAAACAAGGATCCAACACACTGACACCTCTACAAGCATCTAAAACATGCATATGAATAACATAAATAGAACAATGTACCACTGCAAAATCAAACACATATATTGAGGATACTCGTCACAAACCATGAATACACATCATACGCCCAAGTTCATACACATTACACCCGCTACATACCAGGAGGCGACCCCGTTTCCACCCCTGACAGCCCATCAACATAATACATTGTACCATCCCTACCCTGCCCCACCCACCTAATTTACAATCTTAATAAAATCTCTAATGTAAGGTCTCTATATCCCTCAGAGAAATCCCGGGCCCCCCACCTCCCCCTAAATTTCTCTTTTAACGGCAAAAAAACTTTTTTTAAAACGAAACAAAAACCCCTTTCCTCTTCACCTCACTTCCCCCTTTCCCCCCTCATTCCCCCCCATAATGTAAAAAAAAACTACCATAATGCCCCCAAAAGCCCTAAAAAACTTTCATCCAACCCCCCCCACTCAAGATCAAGCCCGCAGAACAGAGAAGTATTGCCATTTTATCTTATGAAAAACACCCTGCTAAAACCCAACCCCTCACAAAAATACCTACAGGGAAATTTGCAAAACCCCCTCCCCCCCAAACCTTTTCCCCCCCCCCCCCCCCCCTTAACCACCATTTCCTACTCGTAAAACCACCCCCCGATGGTAAAATCCCTGAAAAAACCAAATACATCCCCTCACTCCACGGGGTTTTTAAAACCTTTTTAATTACCAAAACCTTCTCCATAACATCCCCATCAAACATGGGGAAAATCCCCTCCCCCCGGGAAACCAAAACCCCTTTTCCCAAAGCTCCTACACAGCCTACTTTTTTTTTACCTTACCCAACCCTAACCATCACCACTGCCCTCAAAATTTTTTCACAATCCCTAAAACTCCTTTCCCAGAAAACATGCGTTTCAATTTTTGGAAAAAACCAAACCCCCCCCCCACTCAAAACCCTCCCCATCACCCCCCTTTTTAAATAAAGATACATTTGACCCTCCCTTTAAGTTCTTTAAACCCCCCAACCCCCCCTTATGCACGGGTTTAACTTTACTACACCCCTTTTCAAAGCCAACCCAAAAACCTGAAACCCCCCAAAAAAATTTAAAAACCCCTCTAAGTAAAGTTAAAATTCCTTTCCCCCCGTTAAAGGGAAAAAGGCAGCCACATAAAAAACCTTGCTAAAAAATTTAAAACGTTAATTAAAATGGAAACGTGAAACAAGGGTAAAATAAAAAAAGGGCCGCAACTCCCAATCGACCCCAGAAAACCCTTTTTCTCCCAAACCTGACCGTTTTCCTTGAAAACCTTTCAAATCTTCTGCAAAGATTAAAACCAAAAATTTTTTAATAAACATCCCCCGCTTTTTTTACACTGCACTACCCCACTCGCCCCTCTCCCCCCCAAGTTCCAACCCCCCTAACCAGGGAAACTTCCCAAATTTTTAACCCTCATCCCAGTTCCCACATGCAAACGTGTCGCCCCACTCCACCTGGGTTTTAATGGACATCCCCTCTTTTAACCAATACAGTGGTATCATCTACATAACCCATGAGAAAAAACCAAACCCCCCAGAAACCCCCCCCAACCCCTCCACTAACGCCCATTTTCCGCTTCCCCTTTCCCTAAAAAAGGGGTCCTGGAATGATGCAAAAAAAAGCGGGACATGGAAACCCCCCCTGTCAAAAGACCTCCCCCCCATTCCCTTCCCCTTTCCCCCCTAACCCCTTCCCAGAAATTCGGGTACCCCTCACCTTTCCCCCCTCTATAAAAGGGCCTTACCCATCCCACTATTTTTTCCCCAAAACCCTTTTTCCTAAGGATACTCTCAACGCCTCCCCCGCTCCACCCTTCTTAAAGTCCTTGCCAGTTAGGAAACCCCCCCCCCCCCCTTTCCCCCCCCTTTTTTTTCCCACAAAAACCCTTTTTAAAAACCCATGTCCCACCCCATGGGAACCTACCCTGGCAACCCAAACGGGGTTTTTCCGATACAACCCCCCTACAACACATTTGGGATCCTTTTTCCCTTTAAAATTTTCGAAAAAAACCCCTTATAATCCGCGCAAAAAAAACATATTTTTTCTATAGCCCCCTGAGCGAACGCTGTTCCTTACCCTTGGGGTCCCCAAAAAAAAACTAACAGCTTTTTTGCCTGTTTTTCCCACCCAACCTTCCCCCTTAACCTTCATCAATTTTAAAGAAAACTCACCAAAAACCTTTTTTTAACTCCCCAATGCTTTTGAAAAAAAATCCCCCGGCAGCCCATCGTTTCCCCGGGTACTTTCCCCTTTTTAAAAAGGGGAAATAAAAGCTCCCCAAATTTCCCCTCAGTTATGCCCCCCCCCCAAACCCTTCCCTATCACTGTGTCCCTAACCTTCCCCCCAATTAAAACCCAACCATTCCCCCCAAAACCCATTTTCCCAAAAAATCCCCCTAATCCTAACCCCCCCATCCCTCCGCCAAAAAAAAAAACTTTTTTTTTTTAACCATTTAAGGGCAAAAAACCCCCCCCCCCCCCCTTTCCTCATCCCGTTTTGGGTTTTAACCCCTTTGACCCCGGGCCCCTTTTTTCCCAAAAACCCAACCGAAAAAAACCCCAAAAAAAATTAACCCCCCCCCAAACATAAAAATTGGTCCGGGGTTTTTTTTGCCCAACACCAACCCCACCCCCCAACCCTCCTCCACACCCCCCCATTAAACTTCCCCCCGTTTCCAAAAAAAACCCCCCACCCCCTTAATTTCCCCAAAAGTTTTAAATTTTCAAAAATTGAGTCCTGGAGAAAAAAACCAACCCTCCAACTGCCCTTTACTAAAACCCCCAAATTTTCCCCAAATTAAAAAACCCCTTTTAAATAATTATTTTTTCCCTTTAAATAATCCCGAACCCCCGGCCCCAAAGAACCCACCCCCCGTCCCCACTCCCCCCAAAATTTAAAAACCCTCCCCGAAAATTTAAGCTTTTAAAACCCCCCCCCCCCTTCCCCCATTTCCCCGCTAAATTTTTAACCAATAGAAAATTTTTCTTTGTGAAATTTTTTAAAAAACCCCAGAATCCTACAAGACCCACCCCCAAATTCTCGAAAACTCCCCCTTTTATCTGGCCATTAAATGTAAAAAATTTAAAAACCCTTTGGTTCAATTTTCCCCAAAAACCACCTCCCCTCAAAAAACCCCAACCCCCCCCCCCACCCCCTTCCCGAAATGCGGGGAAACCAAAAGGGGTTCGTTCCTTTTCAAAAAACCCACCCCCCTTTTCAAAAAAATCCCCTCCTAAAATAAACCCCTTATCCCCCCCCTTGAGGCCATTTAAACCCGGAAAAAAAACCCCTTTTTTAACCAAAAACCCTCCCCAATTTTTTTCTCGGGTCTACAACTTACAAATTTACCCTCCCCCAACCCCCAAAAACCCATCCCACCCCCTCCCACCCGCCCCCCCCCCTTTAAACTCCCAACAAACCCACCCAACCTTTATCAAAACCCCCCCCTTTTTAAATCCCCTTTGGCAAACCCCTATCCTTATTTCCCCTTCCCACCTCCCCCCCTTTTTCGCCAAAAAAAAACCACACCCACCCCAAACCCCCCCCCCCTCCCACCTTTTCTTCCCCCCCCCCCCCCCCCTTTCATTTCCAACCTTCCACCCCCCTTCCCCATCCCCTTTTTTCCACCAAAACCCACCCCCCCCCCCCTTTTTCTCCTTTCCCAAAAATTCCCTTTCCCCAACCCCCCCCCCTATTATCCCGACCGCCCCCCCCCCCTTTGCCCCTCTATTCCCCCCTTTTTTAAATTCCTCCTTAACCCTCCCCCCCCCCCCGGCCAGGGGTGGGACCCTCCCCTCGGGCCCCTTTCCTTTCCCGGGCCGCCCCCCAATCTCCCTTTTCCAAACCGGCCCCAAGGAGGGAAACCAAAAAAATTAACCCTCCCCCCGGGTTTTTTCCCCCCCCCCCCGAAGCTTTCCCCCCAAACTCTTGCCCCCTGCTGAAAAAGCACTTCCCCCCCCGTCCCCCGGCAAAGGGGGCCCAAATTTTTGGCCCACAAACTCGTGCCTCGCCCACCCATGACCACAAAAAGACTCTTCTACAATTTAAATCCACAAAAGGGCCCATCTCCTGGGTTTCTTTTGGGAAAATTCCCTAAAACGACACCCAAACCCCTTTTAACTAGTGCCCACCTGTTTTTTTCCCGGCGCCCCCCACTGCCTCCCCACGTCGCCGCCATTTGATCATACTCCCCACACAACCTGCATTTTCCAAAGGGCCCCCCACATACGCCCTAAATTTTGGGGTTCCTAAACTCCGGAAACACAAAGAATGACGGGATGGGGTTGCCTCATGTCATTTTGGGGGAAAAATGTACCCTCCGGACGTCCCATGAAACGCACCGGCCCCCCACTTCCCTTTGGGGTTTTCCAGATGCACGGTTTACCATAAGCGAAAAACCACCTTCCTTTAAGCCCTCCTCGTCACCTCGGGGGGGACATTTCGAACTTCACCCCACAAAAGTGGCGGAACGTCTTTGAGTCGCACTTTGCCCAAGCTGGAGTTTAAAAACAATACTCACATGCTAAAAATTTTTCGTCCCCTAACGACTCGTACACACCGTCGAATTTAACTTGACGAATAGACGATAGGCCCCATTCCCGGGCCACAAACCCTAAAACCCTCATCACCTGCACCCCATCGGTTTTTTCCCTGATGATTGTCCGAAGTAAACCACCTGCGCCGTTTGAGGGGGAAATCGCCCCACGAAGCAGGCCCCAAAGCCGAAGGTTTACCCAAAGTCGGTACTCAGCGCCATATTGTTTTCTATGAAGCCCCCGAAAAAAACAGCAGAGGGGGGCCGTGCACAACCCACTCCACCGCAGTCAGCAGCTAATTTCCCCAGTAAAATTTAGGTTTTTTATCTCCTTTTTGCGCGGGCCCTGAAAGTTTCCCGTACCCCCCTTTTAGGTCGGCAATTTTCACCTGCCTTGAAAAGGGGCTTTAAATGTGCAGCAATATTCCCCTGATTAAGCCCCGTCTATATTGCTTTTACAATTTTTAAACTCCAGGTGTTTTTTATCAATGGATTTTAGAATTGGGTGTGGTTCCATGGGCAACAAAGCCCTTTTTTTTCTGAACTGTTTCGTTTTTATAGGACAAAAGTTTGGGGTTAAAAAGTCTAAGTATTTTGTTTTAAAAAAATGTGTGTCCAATCGTCAATACCACTGGCCATGGAGAAACTGTAGGCCAAATCAACGTTTCTAGGGCTGCCCGTGAAATTCCTTATTGAGACCTCGTCATGGAGTCTAAATGAAACTTTGTTGTATTTGAGTTTTGGGGGTTACCAATGTTTTTTTAAGAAGAAGGTTTTGGGGATTTGGGGCAGTAGGTGTTGTGATTATCCCCGATTTAAGGGGGCTAGTATATTGGCCAAAGTTTGGGCCATTAAATTTTTGAACTTGTCTCGTCAGCCCGGGTTTTTTTTTAGTTTTTTGTTTGTATGAGAAGTGCGTTGGGTTTATATTTTGATGAAAACAATTTCAGTCTGAACATTTTGGTAGGCCCAAAGGGTTTTTAAAATTGAAGCTCCAGCTAAGAGAAGGGGGTTTCTTGTTCATTTGTCTGTTTGTTATTAGAGACTTTAGATTCTCACTGAATTTGGGATGTTTGTTGGGGTATGGTATATGGGACCGAATTTTTTAAAGGCCCTCTTGAGTTTTTTTACAGTAAAAAAAAAACAAAAATTTTTTCCCCCTATTCATCACTAAAGCAATTATTTCTAATACAAAATATTGGTTAGAGTAAAAGATTGAAATACCACCCCCATCTTTTGGGATGGTCTGCAGTTTGTGGATTGGGTTTGTATCCTGGGAGTGGGTAGATTTCAACTGTGTCCCTTTTTAAGCAGGGGGGACTCAAGGATTTCCAGGAGGTCATCATAGTGTTTTTCTTAAAGACCTGATGGTTTTTGTTTAAAAACGATAGACTTTTTAGCAGTGTTCGGTATTTGCCCGGTTTTAATGCTGTTTAAATAAAAGGCAGTTACTTTCCAAAAAGTTTTGATTGTGTGTTAGGGTTAAAGGAGGGTTTAGATAGGGTCAAAAGTGATCATTTATCTTTTAGGTTTAAAAAATAGTCGTTTTATAGCCTGTATTATTTTGATGAATTCTAATACTGATTTCTGAAGTGGTGGAAAAGGGTTTGGGATAGGTAACCACTAAAACCCCTTTTTTTTCCCTTTATAAGGTATAGTCAATAATAAACATAAAAGAAATTGTATTGTCTATGTGTTGTGCAGAATGAGCTAAAGTACAACTAGGTAAAAACTAATACTAAAAAAAAAAAAACAAATTTTCAAAGGGGGACCCGACTCCCCTTGTAATTTTCACTAAATTTTTAAATTTTAATTAAAATCTAATTTCAATTTCACCTGCCTTTGGGAAGGGGGGCTGTTAGTGTGCGCAATATTCCGCCTAAATAGAACAAGTGGGCTGAAGGTGTCATCATGGGCTTTGGGGCCCCCCTTTTTTATGAAGGTTTTTTCAAATTTTCCCTCCTATCATTTTTCTAGCAGAAAGCATTGATACAATTTATGGTCCTTGAAGGTGGATCCTCCGCAAGATCACTCCAAACTTTGACGTTGGTGTTTCGCTCTATTTTGTGGCCAGAATTTGTTTTGTACTCTGATGAAGATTTAATTTCCTCATGTTTACCATATCTGAGTAATTGAAATTTCTCATCGTTGAACTTCATATTGTTTTCTGCAGCCCACTGAAAGATTTGGTTGATGTCTGCCTGGAGCCTTGCAGTGTCTGCAATGGAAGACACTGTCATGCAGATTCGGGTGTCATCTGCAAAGGAAGACACGGTGCTGTGGCTGACATCCTTGTCTATGAGGATGAACAAGATGGGAGCGAGTACTGTGCCTTGTGGAACAGAGCTTTTCACCGTAGCTGCCTCGGACTTTACTCTGTTGATGACTACTCTCTGTGTTCTGTTAGTGAGGAAATTATAGATCAATCGACCGACTTTTCCTGTTATTCCTTTAGCACGCATTTTGTGCGCTATTACGCCATGGTCACACTTGTCAAAGGTTTTTGCAAAGTCTGTATATATTACATCTGCATTCTTTTTGTCTTCTAGTGCATTTAGGACCTTGTCGTAGTGATCCAATAGTTGAGACAGACAGGAGCGACCTGTTCTAAACCCATGTTGCCCTGGGTTGTGTAACTGATGGGTTTCTAGATGGGTGGTGATCTTGCTTCTTAGGACCCTTTCAAAGATTTTTATGATATGGGATGTTAGTGTTATCGGTCTGTAGTCCTCTGCTGTTGCTTTACTGCCCCCTTTGTGGAGTGGGGCTATGTCTGTTGTTTTTAGTAACTGTGGGACGACCCCCGTGTCCATGCTCCCTCTCCATAGGATGGAAAAGGCTCGTGATAGGGGCTTCTTGCAGTTCTTGATGAACACAGAGTTCCATGAGTCTGGCCCTGGGGCAGAGTGCATGGGCATGTCATTTATCGCCTGTTCGAAGTCATTTCGCGTCAGGATAACATCGGATAGGCTTGTGTTAATCAAATTTTGTGGCTCTCTCATAAAAAAATAATTTTGATCTTCGACTCTCAGTCTGGTTAGCGGCTTGCTAAAAACTGAGTCATATTGGGACTTGAGTAGCTCACTCATTTCCTTGCTGTCATCTGTGTAGGACCCACCTTGTTTAAGTAGGGGCCCAATACTGGACGTTGTTCTCGATTTTGATTTGGCATAGGAGAAGAAATACTTTGGGTTTCTTTCGATTTCATTTATGGCTTTTAGTTCTTCCCGCGATTCCTGACTTCTAAAGGATTCTTTTAGCTTAAGTTCGATGCTTGCTATTTCTCTGACCAGTGTCTCCTACGCATTTCAGATATATTGACCTCTTTTAGCCGCTCTGTTATTCTTTTCCGTCGCCTGTAAAGGGAGCGCCTGTCTCTTTCTATTTTACATCTACTCCTCCTTTTTCTTAGAGGAATAAGCCTTGTGCATACATCGAGTGCCACCGAGTTAATCTGTTCTAGGCATAAGTTGGGGTCTGTGTTGCTTAGTATATCTTCCCAGCTTATATCGGTTAGGACTTGGTTTACTTGGTCCCACTTTATGTTTTTGTTATTGAAGTTGAATTTGGTGAATGCTCCCTCGTGACTAGTCTCATTATGTCGGTCTGGGGCTCCACTCATACATGTCTGAACCTCAATTATGTTGTGATCTGAGTATATTGTTTTTGATATGGTGACATTTCTTATCAGATCATCATTGTTGGTGAAGATGAGGTCTAGTGTATTCTCCAGTCTAGTAGGCTCTATTATTTGCTGGTTTAAATTGAATTTTGTGCAGAGATTTAAAAGCTCATGTGAGTGTGAGTTTTCATCAGAGCTGCCTCCTGGTGTTATTACTGCAACATTATTATTTGCTATATTCCTCCATTTTAGGTGCCTTAAGTTGAAATCCCCCAGGAGCAAGATGTTGGGTGCAGGAGCTGGAAGATTTTCCAGACAGTGGTCAATTTTTAACAGCTGTTCCTGGAATTGCTGGGATGTTGCATCCGTAGGCTTGTAGACTGCCACAATGATTAGGTTTTGGTTCTCCACCTTTACTGCTAAAACTTCCACTACATCATTTGAGGCATTAAGCAGTTCTGTGCAAACAAGTGACTCTGCAATGTACAGGCCAACCCCCCCCCCCTTTTGCCTGTTCACTCTGTCACATCTGTATAGGTTGTAACCTGGGATCCATATTTCTTTGTCCAAGTGATCCTTTATGTGGGTCTCAGTGAAAGCCGCGAACATTGCCTTTGCCTCTGCAAGCAGTCCACGGATGAAAGGTATTTTGTTGTTTGTTGCTGGCTTTAGACCCTGTATATTTGCAAAGAAAATGTTATCGGACTGGTGGTATTGTTGGTACTGGGGGGGGGGATTTTTTTTTTTCCCGGCATTAGTATCTGTATCTGTTGGTTTTGGAGTGGAGGCCATCGACTGTGGTTCCACTCCAGGAATGACTGGATTTGGTGTACGATTTCTGCCATTTCCTGCCAGTTTTTTTTCCTTCCTGGCACTAAAAAACCTCTCCCTCTTGAGTGGCTGTGGCTAACCAGGTTTTCCCATGGCCTGGATGTTTTGTATCTTTTTGTACCCTTTAGATGGTATGCCTGGCAATTTAAGTTATAGCACAGTCTTTCCTGTACTGAAGAGGTACACAGTTCATGGTGAAAAAGCTTACAGGAAGGGAGTTTGCATTTTCCTGTTGTCATATGGGCATGGCATTTTCTAGGGTGGTCATAGTTGCACGTCCCATCTGTTTTTTCAGATTTCCCATGCCAGCAGATACCAAGTGCATAGTATGTGCACAGGCTTGGTTTCCGTTTGCCTTGGGTTTCTGTGACTGTATTCCCTGTTGGTGCATGTTCCCTGTCTTACTTCTATCCTCCCTAGCACCAACAATGGAGCTCCCACCAGTTGTTTTTGGTAATATATCCTCACTATTGCTAGTGGAGTCCTCTTGTTTGCTATTTCCTGCGGTATTTCTAGTTTGCAATATTGGTTTTATCTTATCTTTGACTACACTTGTTTCCCTACTATGGCTCCTGTCCCCTATGAGGTCATTTATATGTATTCCTTCCTACGTATAATTCCCGACTACTGGACAAAATCTCCAGCTTCACCATTACTGTCTCTCAGGACAGCATCTCCCGCTTCACCATTACTGTCTCCAGGACAGCACCTCCAGCTTCACCATTACTGTCTCCCAGGACAGCACCTCCAGCTTCACCATTACTGTCTCCCAGGACAGCACTATCAGCCCCACATTTACTGACTACCAGGACATCACCTCCAGCCTTACAGTTTCTGACTACATGGCCAGTATCAAGGGCAGTACCATTCAGCCCAGACTTTTTATGTTCCCATCTGTTGTACAAAGCTTCCAGGTTTTCTATGAAAGCAGCTTTGATGTTGTCCTCTTTTAATACCCTTGTGATTTTAGTCCACAGATTTATCTCATTTGGGCATACCCAAAAACTCTTCCCTGTTTTAACACTGCTTGTAGCTAGTTATTGGATATCTGCACTATAATTTGTTCATGATTGCAGCCATGTATAAACGTAAGTAACCATTCTTACAGTATTCATTACCTTTGTAACTTGTGAGTTCATTACCTTGTACCTAGTTCAGCCATCAAAACTTTGGGGCCCAGTCCCTGGACCCATTACGTACCTCTGTAATCTGTAAATACCTTTGTAACTTGTCATGATTGTGACTAGACCTACCTGGAGTTCATTACCTTTGTAATTCGTGAGTTCATTACCTTTGTAAATTGCAAATTCATTACCTCTGTAACTTGCTCAGCTATCAAAACTTTGGAGTCCAGTCCCTGGACCAATTATGTACCTCTGTAATCTTTTGACTACCGCCCACAGGATGGGTATGGGGTGCATAATAAACATATTAAACTAAAAACTAAAAAGACACAAGTGTTCAAGTTCAATGAACACTTCCAATTATACTTAACCCAGATTACTACTACCTAATACCATACACACCTTACTAAAAATACATTCAGAGACTTCTTGTATGTGTGTTAATAATATGGTACATACAATGATATAATGGATGGTACAAGCGAGGTCTTACACCTTATCGCAAATTACAAAGATGAAAGAGAGAGAGAGAGAGGAGAGAGAGAGAGAGAGAAGAGAGAGAGAGAGAGAGAGAGAGAGAGAGAGAGAGGAGAGAGAGAGAGAGAGAGAGAGAGAGAGAGAGAGAGAGAGAGAGAGAGAGAGAGAGAGAGAGAGAGAGAGAGAGAGAGAGAGACAAAGTAGGTAATATTGAGCATAAAATTAGAATTCTGACATATATCACATTAAACAAGAGGTTCAATTTCAATGATAACTTCCACGTGAGTCAGTTCAGGCTACTGCCACTTATGTACCTCACTGAAATGATAATATAGCGGACATCACAATGAATGCTGAAGACAACCTCTTACCGCAGCCATAGATTGTAAAAAAAAAAAAAATAAAAAAAAAACGGTAACTAGGTAATGTTACAATGGCAATGAGATAAATCACTCTGGTCGACTTCCTTAGTCCATCCTGGGTACCTCATACGTTACTGTATATGTTATGTATGTATGCAAGCGTAAGTGTGCAGCTGTAGATAGATGAACCAGTACCTAAACAATCTTACACACGCGTTACTATGTATGACAAGTGTTACCAAGTGTACACTTTATCACTTAGAATACACTTGTGTTGATGTAAATATAGGTGAGAGTGGTGCACCGCTGGTCGTAATAAACACTCAACTTCTCAAGGTCACACACTAGGCCCAGCTTCTGGAGTTACCAGTGTTTTAATGTGTTTATTATGTGTCAGTGCGAGTCTGCAGTCATTAAATTGGTGTATCAGAAATTAAACACTACAATCCAGTTGATCAAATAATCTAAAACAATTTACACAATGTATAACTAGAAGTATAATGATTGTGGAAATTATTTAATTTCCGAAGCTATAGTGTCTAATAAGTGTTTAATGTGCTGATTTGGGTCAAAATGTATTTGCATTTTTAATGAAATCAGCTGGGTTCCCGCTGCGCCTGCGCAGATGTGCAGGGGGGGGGGGGCGAGCGGGAGGGCGGGTGGCGGGGTGTTTTGAATGGGGGGAGGTAAAAAACCCCGGGAAATGGGGGGAAATGGCGTTACGGGGGGCTAAGGTCAATATGGGCCTCAATTTCATAATGGGAAAGTGTGCTGACTTCCCTAGTAAAAGATAGGGAAGGGTTATTTAGGGGACCCCCGTAAGGGTGGAAAAAAATTGTGAATAATGTTCGACGGGTGGGGGGGCCCGGCCATGGTGTGTGCCCGGGGGAAAAACCGTGTGTTAATCCTCGCTATGGGCCTCAGATTTAATGGAGTGACTCTAATGTGTTTTTAGTTTGGAGACGTTAAATCGTCTTGTGAATGGTAATGTAATCGTGTAATAACTTGAGTTAAGAGAATGGGGGATGTAAAATAGATCGCTCTCGAGTGAACGTGTGATGTACCGAGGCAATAAAGCTTTATGGAATCACGCTTCAAAGGGAAAAAAACCGATGGATACCTCGTCCTCCCGGAATAAAAAACCTTTGTCTGTAGCAGGCTCAAAAATGGATGGGGAAGGAGGAAAAAAGGAGTATAAATCCCCCCACAGTTAAGAAACCCTTTTTAGTTATAGCAGATGATGTGGCCAGTTAGGTATGTTGTAATTGGAAGGTTTGAGTGATCCAGTCATCAAGTGACCCCCCAGAAAACATCTGATAAGTGGGGGGTTTTATGTACAAATTTTTTTCCCTGATGGATTTCCCTTGTGTATCCCCCCCCCCCTTATTCAGCAAAAACAAATATAATCTTACAGTCCAAAATTTAAATTAGTACCCCGTGTTGAGGGTGCTCCCAATTTATACTGGTTCCGGATAGATGTGGAAAAGATTGTGGGGGGCGGGGGGCCACCTGTAGTGACCAGAGGGGGTTTAAAAGTTTTTCTCACATGTCTCAGGGGTGACTACGATAAACAATAGGGTTGTCTCCCAATGAGTTTATTGATGTATATTGTGAGGAATAAAAAGCCCTAAAAAATTTTTTCCACATCTGCCCGTGGTCCTTCCTGAACCGGATGAAATCAGTAAAAATTAATTAAATTAATTACTTAAAAATTTAAGGGACGATTGAAGGAAGGGGTTTTATAGGTACAAAGTTTAATCGGTCGTGTGATGGGTATAATTAGCCCAATTAATTTCCCAGCCAGGGTGGTGATTTTAAAAGGAGAAAAGTGCAAGAATTACTTCACAAGGTGTTATTTAAGTTGTAAAATGGGTGATTTTTAAATTTCCCAAACCAGGCGGGTTTGAAAAAGTTGGCGGCGGGGCAAGTCCAGGATGCCAAGCAAGAAAGCGTCATACAGCTCGGAAGGGTCATTTACAAAATATACAACAAGTGTATGGAGTTAACCCAAAAAGAAGAAACGGTAAACCCTGATAAATTAAAGCTCACCAAACCCCTTGGGAAATGCATGAGTCATAAGATTGGGGTTTTTTAAAGACTGGGGAAAAAGGCGCTAGGAATTGTGCAGTGATGGGGAAAGGGAGCGGCTGCGGGATCAACATTTGAAGTGAGGACAACATTGTGTCCTGCAAAATAAGGTTTTGGAAAAGGTTAAAGGGTGTAAACAATGTTTTTGGTAACCTGAAAGGAAAAAGTCAGAGGCGTCTACCAAAACTCCAGAATTATTTATGCTTGTGTTTAATCCGGGGAAAAACACTGGAGGAGTTTTGGTCTATTTTTTAAAGCGTGTACATGTAGGAGTGATCTTGCAAGTGTTACAAATTTGCTATTTAAAGGGAAAGAAAGGGGAGATGGCATGTTCCCATAAAGCTTTCCCCAAAAGTAGATGACTCCTATAGTGGGGCAGTTGATTTTTGGAGGCCCATTACGGTAACTTGGAGCAAAGTAGGCTGGATCTAGTAGCAAATTGGCTATTTTGAAGACCCCAGTCAAACCGCAACAGCTTACAGTAATTTAGGATCAAACTAGAAAGCACTCTAAAACCTTGAGTAAAAATTGTCTGGGGGAGCAGAGTGGTTGTTGAGTCCCTTTTTTTCAGAAAAAATTTGAACCAAAAAACCCGTTTAGAGGGGTTACTAACGATTCAAAAGGGGTTACTTCGGGTTGGAAGAAATAAGAGTGGGACTGCAAAAGCAAATTTGTCCAACTGCAGACCACCCAAACCCCATTACTTAGGAATCCACCCCCTACAGACCCCAGTGCCCCTGTAATTTCCCAAAAAAGGGAAAAACCTTACCCAAATACAAAATCCTAAGATACTACAGGGGGTTACGTGGGCACGTATAAAGTGCGGGGGCCATAATAGTGGTTCTCCCACATCCAAGCAAAGGGGGAAAAATCCACAATTAAAGGGTACCCAGTTGATAAGAGGTCAGGCAAAGAAAGGAGAGATTGTATCTTCTGAAACGGTATATTTCTCTAAGAACTGTATGCCTTAATTCATGGGATTTAAAGTGGAAAGTTTGGAAAGAGCTTGCTAGATGTATCGGGTGTCAGGAAATAAATGTAAGGGATTCCCGTGTAATTGCACTTTGTTATCAGTGTAAAAAGGGGAAAGAACCCATAGCTATGTGTAAGGGAGATTAATTGAATGATGGTAAAAAAGGTACTGTAGGAAAATAACCCGGACACAACTAGCCAACGTAAAGATTGCAGCTAAGTGGGTTTAAAATGATGGCCTAAGCTGAGGTAGCTTTGCCTTGTTGGATTGTGGTGTTTAAAAGAAAAAACGGCGAAATCCAAAAATTTGTAAAAGATTACTGGATCAGGGATCACAAGTACTTCAAAAGTAACTCCCTTAATGGGATGAAGGTACAAATGGGGTCCTGCATACTAAAGCTATTGGTTTTTCCCGAATAAGAAGGCCCAGTCATACGACATTTTTATGTAATGTCAGGATGGGCAATGAGAGAAAAGTTTTTTAAATGCCGTAATTGGGATAGGCTCCCAGGAAAATATTACAATGGGGCTTGGTAACGCTATGAAAGGCTTTCAAGAAAGTAAATTTGGCACTTTGGGTTTATAAAATAATGTTTCTGGGGGGCCAAATAGATATTTTGAAGGTATGACCATTATGCCCCCTTTGTAAGGGTATGACAAAGAAATGGGAGTCACCCTTCAAAGGCCCGCAGGAGGTCAGTGATGTAGGCGGCTTCCTCGTATGATAATGAATGACGGGAGGAAACCCTAAATACAGTTACGGTGTGTCTTTATGAAGTATACCCCAGTAAAAATATATTCAATAGAGGATGAAGTTGAACCTGGTATAAATTATGGGAATTGGAACCCATGGGGGTCAAGTAAAGAAAAAAAGTCCAGTGTTTCCCTTTTACTCAAAAAACATTACCAGGAAGGTTTTAAAATTTTAAATTGGACAATAGGGTGGTTTCCCCGTGGAAGTAAACCATCCAGACCTACCAATAATTACGGATGGCGTAGGGGAAAATTTAAAAAGGCTCAGCTCCACGAATTGAGCAAGCCCCAGAACTGTTGACTGTTTCGATGATTAATTAAGAGCAGTTAAATAATAAATTTAGAGGAGGTCCCCCCGAGCAACCCCAGATTTATGGTACTTTTTGCCCACCCGGGTGAAGAAGGATTTAAGCCCCACTCCTCTGAGGATTGTGTTTAAATTGTGGCCCCCGGGTAATAAAAGGTACCTAGTTTGATGATTTTTGTGCGGGCCCGTCGTTGGGGAAAAAAATGGGAGACATAATTTTAAAATTCGGGGTTAAAAATTAGCCTTTAGGCGGAATAGTAAAGCTTTCCTGAGAGGGGGTCTGCAGGAGGCTGACGGGATTGCACTGGGGGTTCTTATGGCCGGAAAAATTAGTGCCCCACTTAGTCCCCTGAAGACTTTTCGCTTCGGAGTGTATTGTTTGGGTGTACCTCAGTCCGTTCCCTACTCAGGAAAACGAAAAAAGCACCCCTTAAGCGTACGGGTGGTCCATGAGGGAGTATGGGGAAAACAATTTTATGTGGAAAATTTCCTGGGGGTGATGTTATGAAGAGGAAAAATGAGCATTACCGGGGGCAAATTTGAAATAAGCAAGGGAAAATATCCCCCTGAGGGGAATGGAACGTAATTCGTCCAGTTTAAGGGTTCAAATAAAAAAAAGAAACCCGGAGTTGAAAGTGTCCAAATATAGTAATGTGTGGGGGGATTGGGGACAAGAGGGAATTGTTATCGTTTTAAAACTAAAACTACAGCATGCCCAATAAATTAACCAGAGGTTTCTTGCGGAAGTTTCAAAAAACTTCGCCACAGGCTTTTGTGTCCCCATTACCATAAGAGGGGAAAAATTTTTGATACAAGAAACATGGAAGCTTTTTAAATGTGCTTTGGGGTGAAAAACCCCATGAGGAAATTTTTTGAAAGGGGAAAGAATAAAAGGTGAATATGTAAAAATTTCCAATGTTGGGGGTTCCCAGTAAAAGTGGCCATCAAGTGGAGAAAATGTACTCCACATTTTTTGGATGCTTCGAAATTGCTATGGAGCAGTCGCTTCCCTTTAATGTAATAGTGCCCTTTCTTTGTTTGTTAAGGTAAGGTGGCTCCAAAACACGGCCATTTATGTAGGGTCAAATTAGAAATTATATAAGAAAAAAAATTGCGAGAGATAAATATCAGCGACACCGTATTTTGGTCTGTAAGAGGTATCCTTACAATGGATTCGTAAAGGTAACGTAAGATTTGTATGTACAAAACAGAGTCGTGAAATCAAAAAAGTGCAGGAGAAAAATAACAGTTTGGGTCAGCATATGTTTAATTTAACCCCCTTCCCGGGGGCGAGAAAACCAGCTGACTTTTGTTCAAAGGTTGACTTATGAAAAATTTGTGGTGCTTTATCGTGGTTTAAAAGGGCCAAGTTGGTGGTGGACAAAATTAAGGCGGTGCAAAAGGCACTATTGTTTTCCGTCGAAAAATTACAGTGAGCACCCCTCCCGGGCAGTAGCCCCCCTTAGCCATTGATATGAATAGGGATTTTTTCCTTACCCCAAATGATTAGTGTGACAAGGTAGTGTTTAAATTTTAAATAAAAATGAATAACTCACATAATTTTCCCCATCCCCCGAAATACTGCTTGGGGTACAGAAGAAACTACAGGGATGAGATTAAAATTCATTTTATGGAGGAAAAAATTTTGAAAGGCCCCAAAAAATAGAAAAGTGGGGCTGTATTTAGGGAGATTTTAATTAGGTGCAGAGGCAGGTTACAAAATGCTGAATTGGGGGGGGGTACTAAGACCCCACTTGCTGCCCAAAATCATCACCTGCAACCTTGATTGTCTTTAAGCCCATAATAAGTGATGCACGGTGGGGGGACGGTACCCTTTAAACGTATTCGGGGGGAAAACCCTTTTGGTTCCAAAGGGCGGCAAAATGTAAAAAGGGTTTTCAAGTCGTGTGAATATGTCGCCCGGGTGGATGCAAGAACCCAATGTCCCCCGGTCCTTTCCCCATTTCCCCAAAGGGAATTTTTCGGGTGCAGTTGGGAAAAAAATTTATGTGACCCGGGTGGCTATAGTGGGCAATCATTTTAAAAAGGTACTTAATGGTGTCCCCCGAAGGGGTATGTATGTCTATTTACTTGTACAGCTACTGGGGTGTTCATCTGAAATGGCTCAGGACTTTTCTGCAGAAAAAGTTTATACAGCGTTCCGAAATTTTCAGCTGACGATCCCGTCCAAATTGATGATTCGATAAAGCCACCAATTTTTTAGGGGTGCCAACCTTTATTTAAATTTAAAAAAAGAGTGATGATGTAAGTCTTTGTTGCCGCGGGGTGTTCTGGAAATTTTTTACTCCCAGAGCCCCCTTGGGAGGGAGGCTGTACGAAAGAATGAAGGTACAGTGAAAAGATGTCTTCGTTTTAAAGGTGCTACCGGAAGGAATGATTTGGAGGAATTCCCTGCAGTGTTGGTGGAGGAGAGAAACCGGGGTGAACAATCGCCCTCTGTCATACATGAGCGACACTCCTGACGCGGAGATACTGACTCCTTCCACCCAATATGTGGACAAGGTTAGAAGCTTTACTTATTTAGAGATAATCCCGAGGGAAGTGATGAGGATTACAATAAGTGCTGTGTTAGTGACAAATTCAGATGTTAAAAAAGGAATTATTCTTGGTTGGTGTGTGGGGTAAAGAATTCTTCTTCCCACTGTGAACACTTTTATGGTGCCCCGAGGCAGTAAACGAAGAACATTCAAAGGTGCATTTGGTTAATTGAACTGAAAACATCGAACATTGTGGGGCCCCTTGGGGAAAATAGTTAAATTTACCCCGATGCAAAGGTGTCGAAACGTCAAAATGTTTGTCGTGGTCAGGAAATTTGGTACCATTAATAAATTAATTCCTTAGAATTAAATGGTGTTCAATCCAGTGCAGATGGGAAAACTAAGGGGAAAATGACATGGTGATATTGAAAACACTGACCAGGTAATGCAAAAAAAGAAACTGTAGTAAGACCCACTAGGAAAACAGCAGGTAATCTAGGAGGGGTGGAAGCCCTGGAGGAAGACGCAAATTTAAGTCGTTAACAACGATTCCGCCGGCCCAGTGTGGAAAATTTTTTTAATTTCCGAAGCTATAGTGTCTAAAAAGTGTTTAAGTGTGATTTTTGGGGCAAAAAGTATTTGCATTTTTAATGAAATGCTGGGTTCCCGCTGCGCCTGCGCAGATGTGCAGGGGGGTGGGGGGTCGATGGGGGGGGGGAGGTGGCGGGAGTGTTTTTAAAGGGTGGGAGTCTGGAAAACTGGGAATGAGGAAATGGCGTTCACGGCGGTAAGGATCAAAATTTGGCCTCAATTCATAATGGAAGTGTCGTGATTCCCAGTGAAGAGGAGGGAGTGTTTACGGGACCACCGTAAAGGGGTGGTAAAATTAGTGAATAATGTTCGACCCGGGGTGGCAGGGGGGCCCCGGGCCCTGGTGTGTGTCCAGGGGAAAAAACCCCCTGTGTTTTTCCTGCTCTGGCCCAGATCTTAATGGAGTGACCCCTTTAAAGTGTATAATAGTTATGAGAGTTAAATCGTCTTTTGAATGGTAATGTAATCAGTGATAATAAAATTGAGGGTTAAGAGAATGCGGGGTGTGAAAAAGTCGCCCCCTCCGAGTGAAAGGTGACTGTACCCCAGGACAAGAAACTTTATGGAATCAGACTTCTAAAACCCGGGCAAACCCATGGTTACCTCATCTCCGGAATAAGAACCGTGTCGGTGTAGAGGGACATCGAAAAGAGATGGGGAAAGGGGGAAAAAAGGGTACAATCACCCCCGTTAGGTAACCTTTCTGTTATAGAGACTGATGCTGGCCCGTTTTTGGTATGTTGTAATTGGTGGTTATGAGTGATCCCGTAATCAAGGACCCCCAGAGAACATTGGTAAGTGGTGGGGTTATGTACAAAAGTTTTTTTCCCCGTTTTGGGTGTATCCTGTGTATCTACCCACCCCCTCCCCCCTTTTTTCAGCTAAAATAAATAATTTACGTCCACAATTAAATTTGTGCGCCGTGTTGAGGGTGTACCCAATTTTACTGGTCTCGGATAGAAAAGTGGTAAAATTTTGAGGGTCGAGGGGGGCCCCTGTAGGCAGAGGTGGTTTAAGTTTTTCTACTGTCTACACGGGGTGTACGTAAAACAATATGGTTGTCTCCCCAAAGAGTTTTCTTGTATGTATATATGTTGAGGTAATACAGAAAACACCCCATAAAAAATTTCCCCAATGATTGCAAATTGTTACTTTACAATTTTAACTAGGGGCAAACCACTAGATGGATGGCAAGGAATAGTGTTTAAAAAGGCTGACTCTTGCTTAAAAAACGTTGAAGGTAAACCCAATTACCAAGGAGAAAAGTATTCATGAAACTGAACATTATGCAGCAGTAAACTTGTTCACATAAAATACAAAGATAAGTTACACACTCACTCAAGAAAGAACACTGCAATTTTAAATATTAGGGAAATTTTGCATAAAGTTTTCAGTCTGGACGAGAAAAAGTATTAGAAAACACAACAATGACAAGGACAAGAAATTAATTTGTAACCGTATTTAATAGTTAGTTACATGAGCGGCATGTATTACACTGATTTATCAAATTAAGAGTCCACTACACTGAAGTACACTTGAGCCCTTTTAAAGTCTTTTTACAGGCTTAAAAAATGACAGTTTTAATTAACCTTCTGCACCGTATGATGACGAAAGTTTCCCGTGTACAAGCAAACACCCCAAACTTATATGTTTATAGGTGAACCTTGGCATGTCCCACTTAAAAAATCAGTTGCAATGCTCGATCGAGAATGATGTTGACCCGTTTAATTTGTGGGAGTGGACAGCATAGGGATTAAAATGGTATAAACCTTGGTAATAAATACCGCAAGTTGGTTTTTTAGAAAGACACGAAAGCAAAACATATAACATATTTTTGGGAAAACGTTTGGGTCCTGGGCCCTTTGATCATTAAAAAAATTTACGGGGGTAGAAAGGATTATATATTAGGCGGAGAGTGAGATGTGGCACGTGCCCTGGGGGAATGTCATAAGAACATGAGAATGGAGGAACACTGTGGGCCTATGGTCGGGCGAGGCAGGTCTTTACAAAAAAAACCTCTACCTATGATGAGGAAAGGGGTTTAGCGATGAAACAGTGTCTGTGTTTTTGGGTTGGGTTTTGCTTAAGTATCCTCAAATTCTACTGTGCAGATCTCCGAAGTGACAAATTCCCTTTTCAAAGTGATAGAAAACCTACCAACAAGCGATTTAACACTTTTATTCCCACCAAGACACCCGCACTAAGAGGAGTTTTGGCTTCCTTTTGAGAGCTTTGCATCTCCACCCCTTGTTTTCTAAAAGAAAAATGCACTTAATAACACAAGCCTTTACACGTTTTTCTTTCCCCATCTTTCTTCACCCGAGATTGCGACTCAAGGCACAAGCTATCCTCAACAAACCCCCCATGGAACAGCCCCTAAACATTTCTAGTACTCCCCAGTGGCGATGTTGCCAAATATCCCCGGGGGGCCTTGTATGAGTAAATAAAACTTTTCCACCATAAACAATCTATCAAGACCTTTATACGAAGCAGCCCCCACCTCTAATTTACAGCAGGCGTTTCACTTTCCCCCGTGGGTTTTTGTCCCCGTATATGTAGGGGAGCAGGAGGATTTGCAGTCCGCCTGAATGAGCATGAAAAGCCTTAACAGAGAGATGTAAGGTAGCCTGTGTCCTCCACAGGGACTCCCCCGGGGCATTTGTGAACTGGGAAAGAGGCAAAATGTTCTCACCCAACCCGCCCGCGCCGACGGGCCAGAAGCCCCCCCCTAATCCCGTCACCGACACTATAGAAGAACCTGGAAATAAAAAAATTTAAAACTTTTGGGAAATGATCTTAAGCAACACCAACCCAACAAACCCGGGTCCATGATTTTTATCGTCTCCCCTTTCCTCATCTTAGAGGTTGTTTTGATAAAAAACCTGCCTGCCCGAGCCAGTAGGCCTTCTCAGGTTCCCCCATTCTCATGTTTTTATGACATTCCCCAGGTCACGTGCGTAACTCACTCTCCGCTATTTTTATAAATGTCTTTCTACCCCTGTATGTTAGAAGTGATCAAGGTCCCGGACCGAAAAGTTTTCAATAAATTTGTTTTAGTGTTTGCTTACGTGTCTTTTAAACCCGGATTAAAAATTATAAGGAAAACCCAAAAAGTTCCTTTACTAGGAACAATACCTGAAGGGTTAAATTTGAATTGGAAAATTATGGGGGGCGACTTCGGGGGGTTAAACCGTCCAGAATTTTTACTAAATTTTAGGATGGCGTATGGACAGTTAAAGGTCTCAGCTCTGCGAATGAGCAAGACACCCAAAATTGTTTGACTTCTTTAAGATTTAATTAATAAACAGAAATAATAAATTTTCTTCTTCGGCGCAGGTGCACAGGTGGTCCATGGGTAGTAATTGGGTAAATAATTTTTTTTTTGTGGACAAAATTTGGGGTGTGACGTCAACTGAAGAGGAACTAATGAGGATATGTGAAGGGGTTAATGAAATAATGCAAGGTGCTTATGCCCCTGAGGGAATGGAACAATAATTAGTCCATTTTGAGGGATCAATAAATATGGATAGCCCTGGAGTTGAAGTGCCTATATGCAGTAAGGTGCTGGGGCAGACTTGGGACACTGAGAGAGACTTGTTATTGTCAATGTCTCATAATGCCAGTATGCCCAATAAATTAACCCAGAGAGCATAGGCTTAGTGTCACACCTTACAATAAGAGGGAAATTGTTAATACCAGAAGCATGGAAGCTTGAGTGTGCTTTGGATGGAGCCCTACCTGAGGAGTTAACAGGTGGAAAGAATTAATGGGTGATTAGGTAAATACCAATGTTGGAGTTCCCAAGCCAGGTGGCCAGTGAAGATGGGAAAATTGTGCTCCACATTATTTAAGTCGTCTAACAACAACCTCTGCCCGGCTGCAGTGTGGAAAATATTTTAATTTTCCGAAGCTATAGTGCCTAATAGGTGTTTAATGTGTCGATATGGGTCAAAAATGTATTTGAAAATAGGATAGAACCAAGAGTTCCCTTTGTGCCTGCGCGGATGTGCGGGGGGACAGGTCGACTCGGGGCACGGGGGAGACGGGAGTGTTTTGAATGTAGTGAGGAGGCTGTGAAGAAATGGGACCAGGAAATTGGCATTCACGGCAGCCTAAGGATTAATATAGGCCTCACTTCATAATAGGAAGTGTTGTAACTGTTCCTGGTGAAGAGTGAGGGAATGTGATTTACGGGACCACCATAATAAAGTGTTAAAATGAGTGACTAATGGTAGGACCGGGGGTGACTGGCACGTCGCCATGGAGTGTGTCCCGGGTTAACATACCCATGAGTTAATCCTCACTCATCGGTCTCAGATCTTAATGGAGTGACCTCTAATGTGTATAATAATTATGAGACATTAAATCGTCTTGTGAATTGTAAAGTAATTAATGATAATAACACTAAGTTAAGAGAATGCGTGAAGTGAAATAAGTCGCCTTGCTCCGAGTGAACACGTTGGGCCACGTTGTTCCCATCCCGAGGTAGGAAGTTTTTTTTGATCACGCTTCTAAACCGGACAAAAA
>NC_069421.1:56339456-56363682 GCF_026875155.1 Cherax quadricarinatus
TTAAATAATCGTAGGATAAACATTTCCCATTTACTGTGATAGACAGTTCCAGTACTGTGATATACAGTTCCAGTACTGTGGTATATATTTCCAGTACTGTGAAATAGTTCGAGTACTGCGATATACAACCCCAGTACTGTGAAATACAGATCCAGTACCGTGATATACAGTTCCAGTACTGTGATAAACAGTTCTAGCACTGTGATATACAGTTTAGCACTGTGATAAACAGTTCCAGTACTGTGATAAACAGTTCTAGCACTGTGATATACAGTTCCAGTACTGTGATAAACAGTTCCAGTACTGTGATAAACAGTTCCAGTACTGTGATATACAGTTCTAGTACTGTGATATACAGTTCCAGTACTGTCTTAAACAGTTCCAGTACTGTGATAAACAGTTCCAGTACTGTGATATACAGTTCTAGTACTGTGATATACAGTTCCAGTACTGTCTTAAACAGTTCCAGTACTGTGATAAACAGTTCCAGTACTGTGATAAACAGTTCCAGTACTGTGATAAACAGTTCCTGTACTGTGGTATATAGTTCCAGTACTGTGATAAACAGTTCCAGTACTGTGATATACAATCCGAGTTCTGTGAAATAGTTCCAGTACTGTGATATACAACCCCTGTACTGTGATATACAACCCCAGTACCGTGATATACAACCCCAGTACTGTTGTGGAAATTATTTAATTTCCGAAGCTATAGTGCCTAATAAGTGTTTAATGTGTTGATTTGGGTCAAAATCTATTTGTATTTTGAATAGAACCAACCGGGTTCACCCTGCGCCTGCGTGGATGTGCGGGGGGGGACAGGTCGACTTAGGGCAGCGGGTGGCGGCAGTGTTTTGAATGTAGTGAGGAGGCTGTGAAAACATGGGATCAGGAAATTGGCGTTCACGGCGGCCTAAGGGTTAATATAGGCCTCACTTCCTAATAGGAAGTGTCGTAACTGTTCCTGGTGAAGAGTGAGGGAACGTGATTTACGTGACCACCGTAATAAAGTGGTAAAATGAGTGGATAATAGTAGGGCCGGGGGTGACAGGTGCGCCGCCATGGAATGTGTCCAGGGGAAATTACCCGTGAGTTAATCCTCACTCATTGTTCTCAGATCTTAATGGAGTGACCCCTAATGTGTATAATAATTATGAGACATTAAAAAAGTCTTGTAATTGTAATGTAATTAATGATAATAACACTAAGTTAAGAGAATGCGTGAAGTGAAATAAGTCGCCTTGCTCCGAGTGAACACGTTGGACCACGTTGTTCCCGTCCCGAGGATAGTGAAGTTTTATTGAGTCACGAAATTCTAAACCCGGGGCAAACCAATGGATACCTCGTCCTGCTGGAATAAGAACCCTGTCGGTGTAGCAGGACATCGAAATGAGATGGGAAAGGAGGAAATAAGGAGTATCAATCCCCCACAGTTAAGAAACCCCCTTTAGTTTACAGCTGATCTGGCCGTTAGTTATGTTGAAATTGGATGGTTATGGGTGACCCGTACATAAGTGCCCACCAGAGAATATTGGTAAGTGGTGGGTTTGTACAAGTTTTTTTCCCTTGTGGATATATCCATGGAAAACCTCCCCCCCCTCCCTTATTCAGTTAAACCCTAATAAAAATCTATACAGCCCAAATTTAATTTAGTAGCGCCCGGACTTGTGGTCTACCCAATTTATCGGGTCTGGATAATAGGGAAAAGATTGTGAGGTCAAAAGGGGGCCCCCGCAGGACCAGGGGGGGTTTTAAGTTTTTTCCATTTCTTCACGGGGGTGCTCGGAAAACAATTGGTTGTTGTCCCCCAGTGAGTTTTACTCGTATGCTGTAATTTTGGGGTCATACAGGTCCCCCCCCTGAAAAAAATTTTTCCATATCTCCCTTTGGGGCCCTTCTGAATGATGAATCAGTAAAAAATTAATTAAATTTAAATTAAAAATTAAGTGCGGTTGAAGAAAGTGGGTATAGGGTACAAAAATTTTAAATCGTGTGTGGTGGATGTTAATTAGCAAATTTTAATTGTAGCAATGTGTGGCGGGGGAAATTTATACAAGATTTTAAATAAAGAATTACTTTTAAAGCGCCTACTTAATTTGAAAATAGTGATTAATAATTCTTAACAGATTTGTTGAGGGAGTTAAGTGGCTGAAAGCCCGGGGATTTTAGGTAATGAAAAGATCATTACAGGTTTTAAAGGCATGTGCGATGGAATCAAGTGTTGGATTTAATTAATAAAAAAAACCCGTGAACCCAATAAATTTAAAGTTATATTTAGATTTTTTAGAGAGTAGTTTTTTGGTGGTACGAATTGTGGTTTAAAGATGTGGAGATCTGTGGGAATTGTGCAGAGGGAAATGGAAATGTGTTTTAATTAAAAAACATTACAAATTTGGGAAAAAAAAAAATGTTTTTGTAAAAAAAGGTTTGAATAAATTAAAAGGTGAAACCCCAGGCTTTGGGAAAAATTTATTAATGCAAGGGTGGGTTTGCCAAAACCCTAAGGTTCGGGGGGAGGAAAAACGACTAGGTCACAAGAATTAATTGTTAATTTCGATCAGTCAGCCAAACAGTTTTAGGATATAACACATAAAGATCGAAGATTGTCAAGTTTTTAAAAAGGGAAAAATAAAACCCCGTGGTAATAATATAATTAAGAGTTAATGACACATACAAGTGACAGGGGAAACAGTAAAAGTGGTTTTTACTCAAGGTAAGAGGAATAATAATCGTAAGGGTAACCCCGTTAAAAAAGAGGTCGGCAAAGGAAAAAAAGAGCTTTCTTTCAGGGTATCATTTCATAAAAACTGTAAAGCCTAAATTCATGGGGAAAATTTAAAATGGAAAAATGAAAGAAAATTGACAAAATTTTTCAGTGTCAGACAATAAAAAATTTTTAAAAGGTTGTATACCCAAATGAACGTGCTATCAATCAACAAAGGGGGGCCCCTACGTTATGTGGGGTTGTATGTAAATTTAATATAATGGTGAAATAATGAAATGTTAAAAACCCGACACTACAGTGATGGTAAAAGGGTTTCGTAATGGAACAATGATGGCCCAGTGAGGGGCCTTGCCGGTGTTGGGGTTTTAAAAAATTTGGATTAAAGGGCATAAATCCAAACCATGCGGCGTAGTTCCTCAACATGGTAGGGCCATGTTAATTTGGGGGGATAGCCCAGTAACAAGACTGAGGAAGTAGTAAAAACGACATGATGTTTTCTCATAAAAAGGTCAACCCGTAAAGTTTCTATAGGATGTGTTGAACCCCTCTAATTTGTGGGGCGGACAGCATGGGATTATATAAATGGGAAAATCAGATGATTCCTTGTTGGAAAAATACTGAAGGATGTTAAAATTTTAATCTGGACATTACTTGGTGCGACTTCCTGGGAAACTAAACCGTCCCGAAATTTTCTATAATTTAGGTTGGGTATGGGAAGTTTAAAAGGCCCCGTCTGCAAATGAGCAAGACCCCCGGTTGTTGATGCTTATGTTATATAATTAATCAAATTAAAAAATCAATTGTTTATTAGGCGACGTAAAGCACCCTTAAATGCCAGTTGGTCCCCTGGGAAGTAATTGGGAAATAATTTTGTGGAAATTTGGGTGTGAGCCAAAGAAGAGGAACTAATGGGTATATGAAGGGGGGTTAATAAAATAAGAAAGGTGCAAGAATGTTTTGAGGGAAGGAACAGTAAATTAGTCCATTTTGAGGGATCAATAAATATGGATAGCCCTGGAGTAATGTGCTGGGACTGACTTGGGACACTGAGAGAGACTTGTTATTGTTAAAGTCTCTTTAATTCCAGTATCCCCAATAAATTAACCCGAGAGCATAGGCTTAGTGTCACACCTTACAATAAGAGGGAAATTGTTAATCCCAGAAGATGGAAGCTTGATGTGTTTGGATGGAGCCCTCCCTGAGGAGTTGACAGGTGGAAAGGAATTATTGTTAATTATGTAAATACCAATTTTTGGATTCCAAGCCAGGTGGCCAGTGAAGATGGGAAAATTGTACTCCACATTATTTAAGTCGTCTAACAACGACCTCCGCCCGGCAGCAGTGTGGAAAATAAATTCCCATAATTATACTGCATATTTTTTTATAATGTAAATATACATGACTAATGCATTACTGTTGCTCTAAATTGTATTTTAAAGAGAACCAACAGCTCTGCATCTGCACTGATGGGCAGGGAGAGGTCAAGACAGGGCATCAGGAGTGTAGACAGCCTGTACTGTCTGCACAGACAGTCCCTGCTGTCTGCCAGCTTAGTTCATATTTCGTGGCATTTTAGGTGCTGCCCTCTGTAGGCTCACCCACGTCAGTGGGAGGCTGAGCCCACCGGGCCTCACTCCTAGGCCGACCCTCTTGATAGACACAAGTGCTCCTCCTCCACAGACTGGCTTGCGGTCACTCCCTCACACTGCCCGTTGTGTACTCACTCCTACCCAATTAAAGCCAAACTAGTCCACGGCCGTATCATTGCTACCTACGCTACCTTCATCAGCACTAAACCGCTGTTCATCAGTAAGAACAGCAATAACAGTGGTGACAGCGGAGTCAACGGCATTGTGACCCTCTTAGGGTGGAGGGGTCAACACCAGGGTTTCGACGCCAGTCAACATCATTCGTCGTCATCCAAGCACCTGCTGACCAAAAGAGTTACCTGTTACTCCCAGCGTCTTGACGGGACCTGAGATAGATCTTGTCCTAGATTTTTCCCACAAAATCGGGGACATAGGCGTCACGGCGTCATCTCAGCCTTAGCAGTCACGTGTTCACTCATCACCCTCTCTACAGCCCTTCCCAAAACTCTCCAGCACCATTTCCTGCCCCCTACAGCGTCCTATGGCCTTCTCAGCTACAAGAAGTAGGGTGAGGTCGTTTAGTGTGTTGGCTTCGTGTGGCTCCACGCCTGACCCCGAGCAGCTCTGGGGATGGTTGATACCCTAGTCAGTGTGTAAACGCACCAGCCTCCTCTACAAACCTTCTCTGCTACGCAACGACATCCATCTCGCCCTCCCTGTGTGTTGTGTTCTTCCCAGTTTCCTCCAAGAAGTTCACCTGGCTTAAAACCCCGTGGGAACCCAGTTGGCTTAGCCCCTAAGCCAGTCAGTTCAGCCCCCAGCCGTCTACAGCAGCTCGTGGGCTCATCATTGTGTCTACAAAATACTCAGCATCTACGTATCTCCAGCCAGTGCATTTTTTTTTGTGTTCCCCAGTTAAATTTTTTTTTTTTTTCCCTTGCTGTTCTTTCCCCAGTTAATCACCTTTTCTGTTTCCCCCCCAGTGATTTTTTTCAGTAAAATTTATGTCCCGTTCATGTTTAAATTTGGGCCTTTTTTTTAGCACTTGGTGTGCAGAAAAAGTTTTGTTTCCCGGTGTTTAAAAGGCAGCAGTCGCGACCCAGCCGCTTGCCTTGTAAAAACCCCATGCACAGCTGGGGTTTCACGCTGAGTAGCCGTTCTTCTAATATCTTATTACTCCACGAGTGACCCGGTTTTTCCCGTTTTTCCCAAAGCCCTTTTAAATTTTCCTAGTCATTGAACCCCCATAGCATTAATAAAATGTCGATGCGTGTGTGTTCTAGGCATCACAAAGTTTCGGATGCGCACCAGTCTTTGCCCTTTCCCTTCCGCACTAAAATTTAAAGTAAACGTGACTTACCTGCTTTCCAAATATTTTGTGACTTATTTAACTGTCCCCCCATACAGTTACAGTACTAAAAGCCTATTCAGTAAATTGTTCAGTTTAGTAGAAATTTTGCCACTTACTACAGTTTCTTAAATTTTGTCATTTTTTTGAATCCATTTTTTAATTCCAGATTTTATTTTATCTTTGCACTCGTTATTGATTTAAATTGTTTAGTGTTAACCCTTTATACAATTTCCTTCAAAAAAGTTGCAAGTAATTCCCGTGGGGTTTATTTTGTTGTTGCACCCGCAATTAGTCACAATTGTTGACAACCTGCCGTTTTGTTTGTTATTTTTTTTTTTTTAAAAGTGTAAACTTAAAATACTTAAAATATTGTTTATTTACCGGTTTAAACAAATTTTGCTAGCCCCCCACTTTTCTCCTGTTTCCCCCATTTTTTGTCTAATTATTTTGTTTTACTGTGAATATTCACCTTGTGCATTACATTTTGCTATTTTGTATACCCAATCATTGAGTGCATTTTTGGGAACCTGCTTATTTACCATTATTACCAAAATTAACTTGTAAGTTCATCAATTTTTGACCTGAATTGGGAAATTTTTGAGTTTTGCCGTGTACACCCTGCTTAACACCTGTGTAACAACGGCCTGCTAACACCAGTGTACACCCTGCTCAACACCAAATTAAACCTTTGCCCTATCTTTGAGTTTAATAATTTGCATTTTTATTAATTTTATTTTTGTGTGGCAATATAGCATTCTTGAATACATGTGTACTTTTTTTTTTCTTCTGTGATTTTTGGCACTATCCCATTCTCTGATATCTGTGCTGTGTCAGCTTCCCTTGTGCAAGTGAATTCTTTTTTTTGCCTTCTCCAATTTGCAACTGCCAGCACCTCAATATTTTTTAAAACTGTGCTCGCAGCACAGTTTAGTGATGTGTAGTACCTGAATATATTAATTTTTTGTGCAATTTATTAGCCTAACCAGTGTTTACAGTCAACTCCTTTTCATAAATTTTTGTTTGCCAGTCCTCCTGGTGGAAATTCTTGACCACCCTTAGCTTCGTTTTGTGCACTTCCCTGTAGTTCATTCACGGTTGCATACATCTCTTATTTTGTGTTTCAGAGTGTACCACTATTTCTTTTTTTGTTGTGTTTTTGCTCAAATTATTCCATCACTAAGTAAGCAGTTTAACCTAGTACAGTGGTGCTGAGTTTCTCCTGACTCTGGTGTTGAATAGTAGCCAGTTTGCCTCAACCATTTTCTTGCTCATGACCTGTAGTACTCCCTCTTTGTGACCGACTTGCATTTGAACAATTGACGACATGACTAAGAACATACGCAGTGGCCGTACCATTAGTCCAGATCTGCTGATGCCTAGCAATGGTGCCCTCCAGCCAGCGTGAAACACGCGGCAGGCATCGAAGCCCCCTTGACATTTGGCACTTGTGGCTCAATCTCGCCCACCAGTGGGCCGGCTACTCGTCCATACACCGCCTCATTTTGACGGTCGTTCAAATATTTAGAGCCATGGCTGCAGTCAGTCAGACGACTGTTAAGGCCCCTATTTGATAGTCCTACGGATATACACCAGTACATTCGTGCTGCTGTTTCAGCAGTGGATCTCACCCAGGATGATATAGGTGCCTTTGTGCAGCCTCAATCGCGTTGTAAGATTCAGTCTTGGGACAACTTGAGGAATTAGCGATATTTTCGGCGTAGTCGCCAATACGCCATTTACATTGACATCGTTAACCAGCGTCTGGCCGAATGTCAATAACCGGCAAAAACGAAAGCCCCCTGTCTGCATTTGCCGGTTTTGAGCAAGCGCCGCCAAAGACTTTTACTTGCTGCCATCAGCTCCACTAAGTGGGTAAGGTGACAACTGTATAAAGCTGAAGAAATCATCATCCCCATGCTGGCTGTAGGCAATCATGTTGAGGATTGCCCCCCCCTAACCTCCGAGGTGCCATTGATGCCGCTAGACTCGGGCCCTCAGCTCGACGTCCTGGGTCATATGAAGCCATTGACTGATTCAAGCCGCCAGCCGAGCAAGGCAAGGTTTGTCGCTTTGCGGATGATCCTATACCCATCCTTTCCGGCGCAGTCCACAGTGCCCCAGGCGGTTGCAGGCCGGAAGTCCACTTTTGGCCGCTGCTGTCAGACAGCCAGCCCCAAGTTTCTTCTAACCCCAGTCCCACTAATCACGCGCCTAAGTAAAAATATTGACTCATATGTAGCCAACAGTCAGAGTCCCCAAACAAAAAAGCAGTCATCGACTTCCTGGACCAGGCGAAACGTCGCCCCAGCAACACACCCCCACCTCACCTGCTAAGCGTGTAAGTGACTTGTTTCAACTGTGGCAAACGAGGGGCACTACAGAGCTTGAGTGTTACACTATAACCAAAGCCCCCCGCAAAGTAACCATCACAGTTCCCCATGCCAGTTTATTCACAGTAACCGTAACCATCCCCACACTCAGTATCAAGTAGCCATAACCGTCCCATGCTCAGTATCAAGGTAACCGTCACTGGTCCGCATGCTACAGGCTCCCGAGGGAGTCTGATGTACCACAATATTTCCAGTCAACCTCCCATGAGTGTAACAACTCCGAAGTATGCTGTCCGCTGAGTGGAGCAAGCAGTCGTCACGCAATGCATCGTGCACGTCACAACCAGCCCTTCCACTAGTTCTGGGAAAGACGGCGTCCACAAAACCAAGCGAACGACGTAGAACACCCTGTCGGAGTCGCTGCTATTCCGTCCCTGTCCGCAATGCATTCGCCGCCTGGCAGTGATTATGCTTGCTCGACCGTTGAGGAAAACAGAGTGTCTTGACGTTTTGCGCCGAACTCGTACCGTGGGGTGCAAGGGAGCCCAACCCGGACGCCGCCTCGTCAACAACGTCGAGCCTCAAGCAGCTGAGACTCCGGGGATTTCATCGGCCTGAGTCATGCCTCATGTTCGGTATGACAACCCGTTTGGCACCGCTCATCGAGTCCACTGTCCCACCATAAGCCTGTTCCAGCTTTTTTCCTAGATACAGGTTCGGTGGTTACCATTGTCCGCTCCACTTTTTTCCGAGACATTATTGGCCTTCACGTGGCCATGTTGACAGAGCCGTCTGCCATTCAGTACCTTGAGAGGAGTCTCAGGTAATCCGCCTGACGGTTCGTGGTCGTACAAACTGTAGAATTTGCGGTCCAGGGTCACAAGCTGTTCCGCAAAATTCTTCAGTCCGTAGAATGGTATTGTTTTCCATGGTGACTGCTCATAGGGTTCAAAACCATGGCAGACCTTAGGATCCGCTTAGATCCAGCTGAGTGGAAAGCAGAATTCAACGGAGTGGATGTGCCCCTTCTGGGGCGTAGCGCTTAGGATCCACTACATGCAACTCTGTCTCAGAGTATGCACAGTGCCTGAATCGTTGGAAACCAGTGGTTTCCATAGCACATTCTCCCCGGGGGGGGTCGGTCTCTTGGTCCTGATCGACCTCGTATAGAGCTCGTTGCCCGTCACCTTCCTGACCATCAGTGCTTAGTTACCAGTGAAATCCCAGTCCTTGGGGACCCCAGGTCTAACCTTCACTCTAACTTGACGCTGTTGTAGAGACCAAGCATTTGTCAAGCCGCAGTATCCCAGTCGGCAGGCGACTGTCTGACTCGTCATGGCATCAGCGAAGAGTTACTGCTTGTACAAAGTATGACGTTCACTTTTGTCAGCTAACTCGCTCACATCCTGTTACGGTGCACGTGAGCAAGCTTTTGAAGGAGACCATGTGCTGGTTGAACAACGACACTGCCGAGTCAAGGACCTCTCCCTTGAACCATCCTTTGCACACAGTGCAACGTGGTAAGTTGTCAAGTCCTTGTTTTGTCAACAACATGCACAGTCGAGAATTACCCCTGCAGGAAGAAAACCTCACTTGTCGACCTTGTCCCAGATTCCCTCTCCTCCCGGTGGAGTGGAGGGTGAAGCCCCAGCTGACTCCTTGTGAGGTGCAGTTCTCCCAGGTAGTCTGCTGACTGACTCTTTCCAACACTCCGGCCAGTGCAGGAAGATGATCTAGCTTTGACAGACTACCTGAAGAGGTCCCAAAACTTCTCCAGGTTCTCAATCGTGCACCGTTCTTCATTCGCACTATTGGTGAGTCAAGGGTTTTGCCCCACTGATCTCTCACCGTATTCCACTTGACCAAAGGTACTAATCCCATTTACGTACTGCGTAATCGCCTGCCACATCGCAAAAGAGTCTTCGCCGAAGACTCATTACACGGATGCCCGTGATGGGTTATTGAGGGTCCACTTCCCCGTGGAATGCTCCCTTATTCTGGTTCCCAAGAAAGACGAACCTGGCCCGCCCGTGTACCGATTACAGGAAACTGAAATGCATGTACCATCCCAGACCGCTTCCCTTTGCCATTTTCTGAAACGACCCATTTGCAGAACATCGGCCGATAATAAGGTCTTTTCAACTCTTGATTTTCCTTCAAGGGTTCTGGCAGATCCCCCTCAATGATGAGAGCAAAGAGTTTGAACAGCTTTCTCTCTCAACTGGTCATTAAACCAATCAGGAGGATGCCCTTTTTCGGCTTGAGCGGAAGCCCAATCACGTTTAGTCGTTTGATACGACAATTTTCCTGTACCCTCCTAGGTGGCAACGCCTCATGGTCCTACCTGATGATCTCATAGTTCATGTCGCAAGACGGTCCCCGGTCACTCTTAGAAACTTGACATGGTATTGGACAGTCTTGCTCAGGCAAACCTTAAAGGTAAAGCTCTTCCAAATGTCATTTCCTCTGGAAGGAAATAAAAATTTCTTTCTGGGTCCACGCTAGTGACTCAGAATGGCATAAAGATGGACGAGTTCTAAAATCTCGGCCGTGCAGAAATTCCCCAGACCCATGACGGCCGGGATGCATGTCCGGTCCTTCAAAGGCCTGGCGGTTTCTACCGCACCTTTATCGCGGTTTCTCCACATTGCTGCACCCCTGACCATGCTTTACTCAGAAGGGATGCCCCGTTTTGAGTGGACATGTGGTCAGGAACGAGCTTTGCCACCCTTAAGAACAATTAACATCACCCCAACCCTAATTCCCTGATTTCACCAAGGCATTTACCTTGATCGACTGATGCCACAAAGTTGGCATCGGGGCTGCAAAGTCTTGTCCACAGGAAATCTAATGGTAAGCAACAAGCCTATTGCCTATGCTATCAGTGTCCCTTACTAAAGCGGAAGTCCAATTATTTCAGTGACATAGCTAGAAGCTTTAGCCATTGAATGGGCCCTGAGTTATTTTCGGGGATATCATCCTATCATTATCCTATCAAGATTTACACAGATCATTGTACCCTTAATTTGGCCCTTTTTTTGCGAATACGAACCTCTCGAAAGCATGCTCGGGGTCGCTCACGTTTCAATGACTACAACCCTGAAATTTGCTATGTCCCCAGGTTAAGCAAAAGTTGTAGCTTAGATGCCCTGTCGGGCATATAACATTCTTAGTGTCGGCAATTCGTTCTCTGTTGAGGATCCTCGAGAGAGCCCAACGACAGGACCCTTTGGTGGTCCCAAGTCCTCGTTTCCTAACCGAAGGAGGATGTTGACTAACATGCAAGTGCTCCCGTATCCACTGAAGGATTTGGTGGTCAACCAAGAGTATTGTGCCGTGTTGCACAGCTGGTGGAACCCCTGCAGAACCACGATACCAACTGGTGATACCAGAGTCCATGATACCACTACTCTTAGGTTGATCCCACAATGTCCCAAGTGTAGCGCACTCCCCGGGGAAGGACCGCAGTATCAACAGGCATGAATGAAATATTCTGGGCCTAAGATGGCAGCAGACATTGCCAAGCATGTACACCATTTGTTGTTTGCCTACAGCAAAGGGTACCATTACAGGGCCTAACCCCATTCTAAGTATCCATTTACAAAGAGCCCTGGGAGAGAACTTCTGTCGACCTGTAGATCGAACTTCTCGACCTCGGAGAAGGGAAATAAACCTGCATGTAATGGTAGAACCTAACTTGACGCAGTACAGTGAATTAGTACCCATTCCTGATAAAACCACCCGGCCGAAACGGTCGCTAGTGCTTTCCGTGAGCATTTTTGTTCTTCGTCAATAACTTGCCCACGTTTCCATCGTCAGACAATGGGTGGTGAGTTATAAATGGCATAATGGTTAGGATCTTTGCTCCAGATCCAACATTACCAAGCGCCAGTAGCTCCACGCCACCCGCGAGTAAATGGGCTGCTGAACCCGTACAATCCGCAAAGTCCGGAGGTGCTCAGAGTAACCGTTAACACCCAAAGTTGTACTACATGGGATGAGGCCTATCCCAGATGTTCAGTGTAACATTAAATTCCTCCCTCAAACAGCTCGATCGGTTGAGACACCTCATTTTGCATTTGTATGGGCTATGACAAGCGCTTACATATGAAATTCGTTGCTTCCACTTAGACCTACTACGATACTGATAACCCCAGTGTAGTAAAGATGAGGACCAACGCACTTTGTTTTCCAGCGGGTACGAGATTGAACTTATGAAAGCTACGATAGTTCAACGTCTGAGCGCAATGGCCACGCAGGAAACAAAGTGGAACCACAGGTTGCAAAGTTATGTTGCTCAACCCAGTGCAGGACCCAGGTATGCACCAAACTTGTTCCCCAAAGTTTGTGGGTCCCTTACCGTGTACCTTCGACAAGCGTCCGTGGCAATAAGTTCGAGTGAGGGTATTGCTACTGGAACTATCAAGGAAGCCCCCTTGATCACATGAAATCTTGGCCATATGTCGGCCGAAGCAGACTGAGCGCGTGCGTTGCAACTCCACAATCAGACAATGCTAGGGACAACCCGTCTATACCCCCTCTCCCACTACTACTTGTAACAGAAGACGGCCCAGTAAGGCACCCATCTTACGGCCTTGCGACCCAGGACAACTACATTTGATTCTGTGACATTGACGTACCTACAGACTTGTCCGGACTCCTACGCTAGTTATCAAATTGGTTTGCTTGCAGAAATGGGTATAAATGCACACACATTGTATAGTTAGTCCGATAATGGAAGGTCAGGAGGTGGACACATCATGTAATTATGGTAAATACTTTTAGAAGGTACCCAGAGTGTAATTAATTTCATGATGTAGTAGTTTATTTGTAGGTAATGTGTACCCAGTGTTTTTATATAAAAAAAAGAGCCGTATTACAGTCAGGGGCAGTGCTGCCCCTGAGTCACATGTCACAGACACCTTAGGAAATCTACTGTCAGTAATGTTATGCAGACGTGAGGGTGCAACAACGTTAGTAGACGAGTGGTCAACTGATGTTCAGCCCTCGGACAACCTGTATAATAGAAGATTTAGGTTCCAGTGCTTGACGTCCTCCGACACTCTCCCCGAGAATCAGCGCCGGCTAACCAGTATTCTCTTCTCACTGGATGGGAGAGTTTTATTTTGCCTGTTCATTTTTTATGTCCCTTTTGATTTACAAGTGAGCAAAAGCCAGTTCCCTCTCTGGGTAGCTAGTGTTAAGTAATCTTCCTTTATACCTGCGGGTCCACCAGTATTGTCACGTCCGCCACGGCGCGGTAGGTGGCCGACGTAAGTAAGACAGCTGTACGGTCAGCGCAAGGACCAGTCCCTGCTGTCATGCCAGCTTAGTTTCATATTTGCGACATTTTAGGTCTGCCCTCTGTAGGCTCACCCACGCAGTGGGAGGCTGAGCCCACTTGGGCCTCACCCAGGCCACCCACTTGATTAACAGACACAAGTGCTCCCCCCACGTACTGGCTTGCGTCCACCTATCCCTCACACTGCCCATTGTGTACTCACTCCTACCCAATTAAAGCCAAACTAGTCCACGGCCGTATCATAGCTACCTACGCTACCTTCATCGGCACTAAACCGCTGTTCAGCAGTAAGAACAGCAATAACAGGAGCAGGAGTGTTTGGAATGGAGTTAAGAGGCTGTGAAAACATGAGGCCAGGAAATTGGTGTTCACGGCGGCCTAAAGGTTAATATAGGCCTCAATTCATAATAGGAAGTGTCGTAACTGTTCCTGGTGAAGAGTGAGGGAACGTGATTTACGGGACCACCGTAATAAAGTAGTAAAATTAGTGAATAATGGTGAGACTGGTGGTGACTGGTGCGCCGCCATGGAGTGTGTCCAGGGGAAAATGCCTGTTAGTTAATCCTCACTCATCGGTCCCAGATCTTAATGTGTATAATAATTATGAGACATTAAATCGTCTTGTGAATTGAAATGTAATCAGTGATAATAACACTAAGTTAAGAGAATGAGTGAAGTGAAATAAGTCGCCTTGCTGAGAGTGAACACGCTAGACCTCATGGTTCCTGTTCCGAGGATAGTGAAGTTTTTATGGAGTCACGACTTGTAAACCGGGACAAACCAACTAATACCTCGTCCTGCTGGAATAAGAACTGTGTTGGTGTAGCAGGACATCGAAATGAGATGGTGAATGGAGGAAATAAGGAGTATCAATCACCCACAGTTAAGTAACCCTTCTAGTTATAGCAGACTGATACTGGACAGTTAGGTATGTTGTAATTGGATAGGTTATGGGTGATCCAGCTTCATCAAGTGACCACCAGAGAATATCTGGTAAGTGGTGGGATTATGTACAAGTGTTTTTCCTTGATGGATATATCCATGTTTAACCTACCCTCCCCCTTCAATCAGTTGAACTAATATAATCTATACAATTCACAATTAATTAGTAGCGCTGTACTTGTGGGTGCTACCCAATTTATACTGGTCTCGGATAGATATGGATAAGATTGTGAGGTCGAAGGGACCACCTGCAGTGACCAGGGGTGGTTAAGTTTTCTCACATGTCTACACGGGGTGACTACAGTAAACAATATGGTTGTTGTCTCCCAATGAGATTACTCATATGCATGTAATGTTGAGGTATATACAGGTAACCTCCTATAAAATTTTTCATAGTATACAACCCCAGTAGTTTGATATACAACCCCAGTACTGTGACATACAGCCCCAGTACTATGATATACAACCCCAGTTCCGTGATATACAACCCCAGTACTGTGATATACAGTTCTTTTACTGTGATGTACAGTTCAAGAACTGTGATATACAGTTCCAGTACTGTCATATACAGTTCCAGTACAGTGATATACAGATCCAGTACTGTGATATACAATTCCAGTACTGTGAAATACAGTTCCAGTATTGTGATATACAGTTCCAGTACTGTGATATACAGTTCCAGTACTGTGATATACAGTTCCAGTAATGTGATGAACAGTTGCAGTACTGTGACATACAGTTCCAGTACTGTGATATACAGTTCCAGTACTGTGATATACAACCCCAGTATTGTGATATACAACTTCAGTACTGTGATATTCAACCTCAGTTCTGTGATATACAACCCCAGTACTTTGATATGCAACCCCAGTACTGTGATATACAACCCCAGTATTGTGATATACAACCCCAATACTGTGATATACAACCCCAAAACTGATATACAACCCCAGTACAGTGATATATAACCCCAGTTATGTGATATACAACCCCAGTACCGTGATATACAACCCCAGTACTGTGATATACAACCCCAGTACTGTGATATATAACCCCAGTACTGTGATATACAACCCCAGTACTGCTATATACAACCCCAAAACTGATGTACAACGCCAGTACTGTGATATACAACCGCAGTACTGTGATATACAACCCCAGTACTGTGTTATACAATCCCAGTTCTGTGATATACAACCCCAGTCCTGTGATATACAACGCCAGTACTGTGATATACAACCCCAGTCCTGTGATATACAACCACAGTACTGTAGTATACAACCCCAGAAGTTTGATATACAACCCCAGTACTGTGATATACAACCATAGTACTGTGATATACAACGCCAGTTCTGCGATACACAGTGTCTGTACTGTTATACAGTTCCAGTACTGTGATATACGGTTCCAGTACTGTGATATACAGTTCCAGTACTGTGAAATACAGATGAAGTACTGTGACATACAGCCCTAGTACTGTGAAATACAACCCCAGTACTGTGATATACAACCCCAGTACCGTGATATGCAACCCCAGTACTGTGACATTCAACCCCAGTACTGTGATATACAACCCCAATAGCGTGATGTGCAACTCCAGTACTGTGACATTCAACCCCAGTACTGTGATATACAACCCCAGTACTGTGAAATACAGATGAAGTACTGTGATATACAACCCTAGTACTGTGAAATACAACCCCAGTACCGTGATATGCAACCCCAGTACTGTGACATTCAACCCCAGTACTGTGATATACAACCCTAGTACTGTGATATACAACCCAAATACTGTGGTATACAAACCCAGTACTGTGATATACAACCCCAGTACCGTGATATGCAACCCCAGTACTGTGACATTCAGCCCCAGCACAGTGATATACAACCCTAGTACTGTGATATACAACCCCAATACTGTGGTATACAACCCCAGTACTGTGATATACAACCCCAGTTCTGTGATATACAACCTCAGGACTGTTATATTCGACCCCCAGCACTGTGATATACAGTTCCAGTACTGTGATATACAGTTCCAGTACTGTGATATACAGTTCCAGTACTGTGATATACAGTCAGTACTGTGATATACAGTTAAAGTACTGTGATAAACAGTTTCAGTTCTGTGATATACAACCCTTGTTCTGTGATATACAACCCCAGTACTGTGATATACAACCCCAGTACTGTGAAATACAGTTCCAGTACTGTAATATACAACCCCAGTACCGTGATATACAACCCAAGTACTGTGATATGCAACCTCAGTACTGTGATATACAACCCCTGTTCTGTGATGTACAACCACAGTACTGTGATATACAACCCCAGTACTGTGATTCAACCCTAGTACTGTGATATACAACCCGAGTACTGTAATATACATCCCCAGTAGTTTGATATACAGCCCCAGTACTTTGATATACAACCACGGTACTGTGATATACAACCCCAGTACTGTGGTATTCAACCCAATAGTTTGATATACAACTCCAGTAGTTTGATATACAACCCCAGTACTGTGGTATACAACCCCAGTACTGTGTTATACAACCCCAGTAGTTTGATATACAACCAAAGTAATTTGATATACAACCCCAGTAGTTTGATATACAACCCCAGTAGTTTGATATACAACCCCAGTACTGTGATATACAACCCCAGTACTCTGATATACAACCCCAGTTCTGTGATATACAACCCCAGTACTGTGGTATACAATCCCAGTAGTTTGATATTCAACCCCAGTACTCTGATATACAACCCCAGTACTGTGATATACAACCCCAGTACTGTGATATACAACGCCAGTTCTGTGATATAGAACCCCAGTGCTGTGATATATAACCCCAGTAGTTTGATATACAACACCAGTAGTGTGATATACAACCCCAGTACTGTGATATACAACCCCAGTACTGTGATATACAACGCCAGTTCTGTGATATAGAACCCCAGTACTGTGATATACAGTTCCAGTACTGTGATTTACAACCCTAGTATTGTGAAATTCAACTCCAGTACTGTGATATGGAACCCCAGTAACGTGATATACAGCCCCAGTACTGTGTAATTCAACCCCAGTTCTGTGATATACAACCCCAGTACTGTGATATACAACCCCAGTACTGTGATATACAACCCCAGTACTCTGATATATAGCCCCAGTACTGTGATATACAACCCCAATTCTGTGATATACAACCCCAGTACTGTGATATACAACCCCAGTACTGTGAAATTCAACCCAGTTCTGTGATATACAACCCCAGCACTGTGATATACAACCCCAGTATTTTGATATTCAACCCCAGTACTGTGATATTCAACCCAAGTACTATGATATTCAACCACAGTACCGTGGTATACAACCCTATTACTGTGATATACAGCCCCTGTTCTGTTATATACAACTGCAGGACTGTGAAATCCTACCAATGTAAAGCGATATACAAAGCCATTTCGGTGATGTATAACCCTAGTACTGTGATATACAATACCAGTACTGTGATATACAATGATAGTGCTGTGATATACAGTTCTCATACTGTGATATACAACCCAGTACTGTGATATACAACCAAGTACTTTGATATACAACACCAGTACTTTGATATACGACCCCAGAACTGGTGGCTAAAGCTCTCGCTTTACACACGTAGAGCTCGGGTTCGATTCCCGGCGGGTGTAAAATTTCGACGCCTTTCGTTACACCTGTTGTCCTGTTCACCTAGCAGCAAATAGGTACTTGGGTGTTAGTTGACTGGTGTGGGTCGCATCCTGGGGGACAAGATTGTGGACCACAATGGAAATAAGTTAGACAGTCCTCGATGACGCACTGACTTTCTTGGTTTATGCTGGGTGGCTAACCCTCCGGGGTTAAAAATTCGTTCGAAATCTTATCTTATATACGTAAGTATTGCGACCCCTGAATGGGTCACAATGTATATAATGTATATTACCTGTTCATATAATTTTATATTGCTTATATTTGCGATAATAGCTAAATCGTAAATATATTGATTTATATTATTATTTGACTTAGTTATATTATTAGGTAAGATGTAACATTTATATATTATTCAGTGCTCATAGTTCGAGTGTTAAGTAGTTGAGAGCATTGTCTAACAAGCGTTTCGCTAGTTATGCTTCCGGCTTCTCTGTGTTGCTGGGCAGCAGCAATCCATGGAGAGTCACGTGATCAGGGGGGTGATCACACCTCACCTGGAGTAGTCTGCCAGACCTGCCCTAGCCTATTGTCTGTTGGACATGCTTTTAGCAAGAGGTCCCTCTACTCCTCTCCCTTGCTGGCCCTTGTTGGAAGATAGTCTCTGTCGCTTTCTTGTTGTTGGTTCTGTGTAACTCTGTTCACAAAACATAGTCTAGACTTAGTGATTTTTGACGTTGTACTGAGGTTGTGTGTGGCATAAACACTCTAAGCAACTCAGGTCCTGAGCTGTAGCTTCTGACCTAACTTGTACTGGTATCTGTGTATTATCACAGTCGGGGATTTTCTTATGCTGAACTTAGATTCAGTAGTATGGGAGTTTATGACTTTTGTGAAGGATCTGCAGATGGTCCCTACTTAGTGTCGTTATATTATCTCCTTGATCCTGATTCTGTGTCGCTGTTGCTTGTTATATTGTTGTTCGGCTTATCAGTCGTTTTATTGTTCAAGCAAGCTGTTCTGATTGCCAGGTTGGTCAAGAAGTTAGTTGATGTGAGGACTTTTAGTCAGTCACTGGTTAAGTAAGTCTAGTTGAGTCTTGAGACATAGCGAACTACTTAGAGCACTTACACACATACACACAAACTTACTTCTATGTATTAGTATTATGTTATTAAATGTTAACAATGTACCAGACGGTACTTAAAAGCCATAATGATGTGATATGTGCCTTCAGCACAATACTACTGTACACCACAGAAGTTGTTTTGATTACTTTAATTTACTTTCATAATATGCGCCTAGACAACCTTTTTATTATTTTTTTTATTAACACACTGGCCGATTCCCACCAAGGCAGGGTGGCCCACCAAGGCAGGGTGGCCCACCAAGGCAGGGTGGCCCACCAAGGCAGGGTGGCCCACCAAGGCAGGGTGGCCCACCAAGGCAGGGTGGCTCACCAAGGCAGGGTGGCCCACTAAGACAGGGTGGCCCACCAAGGCAGAATGGCCCACCAAGGCAGGGTGGCCCACCAAGGCAGGGTGGCCCACCAAGGCAGGGTGGCCCACCAAGGCAGGGTGGCCCACCAAGGCAGGGTGGCCCACCAAGGCAGAGTGGCCCACCAAGGCAGGGTGACCCGAAAAAGAAAAACTTTCACCATCATTCACTCCATCACTGTCTTGCCAGAAGGGTGCTTTACACTACAGTTTTTAAACTGCAACATTAACACCCCTCCTTCAGAGTGCAGGCACTGTACTTCCCATCTCCAGGACTCAAGTCCGGCTTGCCGGTTTCCCTGAAACCCTTCATAAATGTTACTTTGCTCACACTCCAACAGCACGTCAAGTATTAAAAATCATTTGTCTCCATTCACTCCTATCAAACACGCTCAAGCATGCCTGCTGGAAGTCCAAGCCCTCACACACAAAACCTCCTTTACCCCCTCCCTCCAACCTTTCCTAGGCCGACCCCTACCCCGCCTTCCTTCCGCTACAGACTGATACACTCTTGAAGTCGCTCTGTTTCGCTCCATTCTCTCTACATGTCCGAACCACCTCAAACAACCCTTCCTCAGCCCCCTGGACAAACAGTTTTGGTAATCCCGCACCTCCTCCTAACTTCAAACTACGAATTCTCTGCATTATATTCACACCACACATTGCCCTCAGACATGACATCTCCACTGCCTCCAGCCTTCTCCTCACTGCAACATTCATCACCCATGCTTCACACCCATATAAGGGCGTTGGTAAAACTATACTCTCATTTCATTCCCCTCTTTGCCTCCAAGGACAAAGTTCTTTGTCTCCACAGTCTCCTAAGTGCATCGCTCACCTTTTCCCCTCATCAATTCTATGATTCACCTCATCTTTCATAGACCCATCCGCTGACACGTCCACTCCCAAATATCTGAATACATTCACCTTCTCCATACTCTCTCCCTCCAATCTGATATCCAATCTTTCATCATCTAATCTTTTGTTATCCTCATAACCTTACTCTTTCCTGTATTCACTTTCAATTTTCTTCTTTTGCACACCCTACCAAAATTCATCCACCAATCTCTGCAACTTTCTTCAGAATCTCCTAAGAGCACAGTGCCCTCAGCAAAGAGCAACTGTGACAACTCCCATTTTAAAGTGTGATTCATTATCTTTTAACCCCCACGCCTCTTGCCAAGACCCTGCATTTACTTCTTTTACAACCCCATCTATAAATATATTAAAACAACCACGGTGACATCACAAAATCCTTTTACTGGAAATAAATTTCCCTCTTTCCTACAAAACTTGAGTCTCACTATCCTCGTAAAAACTCTTCACTGCTTTCAGTAACCTACCTCCTACACCATCCCACTTGAAAACATTTGCCACATTGCCTCCCTATCCACCCTGTCATACGCCTTTTCCAAATCCTAAATGCCACAAAGACCTCTTTAGCCTTATCTAAATACTGTTCACTTATAAGTTTCACTGTAAAACACCTGGTCCACACACACCCTCCCTTTTCCCTAAAGCCTCCTTGTTCATCTGCTATCCTATTCTCCGTCTTACTCTCAATTCTTTCAATAATAACTCTACCATACACTTTACCAGGTATACTCAACAGAAATTTTTTGGGCCACTCTCTTTTGTCCCCTTTGCCTTTATACAAAGGAACTATGCATGCTCTCTCCCAAATCCCTAGGTACCTTACCCTCTTCCATACCTTTTTTAAATTTAATGCACCAACCACTCCAAAATATATCCCCACCTGTTTTAAACATTTCTATGTTTATCCCAGCTACCTTACCCCCTTTCTTTTTACCTACTGTCTCACGAACTTCCCCCACATTCCCCAACTGGTTCTTCCTCACTCCTACAAGATGTTATTCCTCTTGCCCTATCACGAAATTACAGCTTCCCTAAACTTCATCAACATTTAACAATTCCTCAAAATATTCCCTCCATTTTCCCCAAATACCTCTAACTCTCCATTTAATAACTCCCTCTCCTATTTTTAACTGCCCAAATCCATTTGTTCTCTAGGCTTCCTTAACTTGTTAATCTCACTCCAAAACTTTTTCTTATTTTCAAAAAATTTGTGATAACATCTCACCCACTCTCTCATTTGCTCTCTTTTTACATTGCTTCACCACTCTCTTAACCTCTCTCTTTTTCTCCATTACTTTTCCCCTCCTTGCATCACTTCTATTTTGTAAAAACTTCTCATATACTAACTTTTTCTCCCTTTACTCTCTTTACATCATCATTCAAAATTTCCTCCTCTTCCTCCTGCACCCACTTTCCTGTAAACCACGAATTCTGCTGAACACTCTAACACTACTTTTTTAACCCTACCCCTTTACCTCTTCGACCCTATTGCCTATGCTCTCATTAGCCCATCTATCTCCAACAGCTGTTTATATTTACCCTAACTGCCTCCTCTTTCAGTTTAAAAACCCTTCACCTCTCTCTTCCCTGATGCTTCTATTCTCCTTGTATCCCATCTACCTTTTACTTAATTGTAGCTACAACTAGAAAGTGATCTGATATATCTGTGGCCCCTCTATAAACATGTACATCCTGAAGTCTAGTCAACAGTCTTTTATCTACCAATACATAATCCAGGAAACTACTGTCATTTCGCCCTACATCATATCTTGTATACTTATCCTCTTTTTCTTAAAATATGTATACAAAGTTTAATAAAAGGGATTCCATTTTTCATTTACCCCTGGCACCACAAACTTACCTACCATCCCTCTCTAAAAGTTTCTCCTACTTTATCTTTCGGGGCCCCTACCACAATTACTCTCTCACTTGGTTCAAAGGCATTCACTTAAATCTCAAAAAATCTCTCTCTCTCCCCCTACATCCCTCTCTTCTCCAGGTGCATACACGCTTATTATGACCCCCTTTTCGCATCCAACCTTTACTTAAATCCCCATAATTCTTGAATTTACACTTCATATTCTCTTTTCTCCTTTCCCTAACTGATCCTTTAACATTACTGTACCCCCTTTCCCTTTGCCCTAACTCTCTCAGATACTCCAGATTTAATTTCCCCTTTATTTCCCCCACCGAAAAATCCCTACCCCCTCAGCTTTGTTTCGCTTAGGGCCAGGACAACCCAATTCTTTTCATTCATAACATCAGCAATCATCGTTTCTTGTCACCCGCACTACATCCACGCACATTCAAGCATCCGTTTATAAAATTTTTTTCTTCTCTTTTTTAGTAAATGTCTACAGGAGAAGGGGTTACTAGCCCATTGCTCCCGACATTTTAGTCGCTTCATACAACACGCATGGCTTACGGGGGAAAAATTCTTTTCCACCCTTTCCCCCTGGACAGTAGAAGAAATAAAGAAGAACAAGAGCTATTTAGAAAAAGGGAGAAAAAACCCAGATGTATGTATATATATATGCATGTGCGTTTTCTGTGAAGTGTGACCAAAGTGTAAAATAGGAGTAGCAAGATATCCCTGTTATCTAGCGTGTTTATGAGACAGAAAAAGAAACCAGCAATCCTACATCATGTTAAACAGTTACAGGTTTCTGTTTCAAAAGTCATCTGGCAGGACGGTAGTACTTCCCTGGGTGGTTGCTGTCTACCAACCTACTACTTATTAAAACTAATTCTTTAGTAGTAGCCCACCCCGTTTGTAATCTGAAGCACTATTGAGTCCCTTATTTAATTCTAATGATAATTGGACAAGGATTACTGACACTTGTTACCCAAAAATTAGTAACAGGCTGGGCTAAAGGCCCCGTCCTTTCTAGTATTTCACTGGAATCTCTATTATTAAAATCGCATTTTTGTAACAGTAAGAACAAATATAAGGAGGAATTTAGCACTGCAGAAGGCCTACTGATTTATTGCTAGCAGGTCCATACACCCAGTGGCCCAAACTACTGTCGAAGCCGTCGGTCCAAGTCACGTCTACTGAAGAAGGATTGGGGCCCCCACACAAACCCACTCGCACAAGCCATCAGGTCCCACTCAGACCCATCCCCCACCCCCTCATATATCTAGAATCCGTTTTTGGGAATGCTTCTCGAGCGTCGTGAAAAATAATGTGGGGTGTGATTTACAGGCCTCCAAGCCTTGATAGAGCGTGTCTTTAGATACTGAAATGTTGAGCTTATGGGAGACTTTAACCTTAGAAAAACTGACTGGATCAATTTTACAGGTATCTTCAGTCATGTGACTTTCTTTGATGCGATTCGGGATTTTTTTTTTTAACAGTTAGTAAAAGGAACCATCTATAGGAAATAACTAAATAATAATCTTGAGGATAATGATGAACTTGGGGAAAGTGATCACAAATCACTCAGTTGCAATATATCAAGGAATTACCCTAATAACTGCAATCAAGTCTCTGTCCCTGATTTCTGCTTGGCCCCTTTCAAGTGACTGAGAGAAATTAGCTGGGTTGGTTGAATTGGAATGATCCGGGCTATGAGTCAGGTAGATGGTGAACCTGCCGATTTGACTTTTTTTTTAGGGCCCTAGTTTTTAGCTGCTCGGACAACTTGTGTTCCAAAAAGGGAAATTTGATCAAACAAAAATAATTCTAAATGTTTAAACAATAGATTAAAACATCTCATTGATCAAAAGAGAAGCATGTATAGGCAAATCGAAATAGGGGAGGGGCAGTTAAGAAATCAATTTATTCAATTAAAAAAAAAAAAAAAAGAATAAGAAAAGCAACAAGAAATTATAAAGGGTTTAAAATTGGGAAAAATTCGAAAACTAAACCCAAAATGTTTTTTTTAGGTATATAGAAAAAAATTTTAGGGAGAAGATAGGCCCACCAAAAATTTCTCTGGTCATC
>NC_069421.1:56364182-56391325 GCF_026875155.1 Cherax quadricarinatus
GCACTGGACCACGTTTGAGCACTGGACCACACTGCTTGAGCATGACCACATGCTTGTGCACTAGCCTACGCTCTTGTGCACTAGACCACACTGCTTGGCACTAGACCACACTGCTTGAGCACTGGATTACACGCTTGAGCACTGGACCACCTGCTTGAGCATGGACTACACTGCTTGAGCACTAGACACACATGATTGAGCACTGGACCACACTGCTTGAGCACTGGACCACATGCTTGCACACTCCCACACTGCTTGTACACACACGCCAACAATTTTTGCACACACACACCCCACACACACACACACAACACTACCTGCACACAAAACTAACATGCCCACACACGGAGTATACGTGGAGGAGAGTTTCGGGGTCAACGCCCCCGCGGATTGGTCTGTGACCAGGCCTCGTGGTGGATCAGGGTCTGACCAACCAGACTGTTGCAGCTGGCCGCACGCAAACCGACGTACGAACCACAGCCAGGTTGATTAGGTACTGACTTTAGGTGCTTGTCCAGCGCCTTCTTGAACACAACCAGGAGTGTATTGGTAACCCCCTTATGTATGCTGGGAGTCAGTTGAACAGTTTTGGGCCCCTGACACACATATTTTGTTGTCTCTGCTTGCACACACATAACAACACTGTTTGTACACACATAACAACACTGCTTGCACACAGATGCACACTGCTTCGTTCCACATTGTTTACACATACGTCCACACTGCTTTCTAACACACACACACACACACACACACACACACACTGCTTGCCCAACGCTCCAACGCTTGCTCACAAACCTACACTTCGCGCCCACAGCCTCACTCTGTTTACACAAATAACCCACACATACGAAAGAGGAGCTGGTAGGTAGGTAGGTAGGCAGTGGTAGGTAGGCAGTAGTAGGTAGGTAGTGGTAGGTAGGTAGTGGTAGGTAGGTAGTGGCAGGTAGGTAGTGGTAGGTAGGTAGGTAGTGGTAGGTAGGTAGTGGTAGGTAGGCAGTGGTAGTTAGGCGAGTAGCAGGTAGGTAGTGGTAGGTAGGTAGTGGCAGGTAGGTAGTGGTAGGTAGGCTGTAGTAGGTAGGTAGTGGCAGGTCGGTAGTGGTAGGTAGGTATTGGTAAGTAGGTAGTGGTAGGTAGGTAGTGGTAGTAGGTAGTGGTAGGTAGGTAGTGGTAGGTAGGTAGTAGTAGGTAGGTAGTGGTAGGTGGTAGTGGAAGTACTGTGCCTTTAAGTTATGTCTCACTCTGCTTGTCCACATACCCATGCTGTTTGCCCAAAAACACACACTACTTGCTCCGTGACCTCAAATACTTGCCCAGACACCCACTTGTTCACAAATCACACTCAATGCCTTCAAGCACATGATAGCTCCCGTTCATCAACACTGAGAACCTCACCCATCACCCGGAATATGGTGAACTGCCTGAGGTCACCATCACATACCATACAACAAACCACACACAATATCTGCACAGCATACCACAGACACTATAAAAAAAACCATACCACGGGTGGGTTAGAACCTGCTATGAGACAGTCTCAAAACTCCAGACCGTCGTGTTAGCCACTGGGCCAGTTTAGCCACAATAAGATTCATCAACCAGGTATATTTCTACACTATAGGAAGGTGTATAAATATTACCTAGTTGGATGAATCTTATTGTGGCTAGCTGTCCAGTGGCTAACACGAGGGTTTCTAGAGTTTTGAGACTCTCTGTCGCGGGTTCTAACCCCACCCGAGGTATGGTTTGTTTGCAATCTTTTGTCATTACGATTTCGTGAGTCACAGACACCATACTTCACCCACTGTACCATCCCCGCCCACACTCACCTTTGATGAAGAATTATGAGTTTTTCTAAACACCACACACCCCTCAAGGAAGGTTCCTTGATGCTAGTGTGGGGCTCTTGATTAGGGAACTGATCAATGCTCCAATTCCCTAAATCAACCGTGAATACCTTCTATATCCCCCCCCTACGGGCGCAGTATAATCCTACGGGTTTAGCGGTTCCCCCTTGATTATATTAATAATCTAAACACACACACGCACACACACACACACACGCACACACACACACACACACACACACACACACACACACACACACACACACACACACACACACACACACACACACACAGAAGTTGAAGGTTTGGTACAAAATGCAGATGGATTAACGAATAAACATGAGGAAATGGCAAGAAAGAATCAATGAGAAGTCCCCAGAACATCATAGCAGTTACAGAAACAAAACTCATGGAGACAATAACAGATGCAATCTTCCCACCAGGATACCAGATCATGAGGAAAGATAGAAGAGGCAGGGGGGGAGGTGGGGTTGCTCTGCTCGTAAAAAAACAGATGGAAATTCGAGAAATGGAAGGAATAGATGAGACGGGAGAAAGAGACTACATAGCAGGTACACTTCAGTCTGGGGAACACAAAGTGGTCATTGCAGTGATGTTAATCCACCACAGAACTGCAGGAGGCCAAGAGAGGAATATGAAGAGAGCAACAGAGCAATGGTGGACACACTTGCTGAGGTGGAAAGAAGAGCTCACTCCAGCAGAGCAAAGTTGCTGGTTATGGGGGATTTCAACCACAGGGAGATTGACTGGGAAAACCTGGAGCCACATGGGGGTCCCGAAACATGGAGAGCCAGGATGTTGGATGTGGTGCTGGAAAACCTCATGCACCAACATGTTAAGGACACTACCAGAGTGAGAGGGGGAGGATGAACCAGCAAGATTGGACCTTGTGTTCATCCTGGGCAGCTCAGACATTGAGGACATCAAGTATGAGAGTCCCCTAGGAGCTAGCGACCACGTGGTTCTGTGCTTTGAATACATAGTAGAGCTGCAAGTGGAGAGAATAACAGGAGTAGAATGGGAAAAGCCTGACTATAAAAGAGGGGACTACATAGGGTTGAAGAACTTCCTGCGGGAGGTCCAGGGGGACAGAGAACTGGCAGGAAAAGCCAGTAAATGAAATGATGGAATATGTAGCAACAAAATGCAAGGAGGCAGTGGAAAGGTTCATTCCCAAGGGCAACAGTAACAACGGGAAGACCAGAACAAGCCCCTGGTTCACCCGACGGTGTAAGGAGGCAAAAACAAAGTGCAATAGAGAATGGAAAAAGTACAGAAGGTAGAGAACACACGAAAATAGGGGGATCAGTCGCAGAGCCAGGAATGAGTACGCACAGGTAAGGAGGGAGGCCCAGCGACAGTATGAAAATGACATAGCATCGAGAATCAAGACTGACCCGAAACTGTTGTATAGCCACATCAGGAGGAAGACAATAATCAAAGACCAGGTGATCAGATTAAGGACAGAAGGTGGAGAACTCACAAGAAATGATCAGGAGGTATGTGAGGAGCTGAACAGGAGATTTAAGGAAGTTTTTACAGTAGAGACAGGAAGGGCTGTGGGAAGACAGAACAGAAGGGAACATCAAGAGGGAATATACCAACAAGTGTTGGATGACATACGAACAACTGAGGAGGAGGTGAAGAAGCTCTTAAGTGACCTTGACACCTCAAAGGCGATGGGACCGGACAACATCTCCCCATGGGTCCTTAGAGAAGGAGCAGAGATGCTGTGTGTGCCTCTAACCACAATCTTCAACACATCCCTTGAAACTGGGCAACTACCTGAGAAATGGAAGACAGCTAATGTAGCCCCCATATTTAAGAAAGGAAACAGAAACGAGGCACTTAAACTACAGACCTGTGTCTCTGACATGTATTGTGTGCAAAGTAAATGGAGAAGATTATCAGGAGGAGAGTGGTCGAACACCTGGAAAGGAACAAGATTATAAATGAAAACCAAACATGGGTTCATGGAAGGCAAATCTTGTATCACAAACCTCCTGGAGTTTTATGACAAGGTAACAGAAGTAAGACACGAGAGAGAGGGTTGGTAGATTGCGTTTTCCTAGACTGCAGGAAGGCCTTTGACACAGTTCCCCACAAGAGATTAGTGCAGAAGCTGGAGGATCAGGCACACGTAAAAGGAAGGGCACTGCGATGGATAAGGGAATACCTGACAGGGAGGCAGCAACGAGTCATGGTACGTGAAGAGGTATCACAGTGGGCGCCTGTTACGAGCGGGGGTCCCACAGGGGTCAGTTCTAGGACCAGTGCTATTTTTGATATATGTGAACGACATGATGGAAGGAATAGACTCTGAAGTGTCCCTGTTCGCAGATGACGTGAAGTTGATGAGAAGAATTAAATCGGACGAGGATGAGGCAGGACTGCAAAGAGACATGGAGAGGCTGGACATGTGGTCCAGTAACTGGCTTCTCGAATTCAATCCAGCCAAATGCAAAGTCATGAAGATTGGGGAGGGGCAAAGAAGACCACAGACAGAGTATAGGCTAGGTGGACAAAGACTACAGACCTCACTCAGGGGGAAAGACCTTGGGGTGACCATAACACCGAGCACATCACCGGAGGCACACATCAACCAAATAACCGCTGCAGCATACGGGCGCCTGGCAAACCTGAGAATAGCGTTCCGATACCTTAATAAGGAATCGTTCAAGACACTGTACACTGTGTATGTTAGGCCCATACTGGAGTATGCAGCACCAGTCTGGAACCCACACCTGGTCAAGCACGTCAAGAAGTTAGAGAAAGTACAAAGGTTTGCAACAAGGCTAGTCCCAGAGCTCAAGGGAATGTCGTACGAGGAAAGGTTAAGGGAAAATCGGACTGACGGGCACTGGAGGACAGAAGGGTCAGGGGAGACATGATAACGACATACAAGATACTGCGGGGGAAAAGACAAGGTGGACAGAGATAGGATGTTCCAGAGAGGGGACACACGGGACAAGGGGTCACAACTGGAAGCTGAAGACTCAGACGAGTCACAGGGACGTTAGGAAGTATTTCTTCAGTCATAGAGTTGTCAGCAAGTGGAATAGCCGAGCAAGTGAAGTAGTGGAGGCAGGAACCATACATAGTTTTAAGAAGAGGTATGACAAAGCTCAGGAAGCAGAGAGAGAAAGGATCCAGTAGCGATCAGTGAAGAGGCGGGGCCAGGAGCTGAGTCTCGACCCCTGCAACCACAATTAGGTGAGTACAATTAGGTGAGTACACACACACACACACACACACACACACACACACACACACACACACACACACACACACACACACACACACACACACACACACGGGCTCCAAGAAGCGAAGGGGGACAACGTTGAAGAAATAAAACAGGAGGAGAAAAAAATGATTGAAGGCATCATGAAAACAATAGGTGAGGGCGATATGGACCCAGGTGACAAATTTCAGAGAATTGGGTGGTTTGCGAGTGGAAGGATACGGCCTGTCAGAGTAACTTTCAAGGAAGAATCAGTTCGAACCAGGATTCTGCAAGAGAAAGCAAGACTGAGGGACAAACAGGGGTACCAGAGAGTATACCTCGACCGCGACAGAACACAAGAAGAAAGGACTACACTGAAAAGAAGGTAACGGACGAAAGGGAGGAACGAACAATGACGAAAAGGGGCAGGACCCAGACACAGGGGGGAAGGGGAAAACAACCCCAGAATTCCCCCCCAAAAACCCCAACCGCGACTTCCAACGAAGGCCCTATATCAACCCCACTGTTCCCTCTGCCAAACCCCCATATCAAAAACTCCCCCCAACGCTGCCCCCTTAGGGGCATTCTGACCCCCCCCCCATCTAAAACCCCACCAACCCACAGCCCCTTATAGCCCCCCCAAAGGGCTCTCGCCCCCCCAAACCCCCAAATATTCTTGCATGCCAAATGTAGAAAAGAAACTAAAATTTTGGTACACAAACCGGTTTAATAAGAATAAACATGAGGGGGGGAACGAAAGAATGGAAAAACCCCCAGACATCATAGCATCACAGAAAAAAACTCGCTGAACAATAACAGACAAATTTCCCAAGGATATCAGATCCAGGAAAGAGGAAGAATAAGGGGAGGAGGGGTTTGCCTGTCATAAAACCCGATGGGATTTGAGGAAATGGAAGAAGGGAATGAGGGAGAAGAGACTACATTGTGGGTAAATTCGGGTCCGGGAACAAAAAAGTAGTCATTGGAGTGAGTTAACCCCCCACAGAACTGCAGGGGGCCAAGAGAGGAGTACGAAGAAAACAACGGGGTGAGGGTGGAAAAAGGGTGAGGTGGCAAAAAGAGCTCACTCGAGCAAGCAAAGTTACGAAAGGGGCGTTTTCAACCACGGGGAATCGACGGGGAAAACCTGGAGCCACGGGGTCCCGAAAAGGGAGAGCCAATATGGATGTGGTACATAAAAAACCTCATGCATCAACAGTGGGGACACAACCAGGAGAGAGAGGGGAGGATGAGCCAGAAAGATTGGATCTTGTGTTCCCCTGAGCAGTTCAGACATTAAAGACATACCTATGAGAGGCCCCTTGGAGCTAGCGATACTGGTTTGGTTTGATTATATAGTAGATTACAAGTGGAAAGGGGAACGGAATGAAGGGACAGGCCAAAAATATAAAGGGGGGGTACACATTGGAAAAATTCCTGCAGGGGTTTTAGTGGGACAGAGAAATGGTAGGAAAAACATAAAAGAATGATGGGTATGTGGAACAAAGTGCAAGGAGGGAGGAAAGATTTTTCCCAAGGGGGAAAAAAAATAATAGGAAGACCAAAAAAGAGTCCTTGGTTTTCCCCAAGTGTGGGGGCAAAAACAAGTGCAAAAAAAGAAAGGAAAAAAGGGACAGGAGGCATAGGACCCAGGAAAACAAGGAGATTAGTAGAAGAGCCCGAAACGAGTATGCCAATAAGGAGGGGGGGCCCAGCGACAGTATGAAAACGAAATAGCATCGAAAGTCAAATTGACCAAAACTGCGTATAGCCAATTAGGAAAGACAACAGTCAAGGACCAGGGGAAAGGGAGGAAAGAAGGTGGGAACTCACAAGAAACGATCAAGAGTATGTGAGGAGCTAAAAACGAAAATTTAAGGATTATTTTCAGTGAGACAGGAAGGATCTGGGGGGGCAGACCAATGGGGAAAAAAGCAAGGGGAAAACACCCCAAGTGTTTTGGACGACAACTACAGATGAGGAGGAGGGGAAGAAACTGCTAAGGGCACCCTCAAAGGCAAGGGACCGGAAAAACTTTCCCCCTGGGCCTTAGAAGGACAGATTGTTTTTGCATGCCACTTTCACAATCTTCAACACTCCCCGGAAACTGGGGAAATACCTGGGGTATGGAAAACGGGAAATGTGTTCCCCTTTTTAAAAAAGGAGACAGCTGTTCAAAACCTTTTATTTTTAGATAAAAAAACAGAAATAAGCACGAGAAGGGGGGTGGGTTGATTGCCTCTTTTTGGGACTGCAAAAGGGCCTTTGACACAGTTCCTCACAAGAGATTAGTGCAAAAAGCTAGAGCATCCGGGAAAAACGGGAAGGGCACGAAAAGGATCAGAGAATCCCTACGGGGGAGGAAAAAAAACGAGTCATGGAACGTAATGATGTATCACAGTGGGCACCTGTGACAGGGGGCCCACAGGGGTCGGTCCTAGGACAAGTGCTATTTTGGTATATGTGAAGCATGAGGGAAGGGTTGACTCAGAATTTTTCCCCGTTTGCGTGTGTGAAGTTAATGGGAGTTTAAAATTTGATGGGGACCAGCAGGACTTCAAAGAGCCCTAGACAACGGGACACCTGGTCCACAAATGGTTTCTCGATTTAATCCTGCAATCAAAGTCATGAAGTGGGGAAGGGCACAGAAGACCACAGAAGGTATAGGCTAGGGGGCCAAAGACTGCAAACCTCACTAAGGTGAAAATTTTGGGGGTAGTAAAAACACCGAGATGTCCCCCAAAAGCACACATAATCGAAAACTCCCCAAAGATATGGGCCCCTGCAAACCTGAGAACAGCTTTCCCAATACCTTAGAAAGGAATCATTAAATAACTGTACACCGGTATGTCGGGCCCCATACGGGAGTATCACCCCTGTTTGGAAACCCCGCATTTGATAAAGCACGTCGAGAAACTAGAAAAAGTAAAAAGGGTTTTTGCCACAAGGTTGTTCAAGCTAAGGGGAAATTCCTATAAAAGAAAGTTTAAAGGGGAAATGGGCCCCGACGACACGGAGGACGGGAGGGTTCAGGGGAGACATGATAACGACATATAAAATACTGCATGGAATAGACAAGGTGGACAAAGACAGGATGTTCCAGGGAGGGGACACAGAAACAAGAGGCCACAATTGGAAGTTGAAGACACAAATGAGTCAGAGAGATAGTAGGAAGTATTTCTTCAGTCATAGAGTTGTAAGCAGTGAAAATAGCCTAGAAAATGACGTAGTGGAGGCAGGAACCATACACAGTTTTAAGACGAGGTTTGATAAAGCTCATGGAGCGGGGAGAGAGAGGGCCCAGTAGCAACCGGTGAAGAGGCGGGGCCAGGAGCTAAGACTCGACCCCTGCAACCACAAATAGGTGAGTACAAATAGGTGAGTACACACATACACACAGTGTAACATGCAACATATGTCACTCACCATCTTATACATACCATACCACAGACACCATAACACACCTTATACATCATGCTGGTTCGGGTTATGTTGGTTGTGCTGGTCCATGAAATTTGTAATCTGCCGTCTCATCACTCTTTCGAAGATTTTTATGTGTGCTCTCTGTAAATCTGAACTAGAATGCCCTCTTTTGAGCAACTTTACCAGCAGCTGAAAGAAGAGCTTAGGGTTGCTAAGAAAGAGATACGGCGATTAACGGAGGAGAACAAGAGGATTCGTAGTAATCCTCCTGTTGTAAGTCCCCAGGTTAAGAGGGGAACTTCGTCAGTGGCCGGACAACATGGAACCAAGCTGAGGATCAAGAAGACTGTTGGAGAGGCAGAAACAACGAGGACCCAGAAGACTACTGTGGAAACTTCCAACCCATTTTCGGTGCTACCTTACGAATGTGGGTGTTCTACTAATGTCACAACGAGCACCAAGGAAGCATTGGCAGACGTGAGCCAGACATCCCAGGAAACCCCAACGAAGACCAGGGAGAACGTCTCGACGAATTCCACAAGTGAGGTGTAGTGCTACCTAACGAATGTGAGTCGACTACTGGGAACATCACGACGGACGTCGCCAAGGAATGGTAAAAACATTGTTGTTGTTGGGGATAGCAGATTAGGTACATGGATAGGGCGTTCTGCTTGAAGGATAGGAGTAGGAGGCAGAGAGTGTTTTCCTGGGGCTGGGATGAAGGATATTGTTAGCCGTCTGGATGACATCATGAGAGGTAATGGGAGCAATCCTATTATCTGTCTCAGGCCTGGAGGCAACGATGTTGGCAGACGTAGGAGTGAGGACCTGATTAGCAGGTATAGGTCAGCAATAGAGATAATTAGGAGGAAGGATGTGAAACCTGTCATATGTGGTATTTTGCCAAGGAGAGGAGTTGGAAATGAATGGTTGTCCAGGGCAACTGGTGTCAATTGCTGGCTGGACAAGTACTGTAAGGAAAATGCAGTAAACATTAATTGACAACTGGGACCTCTTCTATGGCAGAAATGACATGTATGCCAGGGATGGGGTTCACTTATCTAGGTTTTGGGTGGGAGCACTGGCCAACGCAGTGGAGGGTGCTGTTAGGTCTTTAAACTAGAAATAGATAGTGGTATGGGATTTCGTAGAAAATCAATGAATTCTGAGTGTAGCGATAGTGTGAGTTTTAAGGAAACCAGTTATAGGAAGAATGAGGAAGAGTTATTGATAAACATAGGAAAGCAATGGCATTAGGTGATAAGGAGAGTAACAGGCAAAGTGGAGGAACAGAAATCAGTAGGAAGAAAAAAGAGAAGGGAGGGTTTCTGAAAATGTATTATACTAACAGTCGTAGTGCGAGAAATAAGATGGACGAATTGAGATTAGTTGCAAGTGCGGGTAACATTGATGTTTTACCATAACTGAGACGTGGTTTAATATGAAAAATAGAGACATACCTGCTGAATGTCACATTCAGGGTTTTAAATTGTTTCAAGTAGACAGACGTATTGGAAGGGGGGGGGTGGCACTCTATGTCCGTGATCGTTTAAATTGTTGCATAAAAACGGGTATAAAGTCTGAAACACACACTGAGTCTGTTTGGGTAGAATTTACAGAGGGGCATGAAAAATTTATTTTAGGCCTGATATACCGTCCACCAAACTTGGATAGAGACCAAGGAAGACTACTGTGGGAGGAAATTGTTAAGGCCACAAGGCACGACAACGTTGTAATTCTAGGGGGCTTTAACTTTAGTAATATTGATTGGAATTTTCTAACTGGGAATTTAGAATCTAACGACTTATTAGAATTAGTTCAGGATTGTAGATGAATGGTTCAGAGAACCGACATGTTGATGAACTAGACACATGTGCAACTCTTGGGTATCTTTATTGAGGAAACGTTTCGCCACACAGTGCTTCATCAGTCCATACAAAGGAGAATCTTGAAGAACAGGAGGAGAAAGAGGTAATCAGTCCCTCAACCTTGAGTCGATGTGGTCAGTCCATCAATCTGCTATTCAAGATTGATGGACTGACCACATCGACTCAAGGTTGAGGGACTGATTACCTCATTCCTCCTGTTCTTCAAGATTCTCCTTTGTATGGACTGATGAAGCCACTGTGTGGCGAAACGTTTCCTCAATAAAGATACCCAAGAGTTGCACATGTGTCTAGTTCATAGTTCAGGATTGTTTTTTGAAGCAGTTAGTGACAGAACCTACAAGGGGAAATAACCTGCTTGACTTAGTTCTGGAAAACAATGAATCCCTTTAAAAATTTTTAGAAATTTCAGAGGAACTTGGTGCAAGCGACCACAAATCAATAACATTTAGCATTGAATGGAAGTATGATAGTAGAGATAACTCAGTAACAGTCCCAGATTTTCGCTTAACAGATTACGATGGGCTTAGAGAACACTTATCATCTGTTGACTGGGGTAACGAAGAGAGCTATCAATATGGCAGTTTTCTGAACACTATACATGCTGCCCAAAGAACATTTATCCCGTATAAAGAAATTAGATCAAACAGAAATGATCCAAAATAGATGAAAAATAAGCTTAAATATCTTTTAGGGCATAAGAAAGGAATTCATAGGCGCATCAAAAGAGGAGAGAGCCATCTTATGAATCAGTATATTGACATAAAGAGGGACATTAAAAAGGGGATAAGAAAATCTAAACGGGACTATGAAATTAAAATTGCTAGGAATTCGAAAACTAACCCAAAAAGTTTTTTCCAGGTGTATAGAACAAAAGTTAGAGATAAGATAGATCCCCTTAAAAATAACTCTTGGCATCTTAAGAACATAAGAACATAAGAAAGGAGGAACACTGCAGCAGGCCTGTTGGCCCCTATTAGGCAGGTCCTTTACAATTCATCCCACTAACAAGCATTTGACCAACCCAATTTTCAATGCCACCCAAGAAATAAGCTCTGATGAGCAAGTCCCACTCAAATCCAACCCCTCCCACTGATGTACTTATCCAACCTAAATTTGAAACTACCCAAAGTCCTAGCCTCAATAACCCAACTAGGTAGACTGTTCCACTCATCAACTACTCTATTTCCAAACCAATGCTTTCCTATGTCCTTTCTAAATCTAAACTTATCTAATTTAAATCCATTACTGCGGGTTCTCTCTTGGAGAGATATCCTCAAGACCTTGTTAATATCCCCTTTATTAATACCTATCTTCCACTTATACACTTCGATCAGGTCTCCCCTCATTCTTCGTCTAACAAGTGAATGTAACTTAAGAGTCTGCAGTCTTTCTTCATAAGGAAGATTTCTAATGCTATGTATTAATTTAGTCATCCTACGCTGAATGTTTTCTAACGAATTTATGTCCATTCTGTAATATGGAGACCAGAATTGAGCTGCATAATCTAGGTGAGGCCTTACTAATGTGTATAAAGCGTAGTATGACCTCTGGACTTCGTTGCTTACACTTCTTGATATAAATCCCAGTAATCTTTTTGCCTTATTACGTATGCTTAGGCATTGCTGTCTTGGTTTAAGGTTGCTGCTTCCCAAAAAACCCCCAAGCCCCTTTTCCCCCAATCTGTATGGCTAAGTTCTACATTATTTAACTTATAAGTGCTAGGGTTATGGACACTCCCGAGCTTCAGAACCTTGCATTTATCTACACTGAACTGCATCTGCCACTTTTCTGACCAAGAGTAGAGTTTGTCTAAATCCTCCTGAAGTTCCCTAACATCTACGCTTGAATCAATTAAAATACCTATCTTCGTGTCATCGGCGAATTTGCTAATATCACTTGTAATTCCTTCATCAAGATCATTGATATATATTATAAACAACAACGGGCCCAAGACTGATCCCTGTGGAACGCCACTTGTTACTGATCCCCACTCGGGTTTAACCCCATTTATGGACACTCTTTGCTTCCTGTCTGTGAGCCATGATTTCGATCCACGAGAGCACCCTTTCCCCAATGCCATGAGCTGCTACTTTCTTCAACAGTCTTTGGTGCGGAACTCTATCAAATGCCTTACTAAAATCTAAGTAAATAATATCAAATTCTTTATCGTGGTCAACAGCCTCAAAAGCTTTACTGAAGAAAGTTAATAAATTAGTTAGACATGACCGGCTCTCTGTGAATCCATGCTGAGTATCATTAATCAAGCTATGCTTAGCGAGATGGCTTCTTATAATCTGAGCTATAATTGACTCTAGTAATTTGCCTACAATTGAGGTCAGGCTTATTGGGCGGTAATTTGACGGTAACGACTTGTCGCCTGTTTTAAAAATAGGAATTATATTAGCCATCTTTCACATATCAGACACTACACCTGTTGAAGAGATAAATTAAAAATATTAGTTAATGGTTTCACAGACTTCCATTTTGCATTCCTTTAGAACCCTTGAAAAAACCTCATCAGGACCCGGTGACTTATTTTGCTTCAGTCGGTCTATCTGCTTCACAACCATTTCACTAGTGACTGTGATGTTACATAATTTATCTTCTTCTGATCCACTATAAAAAATAATTACCGAATATTATTAGTGTCTTCCTGTGTAAAAACAGAGAGAAAATAATTATTTAAAATCGAGCACATTTCATTCTCTTTGTCAGTAAGATGCCCATAGTTATTTTTTAAGGGGACCTATTTATCTCCGACTTTTGTTCTATAGACCTGGAAAAAACTTTTTGGGTTAGTTTTAGAATCCCTAGCAACTTTAATTTCATAGTCCCTTTTAGCTTTTCTTATCCCCTTTTTAATGTCCCTCTTAATGCCAATATACTGATTCATAAGATGGCCCTCGCCTCTTTTGATACGCCTATAAATTCCTTTCTTATGCCCTAGTAGATATTTGAGCCTATTATTCATCCATTTTGGGTAATTTCTATTTGATCTAATTTCCTTATAAGGGATAAACGTTCTTTGAGCAGCATGTATTGTGCTCAGAAAACTGTCATACTGATAGCTCTCTTCGTTACCCCAGTCAACAGATGATAAGTGTTCTCTAAGCCCATCGTAATCTGCTAAGCGAAAATCTGGGACTGTTACTGAGTTATCCCTACTATCATACTTCCATTCAATTCTAAATGTAATTGATTTGTGGTCGCTAGCACCCAGTTCCTCTGAAACTTCTAAATTATTAACAAGGGATTCATTGTTTGCCAGAACTAAGTCAAGCAGGTTATTACCCCTTGTAGGTTCTGTCACAAACTGCTTCAAAAAACAATCCTGAACTACTTCTAAGAAGTCGTATGATTCTAAATTCCCAGTCAAGAAATTCCAATCAATATGTCTAAAGTTAAAGTCTCCTAGAATTACTACATTATCCTGCCTTGTGGCCCTAACAATTTCCTCCCATAGTAGTCTCCCCTGGTCCCTATCTAAATTTGGGAGACGGTATATCACACCTAAAATTAATTTTTCATGCCCCTCTGAAAATTCTATCCAGACTCTGTATGTGTTACTTCAGACTTAATACCCGTTTTTATGCAACAGTTCAAGCGATCTCGGACATTACAATGCCACGCCACCCCCCCTTCCCGATACTTCTATCTACTTGGAACAATTTAAAACCCTGAATGTGACATTCTGCAGGCATGTCCCGACTTTTTGAATTAAACCACGTCTCAGTAATGACAAATATATCTATGTTACCTGCACTAGCAACTAGTCTCAACTCGTCCATCTTATTCCTAGCACTGCGACTATTTGAGTAATAAATATTTAAAGACCCTCCTCTCTCTTTACCCTTCCTTCTCATTTCTGTTATTCCACTAAACCTATTACTGTCCTTGTCAATTAGTGCCACTGGCTTTCCAATATCCACCTCATTTTGCCTATTACTAGTTCTCCTAGTACTCATTTTTACTACCCTGCGACTTCACAGTTTTCCCGCAAAAACCCATACCACTAACTATTCCTAGTTTAAAGACCTAACAGCTCCCTCCACTGCGTTGGCCAGTGCTCCCACCCCACACCTAGATAAGTGAACCCATCCCTGGCATACATGTCATTTCTTTCCATAGAAGAGGTCCAGTTGTCAATGAATGTTACCGCATTTTCCTTACAGTATTTGTCCAGCCAGCAATTGACACCAATTGCTCTGGACAACCATTCATTTCCAACTCCTCTCCTTGGCAAAATGCCACATATGACAGGTTTCCCACCCTTCCCCTAATTATCTCTATTGCTGACCTATACCTGCTAATCAGGTCCACACTCCTATGTCTGCCAACATCGTTGCCTCCAGCACTGAGACAGATAATAGGATTGCTCCCATTACCTCTCATGATGTCATCCAGACGGCTAACAATATCCTTCATCCCAGCCCCAGGAAAACACACTCTCTGCCTCCTACTCCTGTCCTTCAAGCAGAACGCCCTATCCATGTACCTAATCTGGCTATCCCCACAACAACAATGTTTTTACCTTCCTTGGCGTCGTCCGTCGTGATGCTCCGAGTAGTCGACTCACATTCGCCAGTAGCATTACACCACTTGTAGAATTCGTCAAGACGTTCTCGATGGTCTTCGTTGGGGTTTCTAGGGATGTCTCACTCACGTCTGCCAATGCTTCTTTGTGCTCGTTGTGGCATTCCCAGTAGAACACTCACATTCGTCGGGTAGCACGGAGAATGGGTTGGAAGTTTCCACAGTAGTCTTCTGGTTTCTCGTTGTTTCTGCCTCACCAACCGTTTTCTTGATCTTCAGCTTGGTTCCATGTTGCCCGGCCACTGACCAAGCTCCCCTCTTAACCTGGGGACTCACAACAGGAGGATTACTACGAATCCTCTTGTTCTCCTCCGTTAATCGCCGTATCTCCATCTTAGCAACTCTGAGCTCTTCTCTCAGCTGCTGGTAAAGTTGCTCAAGAGAGGGCATCCTGGTTCAGGATGATAGAGTTCCGCACCAAAGACTGTTAAAGAAAGTGGCAGCTCATGGCATTCAGGGAAAAGTGCTCTCATGGATCTAGTCATGGCTCACAGACAGGAAGCAGAGTGTGCACAAATAGGGTTAAATCCGAGTGGGGATCTGTAACAAGTATATACATTCCCCAGAGAGAAATTAGGTCTAATAATAACGATACCAAATGGGTTAACAGGAAATATAAACACAAATGCAGTATAATGTGATCCTTTATTGACAACGTTTCACCCACACAGTGGGCTTTCTCAAGTCACACACGGATCTACCTGGGGTTGGAAGGTACGAGAGTATTTATAGTCATGTTGAGGTCAGGTTGAGAATGCTGATGATCTACCGGGTGGGGTTATAGAGTCTTGGGTAGCTTGGCAGGGGTATTGGACAAGTTTTGAGTAGACCTTCTGCAGTGTTCTATGTTCTTATGTGGGATAGCGATGAAGAAGTTTCTTGGCGAGTGGTTCAGCTATGTTATAGAAGCCATTGTTCTGGTTGAAATTGTTGGTTGTAGAGATGAGCGATGATTCCAGAATTCTTCTGTATTGAGTGGTGTCTTCTGTGGCTATAAGTCTTGAGTTTCTGTAGTTAACTAAATGGTTGTGTGAATTGCGATGTTGTACACAGGCATTCCTTGTATCGTCAGTCCTGCTTGGCATATTGGTGTTCTGAAATACGTGTTTGGGGGTTTCTTGATGTTTCGCCCACATATAATTTGTTGCAGTCATTACAAGGGATTATGTATACCCCTGCAGAGGATGGAGGCTTGTCCTGTTACTACTGGGATGTCCTTGATGGTCTGGTTGTGGAGGTAGATACTTGGAATGATGTTTTGGCAAAGATGTTGGAAACAGTTGGCAATTTGGGGTTGGTTGGAGGACTTGTATCTCTTCTCGGCAGTGTCTTCTCTGGTGTGTTGAAAATGTTCAATGCCCGCCGTCTGCAGTCTCTGATGAAGTGACGAGGATAGTGGGTTTAGAAAATACTTGTTCAATTATAGTGCACTCTTCCTCAAGGAACTCATTGCTGCAGTTTCTGAGTGCACGTAGGAAAGAAGCTTTTAATTACCCCACGTTTGGTTTTGGTGTCGGTGGAGGAGTAGAAGTGGAGAAGATCGTTTTGGTTGGTGGGTTTTCGATAGACTTTAAAACGAAGTTCGTTGTCAGTTTTTGCAGAGCAGAACATCAAGGAAAGGAAGAGTGTTGTCGACTTCTTCTTCAAGTGTGAACTGGATTGAAGGCTCGACCGGGTTGAGCTTGTCTTGGAGAGCTTGAACGTTGAAGCGTTTAGGATTTAAATGAGGAGAATGTCGTCAACATAGGGAAAGCCAGGTGACAGACGAAGGAATAATGGTGGAGAAACCGTTCGGCTTCTAGATGTTCCATGTATAGGTTCGCCAGGACTGCACTGAGTGGCGAACCCAGGGGTAGTCCAAAAGTCTGCTGAAAGAGGTGATTTTCGAAAGGAAACACGTAAAGCCAACACATAGTTCAACAAGGGATGAAATCGCTGGCTGGAATGGGAAGATCAAGTGAATCATCAATTTTCCTGCGCAAAAGATCGATGGCTTGTGTAGTAGGTACTTTGGTGAATAGGGAAGTCACGTGACTTTAAGGGGTGATGGACTGATTACATCGTCTTCAAGTATCTTCTGCTTCTATCAACTTTTCTGTACTCGACTGAAGAGCCTACTGTGTAGGCGAAACGTTTCAAAATAAAGATACCTAACTGTTGCATATGTGTCTTACCTAACAATCTGTCGGTTATTTATACCATTTTAATGTTCATCCTTACCAGTGTTGTGCAGATTTTGTGGAAGATGGCTAATGTGGTTCCTATATTCAAATCGGGGTGAAGTCCACTCCTTAAAATTACCGTCAATAAGCCTGACATCTATAGTGGGCAAGTTATTAGAATCAATTATAGTGACATTTCAAAGTCCCCTTGAAGAGCATAACGAGAGGTGTTCCTCCCTGACAAATTTAAACTGCGTTCTTCAACAGAACATTTGAGGCAGTTGACAGTGATAAGGATATGATATTGTTTATTTGGATTTTAGTAAAGCAGCTCATGGTATAGGAGGTAAAGTTCTAGCATGGATTGAGGCATAGCTTACCAATAGAAAGCAGAGAGTTACCATTAATGGAGTGAAATCTGAATGGGGATTAGTCACTAGTGGCTTTTCCCAAGGATCAGTTTTAGGCCCTTCCTGTTCATAATTTACATTAATGACCTTGATGAAGGGATTACTAGTGACATGAGTAAGTTTGCTGATGATACAAAGATAGGCGTATAATCACTCTGAGGAGGATATCAATGAACTCCAGGACGATTTGAACAAATTAATGTCTTGGTCTGAAAAATGGCAGATGGAAGTTCAATGGGGATAAGTGTAAGGTACTTCCCCTTGGTAATGAAAAAAAACCTCGAAGCTATAATCTAGGTGAAGTAGAGCCTTGATCATACAGAATGTGAAAAAGACTTGGGAGTCATGGTAAGCAGAAATCTAAAGCCAAGACAGCAGTGCCTTAGTGTGCGCAACAAGGCCAACAGTTTTACTTGGATTTATCTCAAGAAGTATAAGTAACAGAAGTCCAAAAGTTATTTTACAGCTCTATACATCACTTTTTTTTTTTTTTTTTTATATTTTATTTAAAAACCTCATGTACAGATATTAATAGGTACATATATAAAAAATGATCAAGGACAACATCAGTAAAACAATATTTTAAACACAAACAATCCAGGCAACATTGACAGTCTACTATATAAAAAGGGTTTTTTATAAAAAATATCACAATTTAAGAAGGAATAAAGTTATAATAACAAAGGCCACAAATGGCTATTAATAAAACTCCTAAAAATTACAACCTCACACAATAATGCTCCAAGTTTAATGACAATCACCCATAATACCACTCTCAACAAATACACCAGACCTACAATATGCCTTATTAAGAAACCTGTGCTGCAACACAGGTGACCATCATCCCCCCCCCACTCACACACACACTTGAAAAAAACCCTATCACCAACCTGAATAATCATGACATTAATTATCCTAAATTTTTAGGATTATTATGACACATGTCACTTGAGGAAGCATTATTTACAACCATGAATGGTACAGGACTACCAAAATTACAATTACCTTAAATAAAAACAAAATAATAGGTAATTACTACCAAAACTGATGCTGGACCACGTTACAATAAACAAAAATAACTCAGTGCTTAAAGGGAAAATAGTAAAAGGGAAAAACCCTCTCAAGAAAATTCAAATTCAATTGCAATACCAGTGTAAGTGGAACATAATACGCTACCAAAGAAATTATACTGTTATATAATTTATAGGTTATACATTAATACATTTTTATATATTTAATCTGCTCCTTACACCTTCCCCATCAAGGGAAACTAAGCAAAAACTTATCTTGCACACCTCTCATCTGGTCACACACTAGTACCTCCAATCACACCCAAATCACATCACTGCATTCCCAAGGAGGTGAGCCCGTTGAAAACCCCCTGAACCCCCCCCCCCCCTTTTCCCAAACCCACTCCCCCCGGCAGTTAAAGCCCTTATAACGCCAATAAAATCCCTTTTGGGTAGTCCTCTATAACCTTCAGAAAAATACTCTTCCCCCCTTTTTCCCCATAAATGTCTCTGTTGCGACACAAATTTTCGATAAACGTCCCCGCCAAAGTCCTTCTCAGCACATCCCCACCCCTTCCCCTCATACCCATAAAACATATATGTAGTCCACGATGACATATGTAAACCTCTTACCACACTCCCCTCCACACCACTCATATCAAGACTCAACGCTCGCAATACCGCCACACCTTGGCCCCCCACCCTCACCATACCTTACGCATCCATACCCTGATGCACTCCAAACCTTCACAAAAATAGACGACATGTACGCAGTCTCTTCCCCACTGCATCGGGCCACACCCCCCCCCACCCTCAATAACCCTCCTGTCTCGGAGCACGCTCCTTTGGCAAAATCCCATGCAGGAAAACGGTACAAAACCTCCCGGGCCGCCCTAGGTCGTATCCTTAATTTATAAACCCTTCGCCAAATTACATCCCATGCATACATGGGGTAGATCCCTTCAACCGGCGCCACTACATGTCTCTCTAACAATTTACACAAAGTTCCCACCTTTACTTTTCCTGGTTCCCTGGCTAACATTAAGGCGCGTAACACTGTCTCGCATTCCTTCATATCGCCCCCTCCATACCATTTCCTCAGGTGACCCATGTACCTTATCTAGCTGACCCTCCCTCCATCCACCTGCACTCATCACTTCCCTCTTAATAAACACACATTTCACGCGCTTTCTCAAGTCAACAAACCAACCCTCCCCTACATACCGGCAATGTCACTACCTCCCTTCGCAACCAGTTGCACCTGAACCCCACAAAAATTTTGAACACCATTCTAAGAATATCGTGATGGGCCGTTCCTGTTAACGGCATCACAGCGAAACAAACCGACTTTACTATATAGTAATACATTGATGACAATTAAAACGCTGCCTAAGGGTTAAATGGTGAGGTCGCAGCATTCCCAACCGTCGCTGCACCTGTTCCACCATCCTATTCGAATTGCTAACCCTTGCAGCACTCAGGTCAGCCTCATACATGACACCGCAGATTTTCAGACTCCCGGTCCTCCGCTGCACAACTCACATCCCCACTCTAATCTCTCTGTCCACTCTCCCAGCCCCTGATCATTGACTTTTCCAGATTTACCTTCATCCCAGTAGTTTCTCCCAAAGTGTGTACAACTTCCCCCAAAAACCCTAACCGTGTCTCCTCACTTGCCAAAATAGTGGTATCATCAACATAGCCCCCCAAAACCAGGCCCGGCTTCAGCTCACCATCCCTCCCCCCCGGGCCCTAGACGATCCTCCACCATCCTATAAAAGGGTCCTGAACACATGCAAAAAATTATTGTGATAAAGGACATCCCCTGCCGAAGACCCCTCTCCATGTTGACCCCCCCCCCCCACACACCCATTGATTTGCACCCTTCCTTCGCATTTGAGTACAGCGTATCCACCCACCCCACTATTTCTTCCCCCAAAACCCCTGTGTAGGAGAATATCCTCAAAGCCTTTCTTTCCACCCTATCATAAGCCCCTTGCCAATCCAACCCCCCAAACGCTCCTCTTTTCCTTTCCATGTCCCCCAGGAACCCTTGATAATCCCGTGGCCACGCTCATTGCCCTACCAGGTAAACCAAACTGAGACTCAAACACGACCCTCCCCACAACACATTTAAGCCGATTCCCAAGAATTTTCGCAAATAATTTATAATCAGCAAAAAGCAATGAAATGGCCTCGATAATCCCGAAGGGTCCCTCTGCTGTTTACCCTTTGGGACCAACACCACCACCGCCGTTGCCTGAGATTCTCCCATCTTCCCTCCGTCTTTCATGGCATTCATTAACCTTACTGGGAAAACCCCTAAGCAGCCCCCCAGTGCTGTACATAAAATTCGCTAGGTAAACCATCGATCCCGGGTGCCTTACCCTTCTCATGTCCTTTAAGGGGCTCTCCTATTTCCCCCTCCTCAATGACCCCACCCAGTGCCTCCCGATCATCCTCCCCAGTTTGCACGGCACATACTCACAACCTTCCCAAGAACCTCACCATCACCCACTACTTTTCCCGATTCCCCCAAACCATTTTATCGGGCATATGCACTCATCCCCTTGGTGTCCTTAAATACCTGACCCTCTCTAAAACCCCCACAGAAGATATGACTTGCAAACCTGGTATTGAAAGTCGTTCGCTGTCGTACTTCTGTCCTCGCAGCACACAAAACTGATGGCTTGTCGCCCCAAAGTACTTCGTCTAACCCCGCCTTTACCCGTACAGCTGCCAAACGTTCTTCTTGCAAATCCCGTATTCTGTCCTTCAACATGTGTATATCCTCCACCGGGTACACCCCGGACACCGCCCCCCCCTCGTAACAATTCCCTAATCTAGATTCTAAGTAATTTGACAAAACCATACGCAATTGATTAATGCGTTTTTCCCTCCCTCACATAAAATGACGTATTCGTAACTTAGCCACACTATCCCACCATCCCACCACGTCTTCCTCGTTCTTCTGTCGGCACAGAGCTGTTCCCAAAATATTGCAAACGCTTCCACTCCCCCCCTATCCCCCAAAACCATCGTGTTCAGTTTCCAATAACTTCCCTGCCTACGAGCCAAAACATCCCATCCCACCTCCACTAATACCGCCTATGATCGGAAGACACCATCTCTATAGTTTTAAAGACTCTACCAAAACCCTCCGAGATAAATATAACCTGTCCAAACGAGCCGCATATCCCCTTCTTATAAACGTATGTTCCACCTCCCACAGACCCCCCCGAAAGCATCACGTAACTGAAGATCTCTAAGCAGGCCCCCAAGACTGAGGAAAAATATCCCGCTCCTCTGGGTTCCACGTCTGTCTTCTTAATTACACAATTCCAATCTCCCCCCACAATCGCGACAGACGGTAACGTGCGTAGGTAATACACGAGCTCCTCCCGCCCCAAAATCCATCTTCACTTTCACGTCACTTCTGCTGGGGCATACACACACACAAACGCCACTCTCTCTCCCATCCCCCATCCTTCCACACGTAATACTTTCCCCCCCCCCCCCCTCTTTCCTATGCAATACAAACGGGCCCGCCTCCCTGATCATCACACCCACTCCTCCTTTTAAACGCTCAGACGGCAACACATAAGCCTGATACCCAGGGACCACTAATTCACGACCAAGCTTAAAATTGTGCTCCTGCACAAAAGCTACGTCAACCTTATACCTATTCAAAAACATCCCGAAGCACTCCCGTTTAACACCATCACACAGACCATTAATATTTATTGTTACACACCTGAGGCCAGCCTTAGGTTTCCTTCCCCGCCTCATGTCAAGATTCTTCCCTTTCAGATTGTTCCCCTGGACTGTGCCTTTGCCACAGTTTCCCCCCCCCTTCCCAACATCCCCCCCCCTTCTGTTGTGGCCCTCTCGCAGAGGGGCACTTGGGTACCAGAACCCCATGTCTTTTTCCCCGGCCTTTGCGCCGGTGTCAGAACATCGTCCGAATCTGACGCTGCTGCCCCTTTTCCTTGTAGCTCCCTCAGTTTCCATATCTGAGTCCTGGGAGCCAGCACAATGGACTTCCACCTCTACCCCCCTTAATCCGCCTCCAGCCCCTCCATGGCACTCGCACGTCCACCACAGGTGCCACCTGATCCTCCCCTTCCCCACACCCCTTCTACCCTGATCCCAGGGTCTTGTTCGCTGTAACTCTCCACCTCCGTAGACTGTAAAATAGCCTGTATCACCGTCTCCAACTCCTCCTCAATAGCCTTCACTGCTGCGCCCTCCTGTACCTCCTCACTTGACAACTGTACTGTTGATGGGGCCAGGTGATTCATGGATCACCACTTCTTCCGATTCCCAGGAGGAGCCACCACCACTTCACTCCACATGCGACCAAGCCCTCCTCCTTGCGCACCCCTTCTTCTTTAGGCATTGGGTGCTCATGCGCAGGTGCTCGCCCCTTGCCGGCCCAGGAGCCATGTTGATGGGCCAGGTGATTCAATGGATCACCCCTTCTTCGATTCCACTGGAGGAGCCACTTACCTCTTCACTCCACATGCGACCACGGGCCCCCCTCCTTCCCCCGTTCTTCCTTAGGCATCTGGTGCTCATGCGCAGGTGCTCCGCCCCCTTTCCGGCCAGGAGCCATACTCCGCTTGCCACAGTCTGCCGCCATATGGTCAAAATTCGCCACACAGTCGGCACGTACGCCTCTGCCCGCATACGCTACCATACCTGGGTTCTAAACTCTTCGAGATATCATACGAGGGTATAGGATGCCTAAGCGTCATCTTGAGATTAAAAGAACCCTCAGGAAAACCTGTTTTAAGCAAACCCTTTTTCCCATTTTCCAGGTTGGGCCGATGTACAGTTCCATAACGTTCGAAAACATTTCGAATATCTACCTCATCAGCCTCAAAAGGCAAGTTGCGGAGCTTAACCCACGAATAATGTCGTGATACATCAATCAACTTGACCCTCACTGCCGGTGTTACAGTAATGCTGAATCTTGGTAACGATCAACCAAAGCCTCGTTTACTTGAGCAGTTAGCACTTTCACGAAAATTCTTTTATACACCGTTTCAGTGCCACTCCATATAAATCCTCGTCTCTGATGCCATATGTCTCTCGTATAATTTTGGGCAAACACATCGACTGACGTAGGTGTTAAAGCCCAAATAATAAGTTCAATGCCCACAGTATTCACTCTCCTGCGAAACACCTGGCGCCATGTCGTTGACTGATTAGCTCGTTGGGAAACAGTAAGGGGTGCAAAGCACGTCCGCACTCTACCTCATCCAGGCAGCGAATGCACAACACCTCCTCGTACCACTGCTGTCAGGTTACTGAGGAGCGTCAGCAAGGGGGTCTGCACGGCCCATTGCGATGCAAAACAATATCTTGTAATTTATAAGATTTGTAGTCTATACTCACTAGGAGGCCTCATTTAGATTATGCTGCTCAGTTTTGGTCCCCTTACTACAGGATGGACATAGACTCATTAGAGAAACATACAGAGAAGAATGACTAAAATTATTTACTGTGTAAGGAACCTCCCGTATGAAGATAGACTTAAAGCCTTAAATCTCCACTCTCTGGAGAGGCGTAGAATGAGGGGAGATATCATTGAAGTGTATAAGTGGATGACGGGCATAAACAAGGGAGATATTAATAAAGTACTGAGGGTGTCGAACCAGGTAAGAACCAGGAATTAAGGGGTTTAGTTGGATAAATTTAGATTTAGAAAGGACATAGGTAAGTACTGGTTTTCTAACAGAGTTGTAGATGCGTGGAACAGTCTTCCCAGACTGGACAAATATATGAGTGGGAGGGGCTGGGTTTGATTGGTATCAGGAGTTATTTCTTGGGTAGCTTTAGGTAGATGTCGTTTTGATAAGGACCTGCCTCGTATGGGCCAGTAGGCCTTTTGCAGTGTTCCTACATTCTTATGTTCTTATGTAAGTGCCGGTTAGCACTTCAGGTACTTAAGTCTCCCTCAGTCACTTGACCAACGTGACGTCGGCTTACCACTCAGTGGTACCGGCAGTAGGTTCACAGCACCTGCTCAGAGAAGGTTCACAACCCTTGCTCTGAGTAGTTTTACAGCACTCGCCCGCGAGTTTTGTCCTTCACACTCACTCTGACTAGCATTCCCACTTCTAGTCTGGGCTTGCATAGCCATGGGAGCATACCTCACTCATTGACCTCTCATAAGAGACATGTCAAGTTTTCTGTGGTGGTCGTTTTTCTTTCATGACTGACTTCCTTTCTTAAGCTTGTCACTTTCGAGTTATTTTAATAAATCGGGTAAATTAATCTTTCAGGTGACTGAATAAGCCTTTTTCGGCCTTTATGTTAATTTGTGGGCTAAGCTATTCTTAGTCATGTTCTTGTATACTCTGAATTGATAGTTAATAAGTCTTTTTAAGCATTGTAGTTACTTTGTGGCTAGGTTTAATAAGCCTTATAGGTGCATATTATTGGTGATTTTAGTACAAAACCCCGACCTCAAGAGGTTCATTTATTCATATCAATGTACTGTACGTACCAAAGGAAATGTAAGAGTTAAACTCCTTATTTTTTGTTAATCATAAAACACCATACATGAAGCTAAAACTACTAGTAAAGATTCTAAGTTTTAGTTATTTAAAAATTATTGTTACAAAACCGTAAACAGGCCATATGTTCAACAAGAATGCTACCTTAACACTCTACCATCCATTGGAGAAGGTTAAGAAAACGAGTTTTGTAACAGTGCTATTAATCAGATTATGCTGATCCAGATGGCTTCTTATAATCTTAGCCATAACTGACTGTAGCAATTTGCCTACAATTGAAGTCAGGCTTATCAGGCGGTAATTTGAAGGTAACGACTTGTCTCTTGCTTTAAAAACAGGAATTACATTAGCAAAGGAGCTATGTCTGCACTCTTTAAGGCCTCCGGTATTTCACCTAGATCTAAGCTCTTTCTCCAAAGAATACTGAGGGTTAGTGTTAGTGGTACTTTACACTTTTTTATAAATAGAGCATTCCATGAATCTGGTCCAGGTGCTGAGTGAGTGGGCATGTTGCCCATTTCTTTTTCGAAATGTATGGGATTTGTACTAATGTCAGTTAGTTGGTCTGTGCGGCCTTCTTCTGGAGTGAAAAATATTTCTGCATTTTCTACCTTGCTGTCATTTAGTTGGTTGCTGAACACAGACTCATACTGTTTTTAAAGAATTTCACTCATTTCTTGCTCATCGTCAGTATAATGGTCCAATTCTACAGGTAGTTCTTAGCTTGGATATTTTTACATAGGAATAGAAATATTTTGGGTTTATTGCAATATCCTGTATGACCTTCTGTTCCCTTTGTACTTCTTCTCTTCGGTACGGCATCTTAAGTTTTAGCTGGACTTCAGCGATCTCTCGGCTAAGTCTGTCTTTTCTTTGTTGCAACATATTTGTGTTTTTAGCAATTCAGTGGCCCGTTTTCTTCTGCTGTACCATCTCCTACGCTCTCTCTCTATATCTGATCTTCCTCTGGGTTTCCTCAATGGTACATGTTTCATACATACTTTGTATGCTTCTGTATTCAGCTTCTCTAGGCACTGGTGGGGATTTAGGTCGCTCATGTTTGATTCCCAGGGTATGTCTGATTGTTCTTGGTTTATTTTCCAGTCAATTCTATGGTTGTTAAAATTAAACTTACTGAACATCAAGTCTCTTACATTAGTGATGCAGTTCCGTAACCCTGAGTTAATACAAGTTTGAACCTCTATGATGTTGTGGTCAGAATATATTGTTTTTGTAACTGTTATGTCTCTGATTAATTCCTCGTTGTTTGTGAATATCAAATCCAGGGTATTTTCATTTCTAGTGGGATCAATTACCTGTTGGTTTAAAGAGTACTTTTCACAAAGCCTCATTAGTTGCCTGGTATGTACCTGTTGAGCCAGGGTGCTTCCCGCAGATATTTCTGGTATAACATTACGTTTGTGCCATCTTCCATTTAACATTGTGGGAGATTAAAATCTCCAAGGAGTAAAATATTTGGTGTGGGATTTTCTAGCCTCTCCAGACAACTATCTATCTTCCTTAGCTGATCTGTGAATTCCTCAGCAGTTGCTGATGGTAGTTTATATACTAGGATAATTACCAAATTCCTATTTTCAACTTTAATGCCTAAGATTTCTACTATATCATTCGTAGAATTCAGCACTTCTGTGCAACAGTAAGTATCTTTTACATAGAGTCCTACTCCTCTCTGTGACTTATTAATTCTATCACATCTATACATGTTATAGTTTTCTATCTTTATCTCTCCGTCCAAAACATCCCTTGTATGTGTTTCTGTAAATGCTCCAAACATGGCATTCTCTTCTGAGAGGAACCCACTGACATAACGTTTTTATTTGATTTCAAACCCTGAATGTTTGCAAAGAGGAAGCAGGATTTACCATTTGCGATATTTTGCTCTGTTGTGTGTTTAGTTAGTACCACTGGTGATGTACTACCTGGTATGGCCCCTGGTGTACATACCCCTGGTTTCTCCAGTATGATTTTGCATTTGAATTTTATATTCGATCCCGATGGATCATGCCTGGGTTGGTAT
>NC_069421.1:56391825-56421825 GCF_026875155.1 Cherax quadricarinatus
ACTTATAAAAGTGCATGGGGTCTGCACTTTTAAAAATTTTTTCGTGTGGTCTGGCAACATTAAGAATGTTGGTGTGGTCTGGCACACATTATTAAATATGTTTGCGTGTGGTCTGGCACACATTAGAATGTTGCGTGTGGTCTGGCACACATTAAGAAGTTGGTGTGGTCTGCACACATTTAAGTATTTTGCGTGTGGTCTGGCACACATTTAGAATGTTGCGTGTGGTCTGGCACACATTTAAGAATGTTGTGTGTGGTCTGGCACACATTAAGTATTTTGCGTGTGGTCTGGCACACATTTAGAATGTTGCGTGTGGTCTGGCACACATTAAGAATGTTGTGTGTGGTCTGGCACACATTAAGTATTTTGCGTGTGGTCTGGCACACATTTAGAATGTTGCGTGTGGTCTGGCACACATTAAGAATGTTGTGTGTGGTCTGGCACACATTATAATGTTGCTGTGGTCTGGCACACATTAGAATGTTGCGTGTGGTCTGGCACTCATTATTAAGAATGTTGCGTGTGGTCTGGCACACATTATTAAGAATGTTGCGTGTGGTCTGGCACACATTATTAAGAATATTGCGTGTGGTCTGTCACACATTATTAAGAATGTTGCGTGTGGTGTGGCACACATTATTAAGAATATTGCGTGTGGTCTGGCACACATTATTAAAAATGTTGCGTGTTGTCTGGCACACATTATTAAGAATGTTGCGTGTGGTCTGGCGCACATTGAGAATGTTGCGTGTGGTCTGGCACACATTATTAAGTATGTTGCGTGTGTTCTGGCACACATTACTAATTATGTTGCATGTGGTCTGGCACATATTAAGAATGTTACGTGTGGTCTGGCAGACAATTAAGAATGTTGCGTGGTCTGGCACACATTATTAAATAATGTTGCGTGTGGTCTGGCACACATTAAGAAGTTGCGTGTGGTCTGGCACCATTAAGAATGTTGCGTGTGTCTCGGCACACATTAAGAATGTTGGTGTGGGTCTGGCACACATTATTAAGAATGTTGGTGCGGTCTGGCACCACATTATTAAGAAGTTGGTGTGGTCTGGCAACCATTAAAGAATGTTGCGTGTGGTCTGGCACACCATTATTAAGAATGTTGCGTGTGGTCTCGCACCATTAAGAATGTTGTGTGTGGTCTGGCACTCATTATTAAGAATGTTGCGTGGGTCGGCCCAATCAAGAATGTTGGTGTGGTCTGCACAATATTAAGAATGTTGCGTGTGGTCTATCACACATTAAGAATGTTGCGTGTGGTCTGGCACACATTAAGAATGTTGCGTGTTTTCTGGCACACATTAAGAATGTTGCGTGTGGTCTGGCACATATTAAGAATGTTGCGTGCGGTCTGGCCCACATCAAGAATGTTGCGTGTGGTCTGCCACACATTATTAAGAATGTTGCGTGTGGTCTATCACACATTAAGAATGTTGCGTGTGGTCTGGCACACATTAAGAATGTTGCGTGTTTTCTGGCACACATTAAGAATGTTGCTTGTGGTCTGGCACATATTAAGAATGTTGGGTGTGGTCTGGCACTCATTATTAAGAATGGAGCGTGTGGTCTGGCACACATTATTAATAATGTTACATGTGGTCTGGCACATATTAAGAATGTTGGGTGTGGTCTGGCACACATTATTAAGAATGTTGCATGTGGTCTGGCACACATTATTAATAATGTTACATGTGGTCTGGCACATATTAAGAATGTTGGGTGTGGTCTGGCACTCATTATTAAGAATGTTGGGTGTGGTCTGGCACTCATTATTAAGAATGTTGGGTGTGGTCTGGCACATATTAAGAATGTTGGGTGTGGTCTGGCACTCATTATTAAGAATGTTGGGTGTGGTCTGGCACTCATTAAGAATGTTGGTGTTTGGTCTGGCACTCATTATTAAGAATGTTGGGTGTGGTCTGGCACTCATATTAAGAATGTTGGGGTGTGGTCTGGCAATCATTATTAGAATGTTGGGTGTGGTCTGGCATCATTATTAAGAATGTTGGTGTGAGTCTGGCACATATTAAGAATGTTGGTGTGGTCTGGCACTCATTATTAAGAATGTTGGGTGTGGTCTGGCACTCATTATTAAGAATGTTGGGTGTGGTCTGGCACTCATTATTAAGAATGTTGGGTGTGGTCTGGCACTCATTATTAAGAATGTTGGGTGTGGTCTGGCACTCATTATTAAGAATGTTGGGTGTGGTCTGGCACTCATTATTAAGAATGTTGGGTGTGGTCTGGCAACTACATTATTAAGAATGTTTGGGTGTGGTCTGGCACATTATTAAGAATGTTGGGTGTGGTCTGGCACATATTAAGAATGTTGGGTGTGGTCTGGCACACATTATTAAGAATGGAGCGTGTGGTCTGGCACACATTATTAAGAATGTTGCGTGTGGTCTGGCACACATTAAGAATGTTGTGTGTGGTCTGGCACACATTATTAAGAATGTTGCGTGTGGACTGGCACACCTTAAGAATGTTGCGTTTGGTCTGGCACACATTATTATGAATGTTGCGTGTGGTCTGCCACATATTAAGAATGTTGCATGTGGTCTGGCACACATTAAGAATGTTGCGTGTGGTCTGGCACACATTATTAAGAATGTTGCGTGTGGTCTGGCACACATTATTAAGAATGTTGCGTGTGGTCTGGCACACATTAAGAATGTTGCGTGTGGTCTGGCACACATTAAGAATGTTGCGTGTGGTCTGGCACACATTAAGAATGTTGCGTGTGGTCTGGCACAACATTAAGAATGTTGCTGTGGTCTGGCACACAATTAAGAATGTTGCATGTGTGGTCTGGCACACATTATTAATAATGTTAGCGTGTGGTCTTGCACAATATTAAGAATGTTGCGTGTGGTCTGGCACACATTATTAAGAATGTTGCGTGTGGTCTGGCACACATTAAGAATGCTGTGTGTGGTCTGGCACACATTATTATGAATGTTGTGTGTGGTCTGGCACACCTTATTAAGAATGTTGCGTGTGGTCTGACACACATTAAGAATGTTGCGTGTCGTCTGGCACACATTATTAAGAATGTTGTGTGTGGTCTTGCAAACATTATTAAGAATGTTGCGTGTGGTCTGGCACACATTATTAAGTATGTTGCGCGTGGTCTGGCACACATTATTAAGAATGTTGCGTGTGGTCTGGCACACATTATTAAGAATGTTGCGTGTGGTCTGGCACACATTAAGAATGTTGCGTTTGGTCTGGCACACATTATTAAGAATGTTGCGTGTGGTCTGGCACACATTAAGAATGTTGCGTGTGGTCTGGCGCACATTATTAAGAATGTTGAGTGTGGTCTGGCACACATTAAGAATGTTGAGTGTGGTCTGGCACACATTAAGAATGTTGCGTTTGGTCTGGCACACATTATTATGTTGCGTATGGTCTGGCACACATTAAGAATGTTGCGTGTGGTCTGGCACACATTATTAAGAATGTTGTGTGTGGTCTTGGCACACATTCTTAAGAATGTTGGTGTAGTCTGGCACATTTATTATGAATGTTGTGTGTTTCTTCTTTTTTGGTTTGCGCTTTTTGCTTGGTATTTTGTTGTGTTATTGCTGTCAGGCACACATTTAGAATGTTGCGTTTGGTCTGGCACACATTAATATGTTGCGTATGGTGTGGCACACATTAAGAATGTTGCGTGTGGTCTGGCACACATTATTAAGAATGTTGTGTGTGGTCTTGCACACATTATTAAGAATGTTGTGCGTGGTCTGGCACACATTATTAAGAATGTTGCGTGTGGTCTGGCACACATTATTATGAATGTTGTGTGTGGTCAGGCACACATTAAGAATGTTGCGTGTGGTCTGGCAACCATTATTAGGAATGTTGGTGTGGTCTTGCACACATTATTAGAATTAAAAAATATAATACAAAAAAAATTGTGGCGTGTGGTCTGGCACACATTATTATGTTACGTATGGTCTGGCACACATTAAGAATGTTGCGTGTGGTCTGGCACACATTAAGAAAGTTGCGTGTGGTCTGGCATACATTATTATGAATGTTGTGTGTGGTCATGCACACATTATTAAGAATGTTGCATGTGGTCTGGCACACATTATTAAGAATGTTGTGTGTGGTCTGGCACACATTATTAAGAATGTTGAGTGTGGTCTGGCACATATTATTAAGAATGTTGCGTGTGGTCTGGCACACATTAAGAATGTTGCGTGTGGTCTGGCACACATTATTAAGAATGTTGCGTGTGGTCTGGCACACATTAAGAATGTTCGTGTGGTCTGGCACACATTACTAAGAATGTTGTGTGTGGTCTGGCACACATTATTAAGAATGTTGCGTGTGGTCTGGCACACATTATTATGAATGTTGTGTGTGGTCTGGCACACATTATTAAGAATGTTGCGTGTGGTCTGGCACACATTATTAAGTATGTTGCGCGTGGTCTGCACACATTAAGAATGTTGCGTGTGGTCTGGCACACATTATTAAGAATGTTGCGTGTGGTCTGGCACACATTAAGAATGTTGCTTGTGGTCTGGCGCAATTATAAGAATGTTGAGTGTGGTCTGGCACACATTAAGAATGTTGCGTGTGGTCTGGCACACATTAAGAATGTTGCGTGTGGTCTTGCACACATTATTATGTTGTGTGTGTCTGGCACAACATTAAGAATTGTTGCCGTTTGGTCTTGCACACATTATTAGAATGTGTGTGTGGTCTCTGACACACTTTATTAAGAATGTTGTGTGTGGTACTTACACACATTATTAAGAATGTTTGCGTGTGGTCTGGCACACATTAATAAGGAATGTGCGTGTGGTCTGGCACACATTAAGAATGTTGTGTGATGGTCTGGACACATTATTAAGAATGTTGCGTGTGTCTGGCTCACATTAAGAAAGTTGCGTGTTGGTCTGGCACACATTATTAAGAATGGTTGCGTGTGGTCTGGAAACATTAAGAATGTTGCGTCGTGGTCTGGCGCAATTTATTAAGATGTTGAGTGTGGTCTGGCACACATTAAGAATGTTGCGTTTGGTCTTGCACACATTATTATGTTGCGTGTGGTCTGGCACACTTTAAGAATGTTGCGTGTGGTCTGGCACACATTATTAAATGTTGCGTGTGGTTCTGTGCGCACATAATTAAGAATGTTGCGTGTGGTCTGGCACACATTAAGAAATGTTGAGTGTGGTCTGGGACACTTAGATGTTGCGTTTGTCTTGCCACACATTATTAGGTTGGTGTGGTCTGGAACACTTTAAGAAATGTTGCGTGTGGTCTGGCACACATTAAGAATGTTGCGTGTGGTCTGGCACACATTATTAAGAATGTTGCGTGTGGTCTGGCACACATTATTAAGAATGTTGTGTGTGGTCTGGCACACATTATTATGTTGCGTATGGTCTGGCACACATTAAGAATGTTGCGTGTGGTCTGGCACACATTTATTTGAATGTTTTTGCGTGTGGTCTGGCACACTTAAGAATGTTGTGTGTGGTCTGGCACACATTATTATGTTGCGTATGGTCTGGCACATTAAGAATGTTGCGTGTGGTCCGGCACACATTAAGAATGTTGCGTGTGGTCTGGCACACATTAAGAATGTTGCGTGTCGTCTGGCACACAACATGCTAGCTGGGAAATTATTTAAAATAAAATCCTCGAATGTAGTTCTCTGAAACAATGAAGGACCTGTTGAACTCACGGAGCACTAGAACCGTTTGTTAAATCAACACTGTTAACGTAACCTGTTAGTGAAATCCTGATATTTTGCTGCTAGTGGAATCTTACAAATAAGGACACCAGGGACCTCCTAGCACGTCAAGGCGGCTCCCGTTGTGTGTGGCTATTTTTAACATACTCTTAACCTCCTACATGGTTGTTAAGCTTGAATCATCATATTTACTTTGGAATATCATTAGTTGTTTTTTATATTTGCTTCTGTTTTTTTATGCAATCTCCTTCCTGAACAATAAAGTCATTATAGCAGAACTGACACAGAGATAATTATTCACTACGAGACTAAACTTCAAGTCGGATTAGAAAAAGTTTAATTTCTATGCGAAACTCTGTCGAATATTCTATAATCTGTCTTGATCAGGTTCACCTGGAGAGGGTTGTTTTATAACCTCTTTATCAAGTAAAATATAATTGCAACGTCTCTTATTTCCCATCAGTAACTTAGGTTGATTGCAATAACCTGTCTATCTCTGACATTATATCTATAATGGAAATAAGTCACTGCGTCTGACTTTTTTTTTTGGGTTATCCCAGGTACTTTATACATTTTGGTTGCTATGTATGATATCTATGTATGTATATGTGTATATGAATAAGGTAAGACACATATGCAAACTGTTAGGGATCTTTATTAAAGATAAATAATAAAGATCACCTAAACGTTGCTCATGTGTCTTACCTAACAACCTGTCGGTATTTTATACCATTTTAATGTTCTACCTGAATAAACTTACTAACTTACCGTCTTCTGCTTCAATATTTCTGATCTGTGTTTTCTTGTTGTCACACAACTTAGTTATCTTAGTGAGACATGTTAATGCTCATCTTATGTGACCTTAACTATTTTTAATATTTTTCATAAATATTTTAGTAAGTTTTAAATAAATTATATATACTCTAAGTCTTGATTTATCCACTTCTTCTTTATCTATTTTTGGTGATTTTAAAATTATCATTTGAGTTTATGATGGGATGTTTAACGTGCAGTGTTGCGTTGTTTAACGTGCAGTGTTGCGTTGTTTAACGTGCAGTGGTGCGTTGTTTAACGTGCAGTGTTGCGTTGTTTAACGTGCAGTGTTGCGTTGTTTAACGTGCAGTGATGCGTTGTTTAAGTGCAGTGATGCGTTGTTAACGTGCAGTGTTTGCGTTGTTTAACGTGCAGTGTTGCGTTGTTTAACGTGCAGTGTTGCGTTGTTTAACGTGCAGTGTTGCGTTGTTTAACGTGCAGTGGTGCGTTGTTTAACGTGCAGTGTTGCGGTGTTTAAGTGCATGTTGCGTTGTTTAACGTGCAGTGTTGCGTTGTTTAACGTGCAGTGTGCGTGTTGTTTTAACGTGCAGTGTTGCGTTGTTTAACGTGCAGTGTTGCGTTGTTTAACGTGCAGTGTTGCGTTGTTTAACGTGCAGTGTTGCGTTGTTTAACGTGCAGTGTTGCGTTGTTTAACGTGCAGTGTTGCGTTGTTTAAAGTGCAGTGTTGCGTTGTTTAACGTGCAGTGGTGCGCTGTTTAACGTGGCAGTGTTGCGTGTGTTTAACGTGCAGTGATGCGTTCTGTTTACGTTTGCAGTTGGTGCGTTGTTTAACGTGCAGTGTTGCGTTGTTTAACGTGCAGTGAGTGCGTTGTTTAAACGGCAGTGGGGATAGCGTTGTTTAACGTGCAGTGGTGCGTTGTTTAACGTGCAGTGGTGCGTTGTTTAACGTGCAGTGATGCGTTGTTCAACATGCAGTGTTGCGTTGTTTAACGTGCAGTGGTGCGTTATTTAACATGCAGTGTATTGCGTGGTTAACGTGCAGTGATTGCGTTGTTTACGTGCAGGGGTGCGTTGGTTTAACGTGCAGTGATGCGTTGTTTAACGTGCATGTGGTGCGTTGTTTAAAGTGAGTGTGCGTTGTTTAAGGCAAGTGATGCGTTGTTTAAACGTGCAGTCGAGCGTTGTTCTACTTGCAGTGATGCGTGTTAAATGGCAGTATGATGCGTTTTGTTCTTTAACGTGCAGTGGTGCGTTATTTAACATGCAGTGTTGCGTTGTTTTACGTGCAGTGTTTGCGTTGTTTTAAACGTGCAGTTGTTGCGTTTGTTTAACATGCTGTGTTGCGTTGTTTAACGTGCGTGTTTGTGGCGTTGTTTAACGTCAGTGTTGCGTTTTGTTTAAATGCAGTGTTGCGTTCTTTAACGTTGCAGTGTTGCGTTGATTAACGTGCAGTGTTTTTGCGTTGTTTTACGAGCAGTGTTGCGTTGTTTTAACGTGCAGTGTGCGTGTTTAACGTGCAGTGATGCGTTTGTTTTAAATGCAGTGTTGCGTTGTTTAAACGTGCAGTGGTGCGTTGTTTAACGTGCAGTGTTGCGTTGTTTAACGTGCAGTGGTGCGTTCATTAATTAACATGCAGTGTTGCGTTGTTTAACGTGCAGTGTTGCGTTGTTTAACGTGCAGTGTTGCGTTCATTAATTAACATGCAGTGTTCCGTTGTTTAACGTGCAGATGTTGCGTTGTTAAACGTGCTTGTGTTGAGTTGTTTACGTGCAGTGAGAGTGCATTGTTTAACGTGCAGTGTTGCGTTGCTTAAGTGCATGGGTTTGCGTTGTTTAACATGCAGTGTTGCGTTGTTTAACGTGCAGTGGTGCGTTATTTAACATGCAGTGTTGCGTTGCTTAACGTGCAGTGTTGCGTTGTTTAACGTGCAGTGGTGCGTTGTTTAACGTGCAGATGCGTTGTTTAACGTGCAGTGGTGCGTTGTTTAACGTGCTGTGGTGCGTTGTTTAACGGCAGTGATGCGTTGTTTAAACGTTGCAGTGGTTGCGTTTGTTTAACTGTTGCAGTGATGCGTTGCTTAACATGCAATGTTGCGTGGTGTAACGTGCAGTGGTGCGTTATTTAACATGCAGATGTTGGCGTTGTTTAACGTGCAGTGATGCGTGTTTAACGTGCAGTGTTGCGTTGTTTACACAGCATGCAGTGTTCGGTTGTTTAACGTGCAGTGTTGCGTTATGTTTACGTGCAGGTTGCGTGGTTTAACTTGCAGTGTTGCGTTCTATAAGTGCAGTGTTGCGTTTTGTTAACGTGCAGTGTTGCGTTGTTTAACATGCAGTGTAGCGTTCTTTAACGTGCCAAGTGTTTGCGGTGTTTAACGTGCAGTGTGGTTGTTTTACGATTTGCAGTTGGTTGCGTTGTTTAACGTGCAGTGATGCGTTGTTTAACATGCAGTGTTGCGTTGTTTAACGTGCAGTGGTGCGTTGTTTAACATGCAGTGTTGCGTTCATTAATTAACATGCAGGGTTGCGTTGTTTAACCGTGCAGTGTAGCGTTGTTAACGTGCAGTGTTGCGTTGTTTAACGTGCAGTGCGTGCATTGGTTTAAGTTGCAGTGTTGCGTTGCTTAACGTGCAGTTGTTGCGTTGTTTAAAGTGCCGTGGTCGTTGTTTAAACGTGCAGTTTTTATTGCTCGTTGTTTAACGTGCAGCAGTGGTGCATTGTTTAACGTGCAGTGTTGCGTGTTTAACGTGCGTGTTGCGTTGTTTTAAAGTGCTGTGAGTGCCGTTGTTTAACGTGGCAGTGTGCGCTGTTGTAACGTGAAGTGTTGCGTTGTTTAACGTGCAAGTGGTGCGTTGTTTAACGTGCAGTGTTGCGTTGTTTAAGTTGCATTGGGTGCGTTGTTTTAACGATGTTGCAGTGTTGCGTTGTTTAACGTGCAGGGGTGCGTTGCTTAAACATGCAGTGTTGCGTTTGTTTAAACGTGCAGTGGTGCATTGTTTAACGTTGCAGTGTTGTTGCTAGTTTTTTATCGTGCAGTGTTGCGTTGCTTAAAGTGCAGTGGTGCGTTGTTTAAGTGCAGTGTTGCGTTGTTTAACGTGCAGTGGTGCATGTTTAACGTAGCAGAGTGTGGTGCGTTGTTTTTTAACGTGCAGTGGTGCGTTGTTAACGTGCAGTGCTTGCGTTGTTTAACGAATGCAGTGGTGCGTTGTTTAACGTGCAGTGGTGATGCGTTGTTTAACGTGCATGTGTGTGCGTTGTTTAAAGTGCAGTGGTGCGTTGTTTCGTTGCAGTGATGCGTTGTTTACGCCCCCCCCCCCCCCCCCCCCCCTGCAGTGGAGCGTTGTTTAACTTGCAGTGATGCGTTGTTAACATGCTGGTGTTGGTGGTTTAACGTTGCAGTGGTGCGTTATTTAACATGCAGTGTTGCGTGTTTATCGTGCAGTGTTCGGTGTTTAACGTGCCAGTGGTTGCGTTGTTTAAACGTGCGTGTTGCGTTGTTTAAATGCAGTGTTGCGTTGTTTTAAAACGTTGCAGTGTTGCGTTGTTTAAACGTGCAGTGTTTGCGTTGTTTAAACATGCAGTGTTGCGTTCTTTACGTGCAGTGTTGCGTTTTTAATCGATGCAGTGTTGCGTGGGTAACGGTGCAGTGTTGCGTTGTTAAACGTTGCGTGTTGCGTGGTTTAAACGTGCAGAGATTTCGTTGTTTAACATGCAGTGTTGCGTTGTTTAGTGCAGTTGTGCGATGGTTTAACATGCAGTGTTTCGTTCTTTAATTAACATGCCAGGTTGCGTGTTTAACGTGCAGTGTTGCGTTGTTTAACGTGCGACAGTGTTTGCGTTGTTTAATCGTGCAGTGGTGCATTGTTTAAGTGCAGTGTGCGTTGCTTAACGTGCAGTGGTTGGTTGTTTAAAGTGCAGTGGTGCGTTGTTTAACGTGCAGTGTGCGTTGTTTAAACGTGCAGAGGTGCATGGTTAACGTGCAGTGTTTGCGTTGTTTAACGTGCGTGTTGCGTTGTTTAAAGTGCAGTGGTGCGTGTTTAACGTGCCGTTGGTTTGCGCTGTTTAACGATGCTGAGTGTTGAGTTGTTTTACGTGCAGTGGTGCGTTGTTCAACGTGCAGTGGTGCGTTGTTTAACGTGCAGTGGTGCGTTGTTCAACGTGCAGTGGTGCGTTATTTAACGTGCAGTGGTGCGTTATTTAACGTGCAGTGGTGCGTTGTTTAAAGTACAGTGGTGCGTTATTTAACTTGCAGTGGTGCGTTGTTTAACGTGCAGTGGTGCGCTGTTTAACGTGCAGTGGTGCGTTGTTCAACGTGCAGTGGTGCGCTATTTAACGTGCAGTGGTGAACTGTTTAACGTGCAGTGGTGCTTTGTTTAACGTGCAGTGGTGCACTGTTTAAAGTGTAGTGGTGCGTTGTTTAACGTGCAGTGGTGCGTTGTTTAACGTGCAGTGGTGTGCTATTTAACGTGCAGTGGTGAGCTGTTTAACGTGCAGTGGTGCTTTGTTTAACGTGCAGTGGTGCGCTGTTTAACGTGCAGTGGTGCGCTGTTTAACGTGCAGTGGTGCGTTGTTTAACGTGTAGTGGTGCGTTAACGTGCAGTGGTGCATTGTTTAACGTGCAGCGGTGCGCTGTTTAACATGCAGTGGTGCGTTGTTTAACGTGCAGTGGTGCGCTGTTTAACGTGCAGTGGTGCGCTGTTTAACGTGCAGTGGTGCGCTGTTTAACGTGCAGTGGTGCGTTGTTTAACGTGCAGTGGTGCGCTGTTTAACATGCAGTGGTGCGTTGTTTAACGTGCAGTGGTGCGCTGTTTAACGTGCAGTGGTGCGCTGTTTAACGTGCAGTGGTGCGCTGCTTAACGTGCAGTGGTGCGCTGCTTAACGTGCAGTGGTGCGCTGCTTAACATGCAGTGGTGCGTTGTTTAACGTACAGTGGTGAGCTGTTTAACGTGCAGTGGTGCGCTGTTTAACGTGCAGTGGTGCTATTACAACCCAGGATTCCAAATGGCCTATTATCCCAGGTGTAATGGGAGCAAAATAAACACAGCAGAAAAAGTTTACTTATATTATCCTTCACCAATTTAGAACAGCAATATGTACACTATGTACAGTGATAAGTATAGTGCACTCCACGGTAAGCAAGGCAGAAATAGAAGCCACAAGATAGCAGACCGTGCTTCAACCAGCTCTAGAATAGGAATGACAAGGGCAGACAGGAGAGCGGTACCCACATAACCTCTGCGATTGCCAAAACCATCTTATTGGCTAGAACCTGGTCACTAGTTGAACGACGGGGCCCCATCATCAACTCTTAGCAACCTGATTTGCTGGTTGGGGGAGATAGCCTGTAATGAGGGGTTGTACATGCGCCGAATAAAGGTTACGTTACTCTTTGCATGTCACACCCCCACCCGAGAAGGTCAGGATTAGGCTGCCACCTCCCAGTGGTAACCGTGCCGCCATGGCACAAAATAATGGGACCGCCTTTCCTCTCCGCCATCCAACTCTTAGATAGAGCTCAGCTTTTCTCGTGACCAAAGCCAAACCCTAAACTTAGAGTGAGACAGCAGTCAGACAGGCTAGCATAGGTCCAAGATACAGCGGACGGTAGCCCGCATCCCCTCACTAAAAAAAAAAACCCCACACCAGGGATAAAAAAAAGAGCGTGAAAAGGGGTTACCACAAATAACATCCTAACCTAATAATAAAAAATTTCGACTCTAGATAGAGTCTGCCAACATATTTTCTTTTGCCGGCAATATATTTAATGGAAATATTTATAGGGCTGCGCCTTAGCGTCCAGCGCATAAGCTTGTGTTGTGGTTCTTCATGGCTTGGAGATTATACTAGAGGTTTGTGATCACTGTAGACTGTGACCACCTGCGATGTTGGCCACATAAACATCGAATGCTCCAAAGCAGTACCAGCGCGAGGGCTTCTTTTTCAATGGTAGTAGTAAGCCCTCTGATGTGGCTGGAACTTGGCTGAAAAGTATGCTACAGGCTGCAACTCCTCGTCCCGGATTTGTAATAGTACTGCTCCAACCCCAGACTCACAAGCATCACCTGTAATGAAAAGGTTTGGAGAAGTTGGAGACAAGAGAATGGGTGCAGTACCAATTAATCTTTTTGTTTATTAAAGCAGTGTTACAGTCTGAGGTCCAATTAAAGGGATTTGTGACTGGTAAGAGAGGTAAGAGGAGCTACAATATCTGAGTAATTCTTACAGAATCTTCTGTAAAATCCTATCATGCTAGGAAACGTTGAAGAGATTTCTATCATGAGGAACTGGATATCTTTAATAGAAAGACTTATAGCAAGTTTAGGTGCAACTTTACCACTACTACTTCATGGCCTAGAAAAATGACAGTGGCCTGGCCAAAGGAAGATTTAGTAAATTAACTGTTATTGGGAACTTCTTAAAGGTCTCAAAAGAAGCCTTAAGTCTAAGAGGTGTTGATCCAAGTATCTGACACCACAACAATATCATCAGGTAGGTACGCTGCCATGCCTTCAAGTCCTTTAATAGCCTGATGGATAAGTTTCTGGAATGAAGGAGGGGGAATTTTTTCATTCGAAGGGGGTAACTGTGTTTCATAATGACCTCCTGGAATTACGAGGCAGAGTTTTCTTCGCTTATCTGTTCAAAGGTACCTGATAGTAGCCTTTAAGGAGATTTAACTTGGACACAAAAGTAGCCTTACCCACAAAGTCAATTACGTCATCCAGACGAGGAAGAGGGTAATTGTGACCTCGTTCACTTTACAGTAGTCTGTACACATACGAAACCCTCCATCAGCCTTCTTCACAAGGATGCACGGTGAAGCCCATGGACTAGACGACTCCTCCACTAAACCATGCTTTAACAAAAATTCTACTTCCTGCTGAAGTAGCCTTTGCTTTTCAGGGTTGGCTCTGTAGGGGGAGTTTAACTGGTTTAGAGTTTCCCACATCTACATCATGATAACCTAACTTACATTTTTTCGGCACATCCGAAAAAATATTAGGATATGACTGTAGAAGCTCAGTTAAATTTGTTGCTTGCGTTTCAGATAATCCCTCCATTAAAGGGCTAGGATCCTTGAGGAGGACAGAATTTGAAAGTTTAATATTAATTTCAGAGATAGAGTGCAAAGAGTCAGAGTCGTCCTCAGAGGTAGAGGACAGAGTCATTACTGGGACTTTATCTGGTGTATGGAAATACTTTAATTGATTAATGTGGTAAGTTTTAGTTTTTGAGGTCTTATCAATGGGAGCTACCACATAATTTACATCAGATAATCTACTTACAATCTGCATAGGTCCCGTAAATCTAGCTTTCAAGGTGTGGCCAGGTATAGGTTCCTGCACCAACACCTTGTCTCCTGGATGGAAGGAGTGGAATTGTGCACTTCTGTCATACCTCTGTTTCATCTTACTTTGAGCTGTCTTTAGGTTAGCCTTGGCTAACTGACGTGCCACCTGCAACCTTGAAGACGGGTTGTAGAGTGTTGAGCTAACGTCTTCTCCCATCCATCCTTCTTTGAGCACCGCTAGCAGAGTGAGACCTATGGTCTGGGGATGGGGGTGTTATGCAGGGTTCTGCATGACATCGTAATGTACATATAGTGGAGAAGTGTACCATAATAATATGAATATTATAGTTGTAAAGAATAATTTTATAATTGATATTGTGCATTTGGGGGTACTGTAAAGTACTCTAACTGTAATTATAAAGAAATTGTGTTAATGATTTATTTTCCAAGGATGTTTGGGTACGCGGAGTTAGCGTGGTTTTGGGGAGTCACATGACGTTAGCATGGTGTGTAGAGGCTGGCGTCGGAGATGCTGTGTATTTAAGTTAAGTTTGTAGTTGTACACTCATTTTGTTTATCCAACTCAAGCCATAGGCTTTCATATGGCTTACCTGTATGTTCACCCAGGCTCTGACATGGTCAGGGTGCTGTGGGATGAGTGATGAAGTAAGAAATGATGTTTGTAGTGTAATGACGGCCTGACGCTGACGAAGCCTAGTGTTATGGTGGCTGAACCTCCAGCCAGCTGCGGTGTGTACCCTCATTTGGGCGTTTAGAATTAAGGTTTTTCTGTTATGTTATGTTATGGTGATTAAATAGATATATTTTCCTAATTGGGATTTTTGCCTAACCCTCTGTTAACCAACCCATTGAAGTAACACATACTGGTTTAGCGCTTTCTGTTTTGACTGGGATAGCCCGGGGTGGCCGGTTTGGGCTTGAGATGTGTGTAACTTTTACCTTTACCCTTAGACCAGGCTCAAGCCCCCAGCTATGCCGCATTTTTGCGTAACAGTAGTGGACCTACACAATCTATAATTAAATCTGCAAAAGGTTCTCCATCAGCAGGTATAGGTTGGAGAGGTGCAGGTTTAATGGAATGTCCAGGTTTCCCAACTTGCTGACATTCTCGGCAACACCTAATATGATTCTTCACATCTTTCTTTAATTTTGGTCAATAAAATTCTTTTATGATTCTATACAAGGTTTTTGTAATTCCTAAGTGACCTCCTAATGACGTATTATGAGCTATATTTAATATTTGAGGTCTATACTTTGTTGGAACCACTAACCTGTCATACAATTGCCGGCCCTCTATCTCCTTACCAGTCTCAGTGCAGATCAAATAATCGTTTTTAACTTCATACTTGACCGGATGACCCAAAGAGGATTTACCCATGGCTGCCTCAAAAGCGAATTTTAAAGAAGGGTCCTTTCGTTGTTCCTCCCGGAAGGACAGTCCCTCGGGCATGGAAACAGACATCTGGCAATCCTGCAACCTTGGAATAGGAAGGCTTGATCGGGGTCTGTTCACTTGATCTACGAGGCTCTGGCCAGTTTTCCTCGTAAAACAATGTGGCTATTCCGAGATCGGAGTCGTCCAAGGATAGGTCAACATTCCCTCCAGACAACCCTTGGGATGTTGCCCGAGTTATGGCCAACACCGGAGAAGAATTAATCATTATAGGTTCAGGACACGAACTAACAGTTAGTAATGTTATTACCCAGTAATAACATGGATCTTTCATGGGGAATCCTTTTGAGACACCTACAGTCAAGTACCCAGTGTAATATTTGCACTGTACATAAATTTTATGCAAGGAACAGAATATATAGCTCCTCCAAATGCTTCCAATAAAACAGAGGAATTCAAAGAAGTATTCTCTGAAAGGGGTAATATTCCTTCTCTTACAAGTGAGCAATACGCTCCAGTATCTCTAAAGGTCTTTACTTTAGTTGTTTCTGAGTTTTCCTGAAGGGAAATTAGACTCTTGCAATAATAAGGGGCCATACCTTTTTCTACTTCTCTAGGGGACATGTTACTAGGGATATTAGAGATTTTCCCAATGGGTTGGGGTTTATGGGGGCAGGTGGGACGGATGTGACCTACTTTGTTGCAGAGGAAGCAGACGACAGGCTTGCCCTTTACTCCCTGCTGACGTTGCAAGTGATGTCTCTCTGGATACTGTTGTCGAGATGCACCATGAGTAGTTTGCCTCTCCGCAGGTGGACCATAGGTTGAGAAGCGTGGCTCACCAGGTGGCTTAGTTGGCTGACGTAGACGTTCTCCCTCCGGCTGGCACTTCATTCTCGAAGGTTGACGATCTCTGCTCATGCCAGGCTGTTGAAAAGAGAGACGGGACCGCTCGGACAAGGAGCGGTTAGTTTCGAAGGTATCAGCCAACCTGGCTGCCTCCAATGCAGTGGTTAAGTCACGATCCTGCGAAAGACAGATCGAACCTCTGGTCCCACAGACTCCAGCAGGTTATCAATCAGAATAAGCTGCACCAGCTCCTCAAAGGTTAGAGACATCCACTTGCTTTTATACCAGCTGGTAAAAGCTTTGGTTTGCTGTCTCACAAAGTCCACTAGGGATTGACCAAGCTGTCGTCTGCCCAGCTTAAATTTTTTTTTTATATTTGTCTGGGATACACGTATATGCTCCCAACACTGTGGTCTTCACTACTTGATAATCAGAAAATTCAGCGTCATTTAATACTGACGTAAATTCCTGTGCCTTACCCAATAATGCTGTATGAACCAACGATGCCCAATGCTGTTCCGGCCACCTCAAGGCTCGAGCCTGATTTTCGAAGCTTTCGAAAAATTGCTCTGGTTCGGCCTCATTGAAGCGGAGAACAAGCTGTACTGCTTTTTGTAAACTAAAATCATTCCCTATCAAATTCTTCCCTTGCGAATGCTCTCTGTTCCCTAGTTTGCTCAAGATTGATTTTTGCCAGCTCAAGTGCCAACGACGCTGAATCACCTTGAGACAACCCAGCTGCGCTATACTGACCATTTTGGTCCGTAGGTGTATCATCTTCCTCGTGCGAGAACATAGGAGTTTTTGCCCTAGCTCCTGTAGAGGGAGGAGTCTGATGTGCCATCTCTTCTTCTATAAGTTTGTCAGCAATCAGTGAACGCAGTTGCGCAGCTGTGAGAGTGCGTTTGTATTTAATGCCAATGGAACGAGCAATTTGCCAACAACGCTGTAGGGACAATTTAGGTAGGTTATGCAAAGTATATGCCGACACCAGACGTCTGACTCGTCTAGGTGGCATAAGTTATTCGCTATGCACAGTACGATTGCAGAATACCCCAACGTAACACGTTAATTTGCAGAACACACTTAGCTATGCACAGTACGATTGCAGAATACGCATACAAGCAAAGCTGACTGCAAAATTCTCCACACCGAACAGGCTAGTAACAACTGACACGCAAAATTTGTAAAGCAATGCCAGACAGCTACACTGTTCTAGAAGATTGACTGTAACGAAGCGAGCACACCGAACAAGCTAGTAGCGAGCTGTTGAACGATCACACAACAACAAGGCTGACCATAAAGCAACTGACACGCAAAATTTGTAAAGCAATGCCAGACAGCAAGCTTCACAATGTTCCCGCTACGAGCTTCACCCTAAGCTCAACCGTTTCTCTAAGTCCAGCTCCAGCTCTCGGACAGGCTACCCATATTACAACCCAGGATTCCAAATGGCCTGTTATCCCGGGTGTAAAGGGAGCAAAATAAACACAGCAGAAAAAGTTTAGACTTATATTATCCTTCACCAATTTAGAACAGCAATATGTACACTATGTACAGTGATAAGTATAGTGCACTCCACGGTAAGCAAGGCAGAAATAGAAGCCACAAGATAGCAGACCGTGCTTCAACCAGCTCTAGAATGGGAATGACAAGGGCAGACAGGAGAGCGGTACCCACATAACCTCTGCGATTGCCAAAACCATCTTCTTATTGGCTAGAACCTGGTCACTACTTGAACGACGGGGCCCCATCATCAACTCTTAGCAACCTGGTTCGCTGGTTGGGGGAGATAGCCTGTAAATGAGGGTGTGTACATGCGCCGAATAAAGGTTACATACTCTTTGCATGCCCTACTGTTTAACGTGTAGTGGTGCGTTGTTTAACGTGTAGTGGTGCGTTGCTTAACGTGCAGTGGTGCGCTGTTTAACGTGCAGTGGTGCGCTGTTTAACGTGCAGTGGTGCGCTGTTTAACGTGCAGTGGTGCGTTGTTTAACGTGCAGTGGTGCGTTGTTCAACTTGCAGTGGTGCACTGTTTAACGTGCAGTGGTGCGTTGTTTAACGTACAATGGGTGGTGCAGTAGGTTGACTGTGTTTGTCACCCTACAGTGGGTGATGCAGCAGGTTGACTGCGGCTTGTGTCCTACAGTTGGTGGTACAGCAGGTTGACTGTAGCCAGTGTTTTACAGTGGGTGGTGCAGCAGGTTGACTGTAGCCAGTGTTTTGCAGTGGGTGGTGCAGCAGGTTGAGTGTGTCTGTCACCCTACAATGGGTGGTGCAGCAGGTTGATTGTAGCCGGTGTTCTACAATGGGTGGTACAGCAGGTTGACTGTGGCCAGTGTTCTACCGTGGCTGGTGCAGCAAGTTGACTGTGTCTGTCACCCTACAGTGGATGGTACAGCAGGTTGACTGTGGCCAGTGTTATACAGTGGGTGATGTATCAGGCTGACTGTAACCAGTGTCCTACAATGGGTGGTGCAACAGGTTGACTGTGGTCAGTGTCCTACAGTGGGTGGTGCAGCAAGTTGACTGTGTCTGTCACCCTACAGTGGGTGTTACAGCAGGTTGACTGTGGCCAGTGTTCTACAGTGGGTGGTGCAGCAGGTTGAATGTGTCTGTCACTCTACAGTGGGTGGTGCAATAGGCTGACTGTGTCTGTCACCCTATAGTGGGTGGTGCAGTAAGTTGACTGTGGCTTTCACCCTACAGTGGGTAGTGCATTAGGGTGATTGTGGCTAGTGTCCTACAGTGGGTGGTGCAGTAGGTTGACTGTTGCCGTCACCATACAGTGGGTGGCGCAATAGGTTGACTGCGGCTGGTGTCGTACAGTGGGTCGTGCAGCAGGTTGACTGTGGCTGGTGTTCTACAGTGGGTGGCGCAGCAGGTTGACTGTGGCCAGTGTCCTACAGTGGGTGATGCAGCAGGTTGACTGTGGCCAGTGTCCTACAGTGGGTGGTGCAGCAGGTTGACTGTGGCCAGTGTCCTACAGTGGGTGGTGCAGCAGGTTGACGGTGGCCGGTGTTCTACAGTGGGTGGTGCAGCAGGTTGACTGTGGTCGGTGTCCTGTAGTAGCTGGTGCAGGCACTCTACCGGAGGCATGCCGGCAGCCGCCACGAAAAGTCCCTCATGGTACGGTGGTGCACCATAAGCTCCAGGAGAAAGTTGGCAACAGACGCGGGGAAGAGAATTCCCAAACTCTCAACTTGTCTGCTACTAAGCCCGCCCTCAGGAGGCACAGAGGGCGCAGCAGAGGTGATGGCGCAGTAGGAGGCAGGAGCGGTGCTCAGTGCCTGCTGAGAATGTTCTCTACAAGAAGCGAAGATAATTTTCTATTTATACCCCTACTTGTATATTTGTTTTATTGTTGCTGTATGTAAAGATGTTCTCTTAGTTGTGTTGTTGTAAAACAAATAAAAACTTCAGTACATTCTTTTAACATCTAAATCCAGAAACTAATAACTTCAACATGATGAATCATTGTTAGTAAAATAAATCAATTAAAACGTGTTTAAGTCTTTTTCCTATAAAGTAATTCAGATAATTACAGATTTTGTGCCAAGACTGATGATCCTTTTGAAGTGGGAAATTATTTCCTCATTGTGGAATTCAAATCAGAAACATTTGCCACCAAAATGTTGACGTTTTTTTTTTTTCATTTAAGGAAACTTTATGACTTAATATAAAATATCTAAGATTTGGAAAGAACTCAAAATTTTTCCACACAAATACGTTCACCTCAAGTCTGGACTTTTGTTAAATTACATCAATTTTCTACGAACTTTGAAACTACTTACATTAATAGACAGACTGGTTATAAATGACCATAATTTTTAAAGGGGTGGACCGGTAAGCCAGCGGAAGGCCTCGGTCAGATGACCAAAAGCTCCAAAGGCGGGTCATCATCTGACTAAGACCCGCGTCAGGAAACATTTATCCTGTTTCCTGACGAACCTTACCTAACCTAACCTAACCTAACCTAACCTAACCTAACCTAACCTAATCTAACCTAACCTAACCTAACCTAACCTAACCTAACCTAACCTAACCTAATCTAACCTTACCTAACCTAACCTAACCTAACCTAACCTAACCTAACCTAACCTAACCTAACCTAACCTAATCTAAACCTAACCTAACCTAACCTAACCTAACCTAACCTAACCTAACCTAACCTAACCTAACCTAACCTAACCTTACCTAACCTAACCTAACCTAACCTAACCTAACCTAACCTAACCTAACCTAATCTAACCTAACCTAACCTAACCTAACCTAACCTAACCTAACCTAACCTAACCTAACCTTACCTAACCTAACCTAACCTAACCTAACCTAACCTAACCTAACCTAACCTAACCTAATCTAACCTAACCTAACCTAACCTAACCTAACCTAACCTAACCTAACCTAATCTAACCTAACCTAACCTAACCTAACCTAACCTAACCTAATGCATTGGACAGAAAAATGACATTCGTTGTGATGTGTAAATATATGAGGTAAGTAAGTCATCTTCTGTATCCAACTTACTTTACTTAATTTGCTTCATAGTTGAAAAAAAAGTGCCGATAAAAAAATAACATCTTTTCTCGCATCTGATAAAGCTGAGTCAGTTCTTTTATGGGATACTGAGTCAGTTCTTTTATGTGATACTCGGTCAGTTCTTTTAGTGATACTGAGTTTTTTTTATGTGATACTGAGTCAGTTCTTTTATGTGATACTGAGTCAGTTCTTTTATGTGATACTGAGTCAGTTCTTTTATGTGATACTGAGTCAGTTCTTTTATGTGATACTGAGTCAGTTCTTTTATGTGATACTGAGTCAGTTCTTTTATGTGATACTGAGTCACTTCTTTTAAGTGATACTGGGTCAGTTCCTTTATGTGATACTGAATCAGTTTTTTTATGTGATAGTGAGTCAGTTCTTTTATGTGATACTGAGTCAGTTCTTTTAAGTGATACTGAGTCAGTTCTTTTATGTGATACTGAGTCAGTTCTTTTATGTGATACTGAGTCGGTTCTTTTATGTGATACTGAGTCAGCTCTTTTATGTGATACTGAGTCAGTTCTTTAATGTAATACTGAGTCAGTTCTTTTATGTGATACTGAGTCAGTTCTTTTATGTGATACTGAGTCAGTTCTTTTATGTGATACTGAGTCAGTTCTTTTATGTGATACTGAGTCAGTTCTTTTATGTGATACTGAGTCAGTTCTTTTATGTGATACAGGGTCAGTTCTTTTATGTGATACTGAGTCAGTTCTTTTATGTGATACTGAGTCAGTTCTTTTATGTGATACTGAGTCAGTTCTTTTATGTGATACTGGGCCAGTTCTTTTATGTGATACTGAGTCAGTTCTTTTATGTGATACTGAGTCAGTTCTTTATGTGATACTGAGTCAGTTGTTTTATGTGATACTGAGTCAGTTCTTTTATTTGACACTGAGTCAATTCTTTCATGTGAAATTGAGTCAGTTCTTTTATGTGATACTGAGTCAGTTCTTTAATGTAATACTGAGTCAGTTCTTTTATGTGATACTGAGTCAGTTCTTTTATGTGATACTGAGTCAGTTCTTTTATGTGATACTGAGTCAGTTCTTTTATGTGATACTGGGTCAGTTCTTTTATGTGATACTGAGTCAGTTCTTTTATGTGATACTGAGTAAGTTCTTTTATGTGATACTGGGTCAGTTCTTTTATGTAATACTGAGTCAGTTCTATTATGTGATACTGAGTATGTTCTTTAATGTAATACTGAGTCAGTTCTTTTATGTGATACTGAGTCAGTTCTTTTATGTGATACTGGGTCAGTTCTTTTATGTGATACTGGGTCAGTTCTTTTATGTGATACTGGGTCAGTTCTTTTATGTAATACTGAGTCAGTTCTTTTATGTGATACTGAGTCAGTTCTTTTATGTGATACTGGGTCAGTTCTTTTATGTGATACTGAGTCAGTTCTTTTATGTGATACTGAGTCAGTTCTTTTATGTGATACAGAGTCAGTTCTTTTATGTGATACTGAGTAAGTTCTTTTATGTGAAACTGGGTCAGTTCTTTTATGTGATACTGGGTCAGTTCTTTTATGTAATACTGAGTCAGTTCTTTTATGTGATACTGAGTCAGTTCTTTTATGTGATACTGGGTCAGTTCTTTTATGTAATACTGAGTCAGTTCTATTATGTGATACTGAGTATGTTCTTTAATGTAATACTGAGTCAGTTCTTTTATGTGATACTGAGTTAGTTCTTTTATGTGATATTGAGTCAGTTCTTTTATGTGACACTGAGTCAGTTCTTTTATGTGATTCTGGGTAAGTACTTTTATGTGATAATGGGTCAGTTGTTTTATGTGATACTGAGTCAGTTCTTTTATGTGATATTGAGTCAGTACTTTTATGTGATACTTAGTCAGTTCTTTTATGTGATACTGGGTCAGTTCTTTTATGTGATACTGAGTTCTTTTATGTGATACTGAGTCAGTTATTTTATGTGATACTGAGTCAGTTAATTTATTTGATACTGAGTCAGTTCTTTTATGTGATACTGAGTTAGTTCTTTTATGTGATACTGAGTCAGTTCTTTTATGTGATACTGAGTCAGTTCTTTTATGTGATATTGAGTCAGTTCTTTTATGTGATACTAGGTCAGTTCTTTTATGTGATACTAGGTCAGTTCTTTTATGTGATACTAAGTTCTTTTATGTGATTCTGAGTCAGTTTCTTTATGTGATACTGAGTCAGTTCTCTAATGTGATACTGAGTCACTTCTTTTATGTGATACTGAGTCACTTCTTTTATGTGGTACTGGGTCATTTCTTTTATGTGATACTGAGTCACTTCTTTTATGTGATACTGAGTCAGTTCTTTTATGTGATACTGAGTCACTTCTTTTATGTGATACTGAGTCACTTCTTTTATGTAATACTGGGTCAGTTCTTTTATGTGATACTGAATCAATTTTTTTATGTGATACTGGGTCAGTTCTTTTATGTGATACTGAGTCAGTTCTTTTATGTGATACTGAATCAGTTCTTTTATGTGATACTGGGTCAGTTCTTTTATGTGATACTGAGTGAGTTCTTTTAAGTGATACTGAGTCAGTTCTTTTATGTGATACTGAGTCATTTCTTTTATGTGATACTGAGTCAGTTCTTTTATGTGATACTGAGTCAGTTCCTTTATGTGATACTGAGTCAGTTCTTTTATGTGATACTGGGTCAGTTCTTTTATGTGATACTGAGTCAGTTCTTTTATGTGATACTGAGTCAGTTCTTTTATGTGATACTGAGTCAGTTAATTTATTTGATACTGAGTCAGTTCTTTTATGTGATACTGAGTCAGTTATTTTATGTGATACTGAGTCAGTTCTTTTATGTGATACTGAATCAGTTCTTTTATGTGATACTGGGTCAGTTCTTTTATGTGATACTGGGTCAGTTTTTTATGTGGTACTGAGTCAGTTCTTTTATGTGATACTGGGTCAGTTCTTTTATGTGATACTGAATCAGTTCTTTTATGTGATACTGGGTCAGTTCTTTTATGTGATACTGGGTCAGTTTTTTATGTGGTACTGAGTCAGTTCTTTTATGTGATACTGGGTCAGTTCTTTTATGTGATACTGAGTCAGTTCTTTTATGTGATACTGAGTCAGTTTTTTATGTGATACTGAGTCAGTTCTTTTATGTGATACTGAGTCAGTTCTTTTATGTGATACTGAGTCAGTTCTTTTATGTGATACTGAGTCAGTTCTTTTATGTGATACTGAGTCAGTTCTTTTATGTGATACTGAGTCAGTTCTTTTAGGTGATACTGAGTCAGTTCTTTTATGTGATACTGAGTCAGTTCTTTTATGTGATACTGAGTCAGTTCTTTTAGGTGATACTGAGTCAGTTCTTTTATGTGATACTGAGTCAGTTCTTTTATGTGATACTGAGTCAGTTCTTTTAGGTGATACTGAGTCAGTTCTTTTATGTGATACTGAGTCAGTTCTTTTATGTGATACTGAGTCAGTTCTTTTAGGTGATACTGAGTCAGTTCTTTTATGTGATACTCAGTCAGTTCTTTTATGTGATAGTGAGTCAGTTCTTTTATGTGATACTGAGTCAGTTCTTTAGGTGATACTGAGTCAGTTTCTTTTATGTGATACTGAGTCAGTTCTTTTATGTGATACTGAGTCAGTTCTTTTAGGTGATACTGAGTCAGTTCTTTTATGTGATACTGAGTCAGTTCTTTTATGTGATACTGAGTCAGTTCTTTAGGTGATACTGAGTCAGTTCTTTTATGTGATACTGAGTCAGTTCTTTTATGTGATACTGAGTCAGTTCTTTTAGGTGATACTGAGTCAGTTCTTTTATGTGATACTGAGTCAGTTCTTTTAGGTGATACTGAGTCAGTTCTTTTATGTGATACTGAGTCAGTTCTTTTATGTGATACTGAGTCAGTTCTTTTATGTGATACTGAGTCAGTTCTTTTATGTGATACTGAGTCAGTTCTTTATGTGATACTGAGTCAGTTCTTTTAGGTGATACTGAGTCAGTTCTTTTAGGTGATACTGAGTCAGTTCTTTTAGGTGATACTGAGTCAGTTCTTTTATGTGATACTGAGTCAGTTCTTTTAGGTGATACTGAGTCAGTTCTTTTATGTGATACTGAGTCAGTTCTTTTATGTGATACTGAGTCAGTTCTTTTAGGTGATACTGAGTCAGTTCTTTTATGTGATACTCAGTCAGTTCTTTTATGTGATACTGAGTCAGTTCTTTTATGTGATACTGAGTCAGTTCTTTTAGGTGATACTGAGTCAGTTCTTTTATGTGATACTGAGTCAGTTCTTTTATGTGATACTGAGTCAGTTCTTTTAGGTGATACTGAGTCAGTTCTTTTATGTGATACTGAGTCAGTTCTTTTATGTGATACTGAGTCAGTTCTTTAGGTGATACTGAGTCAGTTCTTTTATGTGATACTGAGTCATTTCTTTTATGTGATACTGAGTCAGTTCTTTTAGGTGATACTGAGTCAGTTCTTTTATGTGATACTGAGTCAGTTCTTTTAGGTGATACTGAGTCAGTTCTTTTATGTGATACTGAGTCAGTTCTTTTATGTGATACTGAGTCAGTTCTTTTATGTGATACTGAGTCAGTTCTTTTATGTGATACTGAGTCAGTTCTTTTATGTGATACTGAGTCAGTTCTTTTAGGTGATACTGAGTCAGTTCTTTTAGGTGATACTGAGTCAGTTCTTTTAGGTGATACAGTCATCGAACTTCAGTACTAAACAGTCGTGTTTAATGTAAACTTCGCGTTTCTTCATAAAAAATTTGAGTATAAAGTGCACAAACCTTTGGTAAATAACGTTTAAGCTACAACGTTCGTGGATTCATTAATTAACAGCGAGAAGCTTACTGGACTTAGTTAAGCTTTACAAAGGGGGATGCACAGTTACAAAGAGGGATACACAATTACAAAGGGGGATGCACAGTTACAAAGAGGGATACACAATTACTAAGAGGGATACACAGTTATAAAGAGGGATACACAGTTATAAAGAGGGATACACAATTACAAAGGGTGGATACATAGTTACAAAGAGGGATACATAATTACAAAGGGGGATACACAGTTACAAACAGGGATACACAATTACAAATAGGGATACACATTTACAAAGAGGGATACACAATTACAAAGAGGGATACACAATTACAAAGAAGGATACACAATTACAAAGAGGGATACACAGGTACAAAGAAGGATACACAATTACAAAGAGGGATACACAGTTACAAAGAGGGATACACAGTTATAAAGAGTGATACACAATTACAAAGAGGGATACAGAATTAAAAAGAGGGATACACAATTACAAAGAGGGATACACAACTACAAATAGGGATACACAGTTACAAAGCGGGGTACAGAATTATAAAGAGGGATACACAATTACAAAGAGGGATACACAATTACAAAGAGGGATACACAACTACAAAGAGGGATACATAATTACAAAGAGGGATACACAACTACAAAGAGGGATACACAATTACAAAGCGGGATACACAATAAGAAAGAGGGATATACAAATACAAAGAAGGATACACAACTACAAAGGGATACATAATTACAAAGAGGGATACACAACTACAAAGAGGGATACACAATTACAAAGCGGGATACACAATAAGAAAGAGGGATATACAAATACAAAGAAGGATACACAACTACAAAGAGGGATACATAATTACAAAGAGGGATACACAACTACAAAGAGTGATACACAATTACAAAGCGGGATACACAATTACAAAGCGGGATACTCAATTACAAAGAGGGATACTCAATTACAAAGAGGGATACTCAATTACAAAGAGGGATACACAGTTACGAAGAGGGATGCACGATTACAATGAGGGATACACAATTACACAGAGGGATACACAGTTACAAAGAGGGATACACAGTTACGAAGAGGGATACACAATTAGAAAGAGGGATATATATTTACAAAGGATACACAGCTACAAATAGTGATGCACACTTACAAAGAGGGATACACTGTTACAGAGAGGGATACACAGTTACAAAGAGGGATACACAGTTACGAAGAGGGATACACAATTACAAAGAGGGATACACAATTACAAAGAGGGATACACAATTAGAAAGAGGGATATACAATTACAAAGAAGGATACACAGCTACAAAGAGTGATGCACACTTACAAAGAGGGATACACTGTTACAGAGAGGGATACACAGTTACAAAGAGGGATGCACGATTACAAAGAGGGATACACAATTACACAGAGGGATACACAGTTACAAAGAGGGATACACAGTTACGAAGAGGGATACACAATTGCAAAGAGGGATACACAATTACAAAGAGGGATACACAGTTACAAAGGGGATACACAGTTACGAACTGGGATACACAGTTACAAAGAGGGATACGCAATTACAAAGAAGGATACACAATTACAAATGGGGATACACAGTTACAAAGAGGGATACGCAATTACAAAGAAGGATACACAATTACAAAGGTGGATACACAGTTACAAAGAGGGATACATAATTACAAAGAGGGATACACAATTACAAAGGTGGATACACAGTTACAAAGAGGGATACACAATTACAAAGAGGGATACACAATTACAAAGGTGGATACACAGTTACGAAGAGGGATACACAATTACAAAGAGGGATACACAATTACAAAGGTGGATACACAGTTACGAAGAGGGATACACAATTACAAAGAGGGATACACAATTACAAAGGTGGATACACAATTACAAAGAGGGATACACAATTACAAAGAGGGATACACAATTACAAAGAGGGATTCACAATTACAAAGGGGGATACACAGTTACAAAGAGGGACACACAGATATTTTGCAGGCGTTTAATGATAATTTCTGAGATAGTAGGAGCGTCAGCTATTTTTGCTGTGAGAACACTGAAGCTCTGTGATGTCACAAGAACATTTTTAATATTACACACAGATGTACAAAATTTACTCTTCTTCTCGAGGAGAAAAGCAAATTTTCATTTTGAAATATTCATCACTTTAACCTTTGATGTTATGATGTTTGGTTTCAAAATCTCGTAATTTCACAGGATTTAGACTACTGTTACCTAGCACTTATTCACATAACACAATATTATTGCCCATGGAACCCTACTTAAGCTTCAGCCGAACACATTTTGATAACCTCTAGTTTAATCAACAAGTTAACTCAGCTGTGTGTTGTATACTCCTTGTTTGTTAAATACTTTTTATTAACAACCAAATGTTTCCTGATGTTTATGTGGCTCTCTTAACTATATTGTTACCGCTGGTGCAGCCTTATTAAGACCCCATCTCCACCCATCTGACCCCTTGTTATAATTCCATCTCCACCCACCTGACCCCTTGTTATAATTCCATCTCCACCCACCTGACCCCTTGTTATAATTCCATCTCCACCCACCTGACCCCTTGTTATAATTCCATCTCCACCCACCTGACCCCTTGTTATAATTCCATCTCCACCCACCTGAAACCCCTTGTTATAATTCCATCTCCACCCACCTGACTCCTTGTTATAATTCCATCTCCACCCACCTGACCCCCTTTTTATAATTCCATCTCCACCCACCTGACCCCTTGTTATAATTCCATCTCCACCCATCTGACCCCTTGTTATAATTCCATCTCCACCCACCTGGCCCCTTGTTATAATTCCATCTCCACCCACCTGACCCCTTGTTATAATTCCATCTCCACCCACCTGACCCCTTGTTATAATTCCATCTCCACCCACCTGAAACCCCCTTGTTATAATTCCATCTCCACCCACCTGACCCCTTGTTATAATTCCATCTCCACCCACCTGACCCCTTGTTATAATTCCATCTCCACCCATCTGACCCCTTGTTATAATTCCATCTCCACCCACCTGACCCCTTGTTATAATTCCATCTCCACCCACCTGACCCCTTGTTATAATTCCATCTCCACCCACCTGACCCCTTGTTATAATTCCATCTCCACCCACCTGACCCCTTGTTATAATTCCATCTCCACCCACCTGACCCCTTGTTATAATTCCATCTCCACCCACCTGACCCCTTGTATATAATTCCATCTCCACCCACCTGACCCCTTGTTATAATTCCATCTCCACCCACCTGACCCCTTGTTATAATTCCATCTCCACCCACCTGACCCCTTGTTTATAATTCCATCTCCACCCATCTGACCCCTTTTTTATAATTCCATCTCCACCCACCTGACCCCTTGTTATAATTCCATCTCCACCCACCTGACCCCTTGTTATAATTCCATCTCCACCCACCTGACCCCTTGTTATAATTCCATCTCCACCCATCTGACCCCTTGTTATAATTCCATCTCCACCCACCTGACCCTTGTTATAATTCCATCTCCACCCACCTGACCCTTGTTATAATTCCATCTCCACCCACCTGACCCCTTGTTATAATTCCATCTCCACCCACCTGACCCCTTGTTATAATTCCATCTCCACCCACCTGACCCCTTGTTATAATTCCATCTCCATCCACCTGACCCCTTGTTATAATTCCATCTCCACCCACCTGACCCCTTGTTATAATTCCATCTCCACCCACCTGACCCCTTGTTATAATTCCATCTCCACCCACCTGGCCCCTTGTTATAATTCCATCTCCACCCACCTGACCCCTTGTTATAATTCCATCTCCACCCATCTGACCCCTTGTTATAATTCCATCTCCACCCACCTGACCCCTTGTTATAATTCCATCTCCACCCACCTGACCCCTTGTTATAATTCCATCTCCACCCACCTGACCCCTTGTTATAATTCCATCTCCACCCACCTGACCCTTGTTATAATTCCATCTCCACCCACCTGACCCCTTGTTATAATTCCATCTCCACCCACCTGACCCCTTGTTATAATTCCATCTCCACCCACTTGACCCCTTGTTATAGATCCATCTATATATTCCTGACCCCTTGTTATAGATCCATCTCTACATTCCTGGCCCCTTGTCATAGATCCGTCTCTATACTACCGATAGATAAGATAAGATATCGTTCGGATTTTTAACCTTGGAGGGTTAGCCACCCAAGATAACCCAAGAAAGTCAGTGCGTCATCGAGGACTGTTTATTTTCATTGTGGTCCTCAACCTTGTCCCCCAGGATGCGACCCACACCAGTCGACTAACACCCAGGTACCTATTTGCTGCTAGGTGAACAGGACAACAGGTGTGTGGAAAAGTGTCGAAATGTTTCCACCCGCCGGGAATCGAACCCATGCTCCCCGTGTGTGAGAACCCGGGCCCTCCGTGTGTGAAGCGGGAACTTTAACCACCAGGTCACCGGGCCCCTTGTTATAGATCCATCTCTATACTCCTGACTCCTTGTTATAATTCCATCTCTACACTCC
>NC_069421.1:56426825-56492466 GCF_026875155.1 Cherax quadricarinatus
TTCCTGTCAACTCTGAGACTGAAGAAATACTTCCTAACATCCCTGTGACTCATCTGAGTCTTCAACTTTCCAACTGTGACCCCTTGTTGTTGCTTCCCATCTCTGGAACATTTTGTTTCTGTCCACCTTGTCAATTCCTCTCAGTATTTTGTATGTCGTTATCATATCCTCCTTATCTCTCCTGACTTCCAGTGTCCTCAGGTTGATTTCCCTTAACCTCTCCTCGTAGGACATACCCCTTAGCTCCGTGATTAGTCTTATTGCAAGCCTTTGCACTTTCTCTAGTTTCCTTACGTGCTTGGCTAGGTGTGGGTTCCAAACTGGTACTCCATATTCCAATATGGGTCTAACGTACACAGTGTACAGGGTTCTGAACTATTCCTTATTAAGATGTCGGAATGTTGTTCTTAGGTTTGCTAGGCGCCCGTATCCTGCAGCAGTTATTTGGTTGATGTGCGCCTCAGGAGATGTTCCCGGTGTTACACTCACTCCAAGATCCTATTCCTTGAGTGAGGTTTGTAGCCTCTGACCTCTTACACTGTACTCCACCTGTGGTATTTTTTGCCATTCCTCAATCTTCATGACTTTGCACTAGGTGTGGTTGAACTCCAGGAGTTAGTTGCTAGACCTGGCCTGCAGCCTGTCCAGATTCCCTTCGTAGTCCTGCCTGGTCCTCGTCCGATTGAATTCTTCTCGTCAACTTCTCATCATCTGCAAACAGGGACACTTCGGAGTCTATTCCTTCCGTCATTCCTTCACAAATGCCAGAAACAGCACCTGTCCTAGGACTGACCCCTGTGGAGCCCCACTCATTACAGGCGCCCACTCTGACACCTCGCCACATACCCTGAATCATTGTAGTGGCTTCCCTGTTATCCCTGCCTGGTCCTCCAGCTTTTGTGTTAATCTCTTGTGTGGAACCGTGTTAAACGCCTTCTTACAGTCCAAGAAAATGCAATCTACCCACCCCTCTCTCTCTTGTCTTACTGCTGTCACACTGCCATAGAACTCCAGTAGGTTTGTGACACAGGATTTCCCATCCCTGAAACTGTGCTGGCTGTTGTTGATAAGCTTATTCCTTTCAAGGTGCTCTACCCCAATTCTCCTGATAATCTTCTCCAGGACCTTGCTTACTATGCATGTCAGTAACACTGGTCTGTAGTTTAATGCTTCGTGTCTGTCTCCTTTTTCAAAAATTGGGACTACATTTGCTGTCTTCCATGCCTCAGATAGTCGCCCTGTTTCGATAATGTGTTGAAGATTGTTCTTAATGGTACACATAGCACCTCTGCTCCCTCTCTCAGGGCCCATGGAGAGATGTTATCCGGCCCTATTGCCTTTGAGGTATCTAGCTCGCTTAGCAGACTCTTCACTTCTTTCTCGATTGTATGTATTGTGTCCAACACTTGATGGTGTACCCCACCTCTGTGTCTTACTGGATTCCCTTATGTCTCCTCTGCAAGCACTTCTTTGAATCTCACATAATTCGCAGCCGTTTCTTATGACCTCCCCTCTTACCTTCCTCAGCCTGATCACCTGGTCCATGACTGTTGTTTTCCTCCTGATGTGGCTGTACAACAGCTTTGGCTCAGATTTGGCTTTCGCTGCTATGTCATTCTCGTATTGTCGTTGGGCCTCCCTCTTACTTGTGCATATTCATTTCGGGCTCTACAACTGCTCTCCTTATCCTCCTGGGTCTTTTGCCTTCTATACTTCTTCCATTCTCTAGCACACTTGGTTTTGGCCTCCCTACACCTTTGGGTAAACCAAGCACTCATCCTGGCTTTCTCGTTGTTTCTGTTACCCTTGTGTACAAACCTCTCCTCAGCTTCCTTGCATATTGTTGTCACATATTCCATCATCTCGTATACTGACTTTCCTGCCAGTTCTCTGTCCCGCTGAACCCCATGCAGGAAATTCTTTATGCCTTCATGCCTTGAAGTATGGCTTCATTCATCTGACCCTTCCTGTTTCTCTCTCCACTCGTAACTCTACTATGTATTCGAAGCTCAGAACCACATGATCACTGGCCCAGAGGGGTCTTTCATATGTGATGTCCTCAATATCTGCACTACTCAAGGTGAATACTAGGTCCAGTCTCGCTGGTTCATCCTCTCCTCTCTATCTGGTAGTGCCCCTTACGTGTTGGTACATGAGGTTTTTCAGTACCACCTCCATAATCTGAGCCCTCCACGTTTCTGGGCCCCCATGTGGCTCCAGGTTCTCCCATACAGTTTCCTTGTGGTTGAAGTCACCCATAATTAGCAGCTTTGCCTTGCTCGCATGAGCCCTTCTCGCCACTTCAGCCAGTATGTCAACCAACGCTCTGTTACTCTCATCATACTCTTGCCTTGGCCTCCTGCTGTTCTGTGGTGGGTTATACATCATTGCAATTAACACCTTGGAACCTCCAGAATGAACTGTTCTCTTTTGGCCCGGTGGCCTGGTGGCTAAAGCTCCCGCTTCACACACGGAGGGCCCGGGTTCGATTCCCGGCGGGTGGAAACATTTCGACACGTTTCCTTACACCTGTTGTCCTGTTCACCTAGCAGCAAATAGGTACCCGGGTGTTAGTCGACTGGTGTGGGTCGCATCCTGGGGGACAAGATTGAGGACCCCAATGGAAATAAGTTAGACAGTCCTCGATGACGCACTGACTTTCTTGGGTTATCCTGGGTGGCTAACCCTCCGGGGTTAAAAATCCGAACGAAATCTTATCTTATCTTCTTTGTCTCCTCTCTCCAGTTCGTCAAAATCCCATCGGTTTTTGATGAGCAGTGCCACTCCTCAACCCCCTCTATTCCCTTTGTCTTTCCTCAGGATCTGATATCCTATTGGAAAGATGGCATCTGTTATCATTCCTCTGAGCTTGGTTTCTGTGAGAGCTATGATGTCCAGTGATGCCTCTTTGAATCATGAAACTCCTCCAACTTATTCGTTTTTCCTTCAGCGTTTGTGTACCATACCTTCGGCTTCCACTCCAACACTGTGTTTAGGGGGGTCTGTGAGGGTGGGGGCCTGACAGTGTACTGTGGGATTCTAGAGCGTAGTGTGAGGGGTGGGGATTGTAAGTGTGGATTGTGGTTTGTGTTGGGATAGCGTGTTTGGTCGTGGGGTTCTGGGGGTGGTTGTGTGTATGCTTGCACTTGTTGCTCTGCCAGGCTCTGGTTGTCCTCTGATGAGTCTATCCTTGTCTCTTTTCCTAGTGTGGTGTGAGAGGTGAGGCAATAGTGTGGTGTGAGAGGTGAGGTAACAGTGTGGTGTGAGAGGTGAAGTAACAGTGTGGTGTGAGAGGTGAGGTAACAGTGTGGTGTGAGAGGTGAAGTAACAGTGTGGTGTGAGAGGTGAAGTATGGTGTGAGAGGTGAGGTAACAGTGTGGTGTGAGAGGTGAGGTAACAGTGTGGCGTGAGAGGTGAGGTATCAGTGTGGAGTGGGAGGTGAGGTAACAGTGTGGTGTGAGAGGTGAGGTAATAGTGTGGAGTGGGAGGTGAAGTAACAGTGTGGTGTGAGAGGTGAGGTAACAGCGTGGTGTGAGAGGTGAGATAACAGTGTGGTGTGAGAGGTGTACGCCAAGGTATGGGTCCAGTGTGGTACTGTGGATAAAGCACTGCGTACCTTGTCCCAAGGTTCGTAGGTTCGAGTCTCATTCGACCAGAGATTAGTGTTCGTGAGTATATACTTGTCTTGCCAGAAGTATACAAATCTAAGAATTCAGATGTCCCTCTGTATACTGTACCATTACAGCATCATAATTAATTAAGTAAAACTTGAGAAATTCGAGTGCTTGTTTCCAGACTGGTACTGGAACTACGACAAATGACTGAGCAAACATCCTTTTATTCACAAAGAAAGACGTAACAATAAATTACAAATCACAATATTCAAAACCCTTTGTAACATAGACAAGGCTTGCCTTCTTATCAGAAATAAAACTGTAACAAGCAAATATGAATGAAGGGATGGAGTCATAACAATGAGACACGAATGAAGGGAGGGGAGACATAACAATGAGACACGAACAGAAGGAGAGAATTATAACGAGGGGACAAGAACAATGAATGGAACCATGAGAAAGGGTCACAAATGGAGGGATGCATCCATAACAAGGGGTCAGAAACATACCTGGAGTTAACCTGGAGGGAGTTCCGGGGGTCAACGCCCCCGCGGCCCGGTCAGTGACCAGGACTCATGGTGGATCAGAGCCTGATCAACCAGGCTGTTACTGCTGGCTGCACGCAATCCAACGTACGAGCCACAGCCCGGCTGGTCAGGTACCGACATAAGGTGCTTGTCCAGTGCCCGCTTGAAGACAGCCAGGGGTCTATTGGTAATCCCCTTTTCGTATGCTGGGAGGCAGTTGAACAGTCTTGGGTCCCTGACACTTATTGTGTTGTCTCTTAACGTGCTAGTGACAGCCCTGCTTTTCATAGGGAAAATGTTGCATCGTCTGCCGAGTCTTTTGCTTTCGTAGAGAGTGATTTTCGTGTGCAAGTTTGGTACTAGTCCCTCTAGGATTTTCCAGGTGCATATAATCATGTATCTCTCCCGCCTGCGTTCCAGGGAGTACAGGTTCAGGAATTTCAAGCGCTCCCAATAATTGAGGTGTTTTATCTCAGTTATGCTTGCCGGGAAGGTTCTCTGTACATTTTCTAGGTCAGCAATTTCACCTGCCTTGAAAGGTGCTGTTAGGGTGCAGCAGTATTCCAGCCTAGATAGAACAAGTGACCTGAAGAGTGTCATCATGGGTTTTGCATCCCTGGTTTTGAAGGTTCTCATTATTCATCCTGTCATTTTTCCAGCAGATGCGTTTGATACAATGTTATGGTCCTTGAAGGTGAGATCCTCCGACATGATCACTCCCAGGTCTTTGACGTTAGTTTTTCGCCCTATTGTGTGGCTGGAATTTGTTTTATACTCTGATGAAGTTTTAATTTCCTCATGTTTACCATATCGGAGTAATTGATATTTCTCATCGTTGAACTTCATATTGTTTTCTGCAGCCCATTGAAAGATTTGGTTGATGTCCGCCTTGAGCCATACAGTGACTGCACTGGAAGACACTGTCATGCAGATTTGGGTGTCATCTGCAAAGGTAGACACAGTGCTGTGGCTTACATCCTTGTCTGTGTCAGATATGAGGATGAGGAACAAGATGTTAGCAAGTACCGTGCCTTGCAAAACAGAGCATTTCACGGTAGCCGCCTCAGACTTTATTCTGTTGACTACTACTCTTTGTGAGGAAATTATAGATCCATCTACCAACTTTTCCTGTTATTCCTTTAGCACGCATTTTGTGCGCTATTACTCCAATGTCACACTTGCCAAAGTCTGTGTATATTACATCTGCATTCTTTTTGTCGTGGTGATCCGGTAGTTGGGACAGACAGGAGCGACCTGCTCTAAACCCATGTTGCCCTGGGTTGTGTAATTGATAGGTATCTAGCTGGGTGGCGATCTTGCTTCTTAAGACCCTTTCAAAGATTTTAATGATATGGGATGTTAGCGCTATCGGTCTGTAGTTCTTTGCTATTACTTTACTGCCCCCTTTGTGGAGTGGGGCTATGTCTGTTGTTTTTAGTAACTATGGGACGACCCCAGTGTCCATGCTCCCTCTCCATAGGATGGAAAAGGCTCGTGATAGGGGCTTCTTGCAGTTCTTGATGAACACGGAGTTCCATGAGTCTGGCCCTGGGGCAGAGTGCATGGGCATATCATTTATCACTTGTTCGAAGTCATTCGGCGTCAGGATAACATCAGATAGGCTTGTGTTTACCAAATTCTGTGGCTCTCTCATAAAAAAATCATTTAGATCTTCGACTCTCAGTCTGGTTAGCGGCTTGCTAAAAACTGAGTCATACTGGGGCTTTAGTAGCTCACTTATTTCCTTGCTGTCATCTGTGTAGGACCCATCTTGTTTAAGTAGGGGCCCAATACTGGATGTTGTTCTCGACTTTGATTTGGCATAAGAAAAGAAATACTTTGGGTTTCTTTCGATTTCATTTATGGCTTTTGGTTCTTCCCGAGATTCCTGACTCCTATAAGATTCCTTTAGCTTAAGTTCGATGTTTGCTATTTCTATGACCAGTGTCTCCCTACGCATTGCAGATATATTGGCCTCTTTTAACCGCTCTGTTATTCTTTTCCGTTGCCTGTAAAAGGAGCCCCTGTCTCTTTCTATTTTACATCTACTCCTCCTTTTTCTTGAAGGAATATGCCTTGAGCATACATCGAGTGCCACAGAGCTAATCTGTTCTAGGCATAAGTCGGGGTCTGTGTTGCTTAGTCTATCTTCCCAGCTTATATCATTTAGGACTTGGTTTACTTGGTCCCACTTTATGTTCTTGTTACTGAGGTTGAATTTGGTGAAGGCTCCCTAGTGACTGATCCCATTTTTTCGGTCTTGGGCTCCGCGCATACATGTCTATAGATCTATAGAGATAGATCTATAACAGGTGGTCGGAAATATAGAGATGGATCTCTAACGAGGGGTCAGGAATGTAGAGATGGATCTAAAACAAGGGGTCAGGAGAGTATAGATGAATCTATGTACAAGAATGGTATACAATACCATTGAGACACATGTGCAACATCTGTGTATCTTTATTGTAGACGTTTCGCCATCCAGTGGCTTTATCAATACAAATTCCAGGACATAACTTGAAGACAGGAGAACTATGTACAGAAGATGAGGTAATCAGTCCCTCAACCTAGCAGTGGGTGCGAAGAGCACCATAGTCGTGGAGATTCTGAAGGAGAAGCAAGGCGCCTGACGCTTATATAGTAACGTCAGATGGAAATGGGACGGGTAGCAGACGAGGGCATAGTCACTGGTAGGCGGGATTCCCCAGTGGAAGTAGGTCCTACCCAAAGAGATGGGTTAGTTGTAGTAGTAGTTGTCGTAGTCGTGAAGGTTATGTACTTGTCCTCAGAATCAAGATTCCATGATGTTGCAGTGTCTGACAAGTTGTGCAAGAATGGTATATAATACCGACAAGATGAAATTAAGACACATGTGCAACATCTGGGTATCTTTATTGTAGACGTTTCGCCATCCAGTGGCTTTATCAATACAAATTCCAGGACATAAATTGAAGACAGGAGAACTATGTACAGAAGATGAGGTAATCAGTCCCTCAACCTTGGAGTAGGTGCAAATAAAGATACCCAGATGTTGCACATGTGTCTCAATTTCATCTTGTCGGTATTGTATACCATTCTTGTACAACCTGTCAGACACTGCAACACCATGGAATCTGATTCTGAGGACATGTATATAACCTTCACGACTACGACAACTACTACTACAACTAACCCATCTCTTTGGGTAGGACCTACTTCCACTGGGGAATCCCGCCTACCAGTGACTATGCCCTCGTCTGCTACCCGTCCCATTTCCACCTGACGTTACTATATAAGCGTCAGGCGCCTTGCTTCTCCTTCAGAATCTCCACGACTATGGTGCTCTTCGCACCTACTGCTAGGTTGAGGAACACATTATTGAACACTCTTCTATGGAAAGTTTTGGGCCCTTCTTTATGTAAAAACCCCAGGAGGACCCAAAGGGAACCCTTTTAGCCCCTTTTTGGACTATTTTTTGGGCTCAGGGGGCCCCTCCCTTAAATTAAAGGTCTTCTAGTAAAAATGCTTTTTTGGACCTTTCTTCAGGGAAAAAACCCCCCTTTTTCCCCTTTATGTTTTTTATTTAAACATTTTTTCCCCTTTCTTGTAAAAAGTACGGTATGTATATGACTCTATTGGTATTCCAATGAATACCTTCATGAGAAACAAGCTACTTCTAGTGACTAGGGAAATAATGAATGTTTAGAAACTCTTTATGTAAACTTTTCTAGTGGCTACGCTTCTATTAAACATACTTTTAGTGAAACAAGTTGCTTTTAAACCGGGCCTAAGGGAAATCTTTTAACTTACTTTTTAACCACTTCTTGGATGATAAGTGGCTAGTGCGCTGTTAAGAACCCACTCTTATGGAACAACCATTGAAGTGGTTTAAGCCTTGTGGAATCTTCTAAATGGACTTTCATTGAAACTAAATCCTTTAAAGTAAGAATAGCCTTTAACTTTTTATTAAAGCTTCTTGATGATGCTCTTCTAAATTGAAAATACAATTAAGTGCATTGTAATACAGTTTATAAACCAGATTTAAGGGAAAACTGCAAAACTTATTCTTTAGCAATCTGTTTAACACTTTAAGGGGAACTAAAAAGTATTAGAAAGAATCTTCAATTACCTAATGCCAAGTAGAGAAAGTACAAAGAATATACTAACTTCTGAGAGAATATCCTTTTGAAAAAACACTGGAATGCTGTCCTTTGAAATAAGAACTACGTTCTTCAAAAAACACCTTTGAAATTACATGGGGTAGGGTAATCCTGTAGGTAAACAGTATTTAAGTATTTTCATGTTGACCTTCCAGAAAAGGTAGAAAAAAAACTTGTAAAAAAACGAAATTTAGGAAAAAACAAAAATCTAAGATGAAGAGTGACAAATCTAAAATGTACTTATTAAAAATTTTTTAAACAAACATGAGATTTACCTTTTAAATTGTTACCTTTCCTTGTGTTTAAAAGTATTCCCTTTATTTATTCTTCAACTGAAATACTTGAACCTTTATTTAAATAATCCACTTTTTGGTGTCTGTGTTCCTTACCTTGCATAGTCTTCTCTTCTTGTGAACTATTTTTGTGGCTTCCTCCTATTAACATGGTTCTTGTTCCCTTTCTATTTAATACCCTTCTGTGTAAGCTAACCCTTTCTATGTTAATTTTCTGGTAGACACCTTCTTGGTGACTCCTCGTGAATACTGCTTCTATTTGAACTACTGCCTTTTATGAAGAAACTGCTTCTATGTGAGACTACTGTTCAGTGAATACTGCTTCTTGTGAATGCTTCTGTGTGAGACTACTTGCTTCTATGTGAACTTTTTCGCTTCTGTGTGAGACATACTGCTTCTATGTGAGACTACTGCTTCGGGTAAACTGCTTCTATGTGAGACACTCTTCTTGTGAGACTATGCTTCCATGTGGATACTGCTTCGTGTGAGACTATGCTTCTATGTGAGACTCTGCTTCTGTGTGAGACTACTGCTTCTAGTAGACTTCTGCTTTATGTGAGACTACGGGCCTTCTATGTGAGGACTACGCTTCTATGTGAGATTTATGCTTCTAGTGAGACTACTGTTCTTTGAGACTACTGCTTCTATTGAGACTACTGTTCTGTGTGACTATGCTTCTATGTGAGATATGCTTCTAGGTTGAGACTACTGCTTCTATGTGAGACAACTGCTTCTGTGTGAGATACGATCTTGTAAAGGACTACGCTTAGTGGATACTGTTTTGTAGTATGCTTCTTGTGAGACTACTTTTCTATGTGAGACTGTTTCTGGGGAAAATTTACTTCTATGTGAGCTACTACTTCTATGTGAGACTAAGTATTCTATGTGAGACTACTGCTTCTATTTTGATTTACTGCTTCTATGTGAGACTACTGCTTCTATGTGAGACACTCTTCTATTGGGGACTATGCTTCTTGTGGAGACTTGCTTCTAGTGAGATTTACTGTTTCTATTGAGACTCTATACAATTTTATGTTAGGACTCTGCTTCTGTGTGAGAACTACTTCTATGTGAGACTTACTCCCTTCTTGAGACAATGCTTCATGTGAGACTACTGCTTCTATGTGAGACACGTTCTATGTGAGACAAACTTCAATGGAGACTTACTATTATGTGAGACTATTTCTTCTTTTGTGAGACTACTGCTTCTATGTGAACTACTTTCATGTGAGACTCTGTTTCCTATGTGGACTACTACTTCTTGTGAGACTTGCTCTATGTAGACTTATGCTTCTATGTGAGACTATGCTTCTATGGAGACAAATGACTTCTATGTGAGACTCGCTTCTATGTGGGACTACTCTTCTATGTGAGACAAACTGATTTTATGTGAGATACTCTTCTATGTGAGACAAACTGCTTCTATGTGAGACTACTGCTTCTATGTGAGACTACTGCTTCATTTTGAGACTACTCTTCTATGTGAGACTACTGCTTCTTGTGAGACTACTAATTCTATGTTGGGACTACTGCTTCTATGTGAGACTACTGCTTCTTGTGAGACTACTGCTTCTATGGAGCCCAACTGCTTCTATGTGAGACTACTGCTTCTATGTGAGAACTACTGTTCTATTGAGACTACTATTCTATGTGAGACTATGCTTCTATGTGAGACTAATACTTCTATGTGAGACTACTGCTTCTATGTGAGACAAAGCTTCTATGTGAGACTACTCTTCTATGTGAGACTACTGCTTCTATGTGAGACTACTACTTCTATGTGAGACTACTGCTTCTATGTGAGACTACTGCTTCTATGTGAGACTACTGCTTCTATGTGAGACTACTGTTCTATGTGAGACAACTTTCTATGGGGAGAACTACTGCTTCTATGTGAGACTACTGTTCTATGTGAGACTACCTCATTCTATGTGTGAGACTACTGCTTCTATTTGAGACTACTGCTTCTATGTGAGACTATGCTTCTATGTGAGACTACTGCTTCTATGTGAGACTATTGCTTAGGGTGAGACTACTGTTCTATGTGAGACTACTGCTTCTAGTGAGACTACTGCTTCTATGTAGACTACTGCTTCTATGGAGACTACTGCTTCTATGTGAGACTACTGCTTCTATGTGAGACTACTGCTTCTTGTGAGACTACTGCTTCTATGTGAGACTATTTGCTTCTATGTGGGGACTACTGCTTCTTTTTGGGGACTACTGCTTCTTGTGAGACTATGCTTCATGTGAGACTACTGCTTCTAATGTGAACTACTGCTCTATGTGAGACTACGATCTATGTGAGACTACTGCTTCTTGTGAGAACTACTGCTTCTATGTGAGACATACTGCTTCTGTTGAGACTACTGCTTCTATGTGAACTACTGCTTCTATGTGAGACTACTGCTTCTATGTGAGACTACTGCTTCTATGTGAGACTACTGCTTCTGTGTGAGACAACTGCTTCTGTTGAGACTACTGCTTCTATGTGAGACTACTGCTTCTATGTGAAACTACTGCTTCTATGGGGAAAACTACTGCTTCATGTGAGACTACTGCTTCTGTGTGAGACTACTGCTTCTATGTGAGACTACTGCTTCTGTGTGAGGGATACTGCTTCTATGTGAGACTACTGCTTTCTATGTGAGACTACTGCTTCTATGTGAGAATTTGCTTCTATGTGAGACTACTGCTTCTTGTGAGACTACTGCTTCTGTGTGAGACTACTGTTTTCTATGTGAGACTACTGCTTCTGTGTGAGACTACTGCTTCTATGTGAGACTCCCTGCTTCTATGGGGAGACTTACTGCTTCTTAGTGAGGACTATGCTTCTATGTGAGACTACTTTCCTTCTATCGTGAGACACTGCTTCTTGTGAACTACTGTTTCCCATGTGAGACTACTGCTTCTGTGTGAGATACTGCTTCTATTGAGACTACTGCTTTTTAGTGAGACTACTGTTCTATGTGAGACAACTGCTTCTATGTGAGACTATGCTTCTTTGTTGAGACTACTGCTTCTATGTGAGCTATGCTTCTTGTGAGACAACTGCTTCAGTGAGATTTAACTGCTTCTATGTGAGATTTACTGCTTCTATGTGAGACTACTGCTTCTATGTGAGACTACTACTTCCTATGTGAGACTACTGCTTCTATGTGAGACTACTGCTTCTATGGGGAGACTACTGCTTCTATGTGAGACTACTCTTCTTTTGAGACTACTGCTTCTATGTGAGACTAATGCTTATATGTGGACTATTTGCTTCTTGTGAGACTACTGCTTCTATTTGAGACTACTCTTCTATGTGGGGACTACTGCTTTATGTGAGACTACTGCTTCTAAGTTGAGACTACTGCTTTATGTGAGACTAGCTTCTATTGTGAGACTACTGTTTTTCTATGTGAGAAAAAACTGCTTCTATGTGAGACTACTCTTCTATGTGAGACTACACTTCTATGTGAGACTATCTTTCTAGTGAGACTACTGCTTCTATGTTAGACTACTGCTTCTATGTGAGACTACTGCTTCTATGTGAGACTACTACTTCTATGTGAGACTACTGCTTCTATGTAGACTCTCTTCTATGGTGAGACAAACTCTTCTATGTGAGACTACTACTTCTAGGTGAGACTACTGCTTCTATGTGAGACTACTCTTCTATGTGAGACTACTGCTTCTATGTGAGACTACTGCTTCTATGTGAGACTACTGCTTCTATGTGAGACCACTGCTTCTATGTGAGACTACAGCTTTCAAGTGAAAACTACTCTTCTATGTGAGACTACTACTTCTATGTGAGGACTACTGCTTCTATGTAGACTACTACTTCTATGTGAGACTACTGCTTCTATGTGAGACTACTCCCTTCTATGTGAGACTACTGCTTCTATGTGAGCTACTGCTTCTATGTGAGACTACTCTTCTATGTGAGACTACTGCTTCTATGTTAGACTACTGCTTCTATGTGAGACACTGCTTCTATGTGAGACTACTGATTCTATGTGAGACTACTCTTCTATGTGGACAAACTGCTTCTATGTGAACTAATGCTTCTATGTGAGACTACTGCTTCTATGGAGACTACAAACTTCTATGTGAGACTACTGCTTTTTGTGAGTTTACTACTTCTATTTTAGACTACTCTTCTATGTGAGATTTAACTGCCTTCTATGTGAGACTACTGACTTCTATGTGAGACACTGCTTCTATGTGAGACTACTCTTCTATGTGAGACTACTGCTTCTATTGAGACTACTACTTCTATGTGAGACTACTGCTTCTATGTGAGACTACTCTTCTATGTGAGACTACTGCTTCTATGTGAGAACCCTCCCTGCTTCTATGTGAGACTAACTACTTCTATTGGACTACTGCTTCTATTGAGACTACTACTTTAAATGGGACTACTGCTTCTATGTGAGCACTGCTTCTATGTGAGACTACTGCTTCTATTGGATATGCTTCAAGTGAGACTAGCTTCTATGTGAGATATAGCTTTCTATGTGAGACTACTGTTCTATGTGAGACTACTCCCTTCTATTTTGAGCTACTGCTTCTATTTGAGACTACGCTTCTATGTGAGATTTACTGCTTCAATGTGAGACTACTGCTTCTATGTGAGACTACTGCATTTAGTGAGACTACTGCTTCTAGTGAGACCTGCTTCTATGTTAACTACTGCTTCTATTTTTGACTACTGCTTCTATTGGACAACTGCTTCTATGTGAGACTACTGCTTCTATGTGAGACTACTGCTTCTGTGGAGACTACTGCTTCTATGTGAGACTACTGCTTCTATTTTAACTACTGCTTCTGTGTGAGACTAATTTGCTTCTTGTGGACTACTGCTTCTATGTGAAATACTGCTTCTATGTAAAAACTACTGCTTCTATGTGAGACTACTGTCCTATGTGAGACTCTTCTTCTTGTGAACTAGCTTCTATGTGGGGACTACTGCTTCTATGTGAGACTACTGCTTCTATGTGAGACTACTGCTTCTATGTGAGACACTGCATCTATGTGAGACTACTGCTTCTTGGTAAAGACTATGCTTCATGTGAGACTACTGCTTCTGTGTGAGACTACTGCTTCTATGTGAAGACTACTGCTTCTAGTGAGACTACTGCTTCTATTGTGAGACTACTGCTTCTATGTGAGACTACTGCTTCTATGTGAGACTTCTGCTTCTGTGTGGAAAACTACGCTTCTATGTGAGACTACTGTTCTGTTTTGAGACAAACGCTTCTATGTGAGACACTGCTTCTAGGTGAGACTATGCTTCTATGTGAGACTACTGCTTCTGTGTGAGCACTACTGCTTCTGTGTTGAGACTAGCTTCTATGTGAGACTACTGCTTCTTGTGAGGACTACTGGCTTCTATGTGAACTATTGCTTCTGTGAGATACTGCTTCTATGTGAGACTACTACTTCTATGTGAGGACTACTGCTTCTATGTGAGACTACTGCTTCTATGTGAGACTACTGCTTCTATGAGAATACTGCTTCTATTGAGACTACTCTCTTTACTTTGGAGACTACTGCTTATATGTGAGACTACTGCTTCTATGTGGACTACTGCTTCTATTTGAGACTACTGCTTCTATGTGAGGACTACTGCTTATATGTGAGACTACTGCTCTATGTGGACAACTGCTTATATGTGAGACTACTGCTTCTATTTAGACTCATGCTTCTATGTGAGACTATGCTTTATGTGAGACTACTGCTTCTATGTGAGACTACTGCTTCTATGTGAGACTACTGCTTCTATGTGAGACTACTGCTTCTATGTGAGACTACTACTTCTATGTGAGACTCTTCTTCTATTGGTGAGACTACTACTTCTATGATGAGACTACTGCTTCTATGTAAGACTATCTTCTATGTGGACTACTGCTTCTATGTGAGACACTTTCTATTTTGGGAGACTACTGTTTCCCTATGGAGACTACTGCTTCTATGTGAGACTACTCTTCTATTGAAAACTACTGCTTTATGTGAGACTACTGCTTCTATGTGAGACATCTGCTTTTTCTATTTTTGAACTACTTTCTATGTGAGACTACTGCTTCTATGTGAGACTAAGTTTTCTATGTGGGGACTACTCTTCTATGTGAGACTACTGCTTCTATTTGAGACTACTGCTTCTATTTTGAGACTATGCTTTAGTGAGACTACTGTTTCTATTTGAGACTACTGCTTCTATGTGAGACTACTACTTCAAATGTGAGACTTTACAATTCTATGTGAGACTACACTTCTATGTGAGACTACTGCTTCTTGTTATATAGGACTACTGCCTTCTATGTGAGACTAACTGCTTCTATGTGAGACCACTGCTTCTATGTGAGACTACTGCTTCTATGTGAGACTACTGCTTCATGTGAGAATTTTTTATTCTACTTCTAATTGTGAGACTACTGCTTCTATTGAGACTACTGCTTCTATTTGAGACTACTGCTTTCTATGTGAGACTACTGCTTCTATTTGAGACAAATGCTTCTATGTGAGACTACTGCTTATATGTGAGACTACTGCTTCTATGTGGACTACTGCTTCTATGTGAGACTATATTCTATGTGAGACTACTATCTTATGTGAGACTACTACTTCATGTGAGATCTGCTTTTTATGTTAGACTACTGCTTCTATGTGAATACGTTTTCATGTGAGACCACTGCTTCTATGTGAGACTACTGCTTTCTTATTTAGACTACTGCTTCTATTGAGACAAACTACTTCTATGTGAGACTACGCTTCTATGTGAGACTATACTTCTATGTGAGACTACTGCTTCTATGTGAGACAAACTGCTTTTTTATGAGACTATTTGCTTCTATGTGGACTACTGCTTCTATGTGGGGACTACTGCTCTATGTGAGACTACTACTTCTATGTGAGACAAACTGCTTCTATGTGAGACTACTACTTCTTATGTGAGACTACTGCTTCTATGTGAGACTACTGCTTCTGTGTGAGACAACTGCTTCTATGTGAGACTTGCTTCTATGTGAGACTACGCTTCTGTGAGACTACTACTTCTATGTGAGACTACTGCTTCAAATGGGGAAAACCTACTGCTTCTATGTGAGACACTGCTTCTATGTGAGACTATTTGCTTCCTATTTTAGACTACTGCTTCTAATGGAGCTACTGCTTATATGTGAGATACTGCTTCTATGTGAGACTACTGTTCTAAATTGAGACTATGCTTCTATGGAGGACTATGCTTATATGTGAGACTACTGCTTCTATATGAGACTACTGCTTAATGAACTAATGTTCTAGTGAGACTACTCCCTTTATGTGAGATACTGCTTATATGTAGACGCGGGCTTTCTATTTGAGACTACTGCTTATATGTAGACTATTTCTATGTGGGGAACTACTGCTTCTATGTGAGACTACACTTCTAGTGAGCCCTACTTTTCTATGTGAGACTACTACTTCTATGTTGGACTACTGTTCATGTTAGACTACTGCTTCTATGTAGACTACTCCCTTCTATGTGAGACCCACTGCTTCTATGTGAGATATGCTTCTATGTGAGACTACTGCTTCTATGTGAGACTACTACTTTTTATGTGAGACTACTGCTTTATGTGAGACTACTGCTTCTAGTGAGACTACTGCTCTATGTGAGACAACTACTTCTAGTGAGATTTACTGCTTTATTGAGACTACTGCTTCTATGTGAGACTACTGCTTTCATGTGATACTACTGCTTCTATTGGGGACTACTGCTTCTATGTGAGACAACTGTTTTATATGTGAGACTACTGCTTCTATGTGAGACTACTGCTTCTGTGTGAGACTACTGCTTCTATGTGAGACTACTGCTTCTATGTGAGACTACTGCTTCTATGTGAGACTACTGCTTCTATGTGAGACTACTGCTTCTATGTGAGACTACTGCTTCTATGTGAGACTACTGCTTCTATGTGGATTAAACTGCTTCTGTGTGAGACTCCCTGCTTCTATGTGAGACTACTCTTCTTGTGGGGACTACTGCTTCTATGTGAGACTACTGCTTCTATGGGGAGACTACTGCTTCTATGTGAGACTACTGTTCTATGTGAACTTGCTTCCCATGGAGACTACTGCTTCTGTTGTGAGACTACTGCTTCTATTGAGATACTGCTTCTGTGTGAGACTACTGCTTCAAATGTGAGATTACTGCTTTAATGTGAGACTACTGCTTCTATGTTGAGACTATGCTTCTATGTGAGACTACTGCTTCTATGTGAGACTACGCTTCTGTTGAGACTACTGCTTCTATGTGAGACTACTGCTCTGTGTTGAGACTACTGCTTCTATGTGAGACTACTGCTCTGGTGAGACTACTGCTTCTATGTGAGACAACTGCTTCTGTGTGAGACTACTGCTTCTGTGTGAGACTACTGTTTTCTATGTGAGACTACTGTTTTCTGTGTGAGACTACTGCTTCTATGGAGACTACTGCTTCTATGTGAGACACTGCTTCTATGTGAGACTACTGCTCTATGTGAGATACTACTTCTATGTGAGACTATGCTTCTATGTGAGACTACTGCTTCTATGGAGACTACTGCTTCTTTTGGAGACTACTGCTTCTATTTGGACTATGCTTCTATGTGAGACTAATGCTTATATGTGAGACTACTGCTTCTAAAGTGAGACTACTGCTCTATTTGAGACTACTGCTTCTATGTGAGACTACTGTTTTATATGTGAGACTACTGCTTCTATGTGAGACTACTGCTTATTGTGAGACTACTGCTTCTATGTGAGACTACTGCTTCTATGTGAGACTACTGCTTCTATGTGAGACTACTACTTCTATGTGAGACTACTACTTCTATGTGAGACTACTACTTCTAGGTGAGACACTGCTCTATGTTAGACTACTGCTTCTATGTGAGACTACTGTCTATGTGAGACTACTACTTCTATGTGAGACTACTGCTTCAAAATGTGGATTCTGCTTCTATGTGAGACTACTGCTTCTATGTGAGACTACTACTTCTATGTGAGACTACTGCTTCTATGTGAGACTACTGCTTCTATGTGAGACTACTGCTTCTATGTGAGACCACTGCTTCTATGTGAGACTACTGCTTCAATGTGAGACTACTGCTTCTATGTGAGACTACTACTTCTATGTGAGACTACTGCTTCTATGTGAGACTACTACTTCTATGTGAGACTACTGCTTCTATGTGAGACTACTGCTTCTATGTGAGACTACTACTTCTTTTGTGAGACTACTGCTTCTATGTGAGACTACTACTTTCTATGTGAGACTACTGCTTCTATGTGAGACTACTGCTTCTATGTAGCTACTGCTTCTATGTGAGACTACTGCTTCTATGTGAGACTACTGCTTCTATGTGAGACTACTGCTTCTATGTGAGACTACTGATTCTATGTGAGACTACTACTTCTATGTGAGACTACTGCTTCTATGTGAGACTACTGCTTCTATGTGAGACTACTGCTTCTATGTGAGACTACTACTTCTATGTGAGACTACTGCTTCTGTGTGAGACTACTACTTCTATGTTAGACTACTGCTTCTATGTGAGACTACTGCTTCTATGTGAGACTACTGCTTCTATGTGAGACCACTGCTTCTATGTGAGACTACTGCTTCTATGTGAGACTACTGCTTCTATATGAGACTACTACTTCTATGTGAGACTACTGCTTCTATGTGAGACTACTACTTCTATGTGAGATTACTGCTTCTATGTGAGACTACTGCTTCTATGTGAGACTACTACTTCTATGTGAGACTACTGCTTCTATGTGAGACTACTACTTCTATGTGAGACTACTGCTTCTATGTGGGGACTACTGCTTCTATGTGAGATACTGCTTCTATGTGAGACTACTGCTTCTATTTTGGGGACTACTGCTTCTATGTGAGACTACTGCTTCTTATGTGAGACTACGATTCTATGTGAGACTACTACTTCTATGTGAGAACTGCTTCTATTTGAGATTTACTGTTTCTATGTGAGACTACTGCTTCTATGTGAGACTACTGCTTCTATGTGAGACTACTGCTTATGAGTGAGACTACTGCTTCTATGTGAGACTACTGCTTCTATGTGAGACTACTGCTTCTATGTGAGACTACTGCTTCTATGTGAGACTACTGCTTCTATGTGAGACTACTGCTTCTATGTGAGACTACTGCTTCTGTGTGAGACTACTGCTTCTATGTGAGACTACTGCTTCTATGTGAGACTACTGCTTCTGTGTGAGAACTACTGCTTCGTGTGAGACTACTGTTTCTATGTGAGACTACTGCTTCTATGTGAAACTACTGCTTCTATGTGAGACTACTGATCCTATGTGAGACTACTGCTTCTATGTGAAACTACTGCTTCTATGTGAGACTACTGCTTCTATGTGAGACTACTGCTTCTATGTGAGACTACTGCTTCTATGTGAGACTACTGCTTCTATGTGAGACTACTGCTTCTGTGTGAGACTACTGCTTCTATGTGAGACTACTGCTTCTGTGTGAGACTACTGCTTCTATGTGAGACTACTGCTTCTATGTGAGACTACTGCTTCTATGTGAGACTACTGCTTCTATGTGAGACTACTGCTTCTATGTGAGACTACTGCTTCTGTGTGAGACTACTGCTTCTATGTGAGACTACGGGCTTCGTGTGAGACTACTCCCTTCTATGTGAGACTACTGCTTCTAGGTGAGACTACTGCTTCTATGTGAGACTACTGCTTCTGTGTGAGACTACTGCTTCTGTGTGAGACTACTGCTTCTATGTGAGACTACTGCTTCTGTGTGAGACTACTGCTTCTATGTGAGACTACTGCTTCTATGTGAGACTACTGCTTCTATGTGAGACTACTACTTCTATGTGGGGACTACTGCTTCTATGTGAGACTACTGCTTCTATGTGAGACTACTGCTTCTATGTGAGACTACTGCTTCTATTTGAGACTACTGCTTCTATGAGAGACTACTGCTTATATGTGAGACTACTGCTTCTATGTGAGACTACTGCTTCTATTTGAGACTACTGCTTCTATGTGAGACTACTGCTTATATGTGAGACTACTGCTTCTATGTGAGACTACTGCTTATATGTGAGACTTCTGCTTCTATGTGAGACTACTGCTTCATGTGAGACTATCTGCTTATATGGAGACTACTGCTTCTATGTGAGACTACTGCTTATATGTGAGACTACTGCTTCTATGTGAGACTACTGCTTCTATGTGAGACTACTACTTCTATGTGAGACTACTTCTTCTATGTGAGACTACTACTTCTATGTGAGGACTACTGCTTCTATGTTAGACAAACTGCTTCTATGTGAGACTACTGCTTCTATGTGAGACCTGCTTTTTATGTGAGACTCTGCTTCTATGTGAGACTACTGCTTCTATGTGAGACTACTACTTCTATGTGAGACTACTGCTTCTATGTGAGACTACTGCTTCTATGTGAGACTGCTGCTTCTATGTGAGACTACTACTTCTATGTGAGACTACTGCTTCTATGTGAGACTACTGCTTCTATGTGAGACTACTGCTTCTATGTGAGACTACTGCTTCTATTTGAGACTACTGCTTCTATGTGAGACTACTGCTTATATGTGAGACTACTGCTTCTAGGGTGAGCCCTACTGCTTCTATGTGAGACTACTACTTCTATGTGAGACTACTACTTCTATGTGAGACTACTACTTCTATGTGAACTACTGCTTTCTATGTTAGACTACTGCTTCTATGTGAGACTACTGCTTCTATGTGAGACCACTGCTTCTATGTGAGACTACTGCTTCTATGTGAGACTACTGCTTCTATGTGAGACTACTACTTCTATGTGGGGACACTGCTTCTATATAAAGATACTGCTTCTATGTGAGACTACTGCTTCTATGTGAGACTACTGCTTCTATTTGAGACTACTGCTTCTATGTGAGACTACTGCTTATATGTGAGACTACTGCTTCTATGTGAGACTACTGCTTCTATGTGAGACTACTACTTCTATGTGAGACTACTACTTCTATGTGAGACTACTACTTCTATGTGAGACTACTGCTTCTATGTTAGACTACTGCTTCTATGTGAGACTACTGCTTCTATGTGAGACCACTGCTTCTATGTGAGACTACTGCTTCTATGTGAGACTACTGCTTCTATGTGAGACTACTACTTCTATGTGAGACTACTGCTTCTATGTGAGATTTACTACTTCTATGTGAGACTACTGTTTTCTATGTGAGCTACTGCTTGTATATGAGACTACTGCTTCTATGTGAGACTACTGCTTCTATGTGAGACTACTGCTTCTATGTGAGACTACTACTTCTATGTGAGACTACTGCTTCTATGTGAGACTACTACTTCTATGTGAGACTACTGCTTCTATTGGAGACTACTGCTTCTGTGTGAGAACTACTGCTTCAATGTGAGACTACTGCTTCTATGTGAGACTACTGCTTCTATGTGAGACTACTACTTCTATGTGAGACTACTGCTTCTATGTGAGACTACTGCTTCTATGTGAGACTACTGCTTCTATGTGAGACTACTGCTTCTATTTTAGACTACTGCTTCTATGAGAGACTACTGCTTATATGTGAGACTACTGCTTCTATGTGAGACTACTGCTTCTATTTGAGACTACTGCTTCTATGTGAGACTACTGCTTATATGTGAGACTACTGCTTCTATGTGAGACTACTGCTTATATGTGAGACTACTGCTTCTATGTGAGACTACTACTTCTATGTGAGACTACTGCTTATATGTGAGACTGCTGCTTCTATGTGAGACTACTGCTTATATGTGAGACTACTGCTTCTATGTGAGACTACTGCTTCTATGTGAGACTACTACTTCTATGTGAGACTACTTCTTCTATGTGAGACTACTACTTCTATGTGAGACTACTGCTTCTATGTTAGACTACTGCTTCTATGTGAGACTACTGCTTCTATGTGAGACCACTGCTTCTATGTGAGACTACTGCTTCTATGTGAAAACTACTGCTTCTATTGAGACTACTACTTCTATGTGAGACTACTGCTTCTATGTGAGACTACTGCTTCTATGTGAGACTACTGCTTCTATGTGAGACAACTACTTCTATGTGAGACTACTGCTTCTATGTGAGACTACTGCTTCTATGTGAGACTACTGCTTCTATGTGAGACTACTGCTTCTATTTGAGACTACTGCTTCTATGTGAGACTACTGCTTATATGTGAGACTACTGCTTCTATGTGAGACTACTGCTTCTATGTGAGACTACTACTTCTATGTGAGACTACTACTTCTATGTGAGACTACTACTTCTATGTGAGACTACTGCTTTGTTGGGACTATTTGCTTCTATGTGAGACTACTGCTTCTAGTGAGACCACTGCCTCTATGTGAGACTACTGCTTCTATGGAGACTACTGCTTCTATGTAGACTACATTTCTATGTGAGACTACTGCTTCTATGTGAGACTACTACTTCTATGTGAGACTACTGCTTCTATGTGAGACTATTGCTTGATATGAGACTACTGCTTCTATTGAGACTACTGTTTTCTATGTGAGACTACTGCTTCTATGTGAGACTACTATTCTATGGAGATACTGCTTCTATGTGAGACTACTACTTCTATGTGAGACTACTGCTTCTATGTGAGACTACTGCTTCTAATGTGAGACTACTGCTTTCTATTGAGACTACTGCTTCTATGTGAGACTACTGCTTCTATGTGAGACTACTGCTTCTATGTGAGACTACTGCTTCTATGTGAGACTACTGCTTCTATGTGAGACTACTACTTCTATGTGAGACAACTGCTTCTATTTGAGACTCCCTGCTTCTATGTGAGACTACTGCTTCTTTTGGAGACTACTGCTCTATGTGGATTTACTGCTTATGTGTGAGATACTGCTTCTATGTGAGACTACTGCTTCTATGTGAGACTACTGCTTCTATGTGAGACTACTGCTTCTATGTGAGACTACTGCTTCTATGTGAGACTACTGCTTCTATGTGAGACTACTGCTTCTGTGTGAGACTACTGCTTCTATGTGAGACTACTGCTTCTATGTGAGACACGCTTCTGTGTGGGGACTACTGTTTCTATTGAGACTACTTCTTCTATGTGAAACTACTGCTTCTATGTGAGACTACTGATCCTATGTGAGACTACTGCTTCTATGTGAAACTACTGCTTCTATGTGAGACTACTGCTTCTATGTGAGACTACTGCTTCTATGTGAGACTACTGCTTCTATTTGAGACTACTACTACCGTGTGAGACTACTACTTCTATGTGATACTACAACTACTGCGTGAGGCTACTGCTTGTACGTGACTGTGATAGAGATGCTTCTACGTGATACAATTGCTTTTATGTGACACAACTGCTTCTATGTGACACAGCTACTTCTACGTGGCACAGCCGCTGCTATGTGACACAGCTGCTTCTATGTGACACAACCGCTTCCATGTTTCTATGTGACACATCTGCTTACATGTAACACAACTGCTTCTATGTGACACAGCTGCTTCTATGTAACACAACCGGTTCTATGTGACACAGCTGCGTCTATGTGACACAGCTGCTTCTATATGACACAGCTGCTTCTATGTGACACAGCTGCTTCTATGTGACACAGCTGCTTCTATGTGACAAAGCTGCTTCTTTGTGACATAGCTGCTTCTATGTGACATAGCTGCTTCTATGTGACACACCTACTTCTATGTGATTCAGCTGCTTCTATGTGACATAGCTGCTTCTATGTGACACAGTTGCTTCTATGTGACACAGCTGCTTCTATGTGAGACTTCTCTTTATCTATCTGATTTCTACTTCCCTGTGAGACAGATGCATTATCAAAGTGTACTGTTGTTATGACCAGTTTTAAAGGAAGTCCGAGAGTCTTCAACCCAGAGAAAACACCAGAACTCATCTAGGAAGGTAAAGAATAAACCCGCATTACGAATCTTCTAAGAGACTTCAACTTTAATAAACTATATGGATCCACAGAGACAAAGAAGTGCATTAGCCATACCTGGCAGCTAGTATCATAAGTACAGATGTAACGTTAGCTGAGCTAACAATCAGAATGAGAAGATATTCTGTCAGCTGAAAGCTATGCCACATCCTGATGGAAAATGAGATGAGTGTGGAAGGATGATAGAGAACTTTAACCGGCTATAGCTTGGCTAAACTGATGTGTATTTTGCCTCTTTGTGATTTGCACACATTTACGATGTACACGGTACATCTCCCATGGAATGGGATTAGAATTTATGTTAACCTTCTTAGCTCACTACGTTCTCAAGGCTGACCAAGGCAGAGAAATAAGGAGTTAGTAAAAAGAATTACAAGGTTACTTAAAACAGGTAATGGAGGTAATGACATTAAATAACACAAAATTCTGAAGATAAGGAACAGCAACACTGGAGCTGTCCTTCCTGAGAAATTACAGTAATCCCAGTCTCCATAAAATAACACCTTTGACAAATAGCAATGGTTATGTTTACCATCTGTACGTGGTAACAGTAGGTGAAGTAATGTGTTACTCCTCTCCACTACCACAGAGAAAAGTAAATGTAAAAGAAAAATACTGAAACCCTAAAAAAGGAGAGAAAGTAGAGTTTAGGTGACAATACCAAGAAAACTGATACTTCATTACATGGAAGAAAAACAACTTTATTTAAATTCACCAGTCACACTCAATTTATTTAAAATAATTTTTTCATTATCCTTTACATCCATGTACTGACTCTGACTTCTTCCTCAGCTAAGCTAGTCTCTGAAAACCTAGTGTGTTCCTGTGTGTGTGCTTCCCTGCCAAGATTTTTTACGTGGACTTTTTATGTTCCCTTCACATGAAATCAATGTAATACCCAGTGTGTGCTTTATGGTCCTACTGTACCCAGATTCTCATAGATATTAGTATATACAAGAGCTTCTGTGGACTCTTCCCATTCATTCTATAGCTTCAAAAGGGTCATAGAGATTTTTCGTAGTGGAAGAGAGAAATGAGAAGCAAGGAGAACGGAAGTTCTTGTTTCTCATTTCTCTCTTCCACTACGAAAAATCTCTATGACGCAAGTCTTCTTTTCCCTTCTTTCTTCAGTGAATAGTAACTTCGGTGTTTCTCATCGCTCCTTTACTAAACAAAAAAGTGTCATCCTTCCATGGGCCGCTAGTTAATCTGGTGTTTACGAAAGTTAACGTGTAGATTCCTCTGTGCTGGACCCACAGAGGAATCTACACGTTAACTTTCTTAAACAAGGGTACCTCTCAGAAATGAAAGGTACCCTTAAATAAGTGTACCTTTCGGAAAATGAAAGGTACCCTTGCAATCTATTACAGGTACCTTTCATTTTCTGACTCTTTCCTAGTCCTTGCCCAGCGGAGGAGAGATACATGATAATATATACATGGAAAGTACTCGAGGGCCTGGTCCCAAATCTGCACACTGCCATTACAACTTACTGGAGTGAGAGATGTGGGAGGAAGTGTAAAATAATCCCAGTGAGGAGGGGTGAGGTGGGGACAATAAGGGAACACTGTATCAATATTTGGCGTCCCAGACTATTAAACATCTTAACAGAAGATATCAGAAACACGGCTGGAACAAGTGCAGAAGCCTTCAAGAAGAAACTGGGTATCTTCACCAGGTGCCATACTATACTTACCCTTGGTCACGCTATACTTACCACTGGTCACGCTATAATTACCCTTGGTCACACTATACTTACCACTGGTCACATTATACATACCATTGGTCACACTATACTTACCCTTGGTCACGCTATACTTACCACTGGTCACGCTATAATTACCCTTGGTCACACTATACTTACCACTGGTCACATTATACATACCATTGGTCACACTATACTTACCCTTGGTCACACTATACTTACCTTTGGTCACACTATATTTACCACTGGTCACACTATAATTAACCTTGGTCACACTATACTTACCCTTGGTCACACTATACTTGCCCTTGGTCACGCTGTACTTACCACTGGTCACACTATAATTACCCTTGGTCACACTATACTTACCATTGGTCACATTATACATACCATTGGTCACACTATACTTACCCTTGGTCACACTATACTTAACACTGGTCACACTATACTTACCCTTGGTCACACTATACTTACCACTCTCACACTATACATACCACGGGGTCACACTATGCACACAACTGGTCACACCATACTTTCCACTGGTCACACTATGCTTACCACTGGTCACACTATACTTACTACTGGTCACACTATACTTACTACTGGTTACACTATACTTACCACTGGTCACACTATACTTACTACTGGTCACACTATACTTACCACTGGCCACACTATATTTACCACTGGCCCCACACTATACTTACCACTGGTCACACTATACTTACCACTGGTCACACTATACTTACCGTTGGTCATACTATACTTACCACTGGTCACACTATACTTATCATTGGTCACACTATACTTACTACTGGTCACACTATACTTACCACTGGTCACACTATACTTACCACTGTCCACACTATACTTAATACTGGTCACACTATACTTATCACTGGTCACACTATACTTACCATTAGTCACACTATACTTACCGCTGGTCACACTGTACTTACTCTTGGTCACACTCTACTTAACACAGGTCACACTATACTTACTAGGAGTATACCTGGAGAGAGTGCGGTGGGTCAATGCCCCCGGGGCCCGGTCTGCGACCAGGCCTCAAGGTGGACCATGGCTTGATCAACCAGGCTGTTACTGCTTGCTGCATGCAGTCCAACGAACGAACCATAGCCCTGCTGGTCAGGTACTGACTTTAGGTGGCTGTCCGGTGCCTGCTTGAAGACAGCCAGGGGTCTATTGGTAATCCCCCTTAAGAATGATGGGAGGCAGTTGAACAGTCTTTGGCCCCTGACACTTATTGTGTTGTCTCTTACCGTGCTACTGGCACCCCTGCTTTTCATTGGGGGGACGTTGCATCATCTGCCTTCTAGGGAGTACAGGTTTAGGAACTTCAAGCGTTCCCAGTAATTGAGGTGTTTTATCGCAGTTATGCGCGCCGTGAAGGCTCTCTATACAATTTCTAGGTCAGCAATTTCACCTGCCTTGAAAGGTGCTGTTAGCGTGCAGCAATATTCCAGCCTAGATAGAACAATCGACCTGAAGAGTGTCATCATGAGCTTGGCATTCCTAGTTTTGAAGATTTTCATTATCCATCCTAGTCACACTATACTTACCACTGGTCACACTATACTTACCACTGGTCACACTATACTTACCACTGGTTATACTATACTTACCCTTTGTCACACTATACTTACAACTAGTCACACTATACTTACCACTGGTCACACTATACTTACCACTGGTCACACTGTACTTACCACTGGTTATAATATACTTACCCTTTGTCACACTACACTTACAACTAGTCACACTATACTCACCACTGGTCACACTATACTTACCACTGGTCACACTGTACTTACCACTGGTTATAATATACTTACCCTTTGTCACACTATACTTACAACTAGTCACACTATACTTACCACTGGTCACACTATACTTACCACTGGTCACACTATACTTACCACTGGTTATAATATACTTACCCTTTGTCACACTATACTTACAACTAGTCACACTATACTTACCACTGGTCACACTATACTTACCACTGGTTATAATATACTTACCCTTTGTCACACTATACTTACAACTAGTCACACTATACTTACCCTTTGTCACACTATAGTTACCCTTGTTAACATAGTGATGGTTATGTCATAAAAAATGGCGTCTTACTTTACTCTGTAATGATCGCCAGGTCATGTTGATGGTCCAGCATCGCGCCTCGCATCTGCGAGTGAACACATCTAGTTTATTTTTGATATTCCTCTTGTTATGCTTGTTGTCTGCCGTTCACTCTCAGTACACACTACTTAATACAGATTCTGTGTGTTGCTATTGATCAACTACTGATTATTTGTTGTTCTGCATTTGTTCATATTGATCGTTGTATCCTACTTCTGTTATCTATCTCAGTATTTGCTTTCTTTACTCGGTTCCGAATATTATTATAGACATTATTATTGTAATTATTATTATTCAAACAAATTAAAAACTATATACATTTCGGTAGCTGCGTGATTGGAAAATGGTATTCCGTATTTCATTAACTATCTTCCTCTCTCTCTCTCTATTCTTCTCTCTCTCTCTCTCTCTCTCTCTCTCTCTCTCTCTCTTCTCTCTCTCTCCTCTCTCCTCTCTCTCTCTCTCTCTCTCCTCTCTCTCCTCTTCCTCCTCTCTCTCTTCTCTCTCTCTCACTCTCTCTCTTTCTTCTCATTCTCACTCTCTCTCATCTCTCTTCTCTTCTCATTCTCTCCCTTCTCCTCTTCTCATTCTCTCCCCCTCTCTTCTCACTTCTCCCTTCTCCTCTCCTACTCCCTTCTCTCTTCTCACTCTTCTCCCCTTCTCACTCTTCTCACTTCTCCTCCCTTCTCTCCTCCTATCTCTCCCTTCTCCTCCTCCTATCTCTCCCTTCTCCACCTCCTATCTCTCCCTTCTCCCTCCTATCTCCTCTCCCTTCTCTCCTCTATCCTCATCTCTCCCTTCTCTCCTCCTATCTCTCCCTTCTCTCCTCCTATCTCTCCCTTCTCTCCTCCTATCTCTCTCCCTTCTCTCCTCCTATCTCTCCCTTCTCTCCTCCTATCTCTCCCTTCTCTCCTCCTATCTCTCCCTTCTCTCCTCCTATCTCTCCCTTCTCTCCTCCTATCTCTCCCTTCTCTCCTCCTATCTCTCCTCTCCTCCTCTACTCTCCCTTCTTCCTTCTATTCCCTTCCCCCTCCTCTTTCCTTCTCTCCTCTCCTTCTCTCTCTCTCTCTTTCCTCTCCCCTCTCTCTACTCTCTCCTCTCTCTCTCCTCTCTCTCTCTCTCTCTCTCTCTCTCTTTCTCTCTCTCATCTCTTCTTTTCTCTCTCTTTTTCTCTCTCTCTCTCTTTCCTTTACTATAAAAAAATTGGTTGGGACTCATAGGAATCAGGAATCAGATGACAATGGTATTGGTAGGGAGGAATGGATGGAGGAGCAGTGGAAAAGGATGGAGCAAGAATGGGAGAGAAAATTAGGAGAGCTTTCTGAAAAAATGGAAAAAGAGCTCTGTGCAAAATGGGAAAATAGGTTGGAGAAGGAGACGAAGAAATGGGAGGCACAAGTCGAAACTGCAGTAGACAGGGTGAGGGTCCTAGAATTTGAGATAAACAGGCTGAAGCAAGTCTCAGGGGCAGTGACCAGAGAAGACACAGCATATGAAGCTGAGAGGATGAACAGGAAGGAAGGAGATATGAATTATGCTAAGGTCATATCGGCCTGCAAAGAAGGGTCGGGGAGTAAAAGGAAAGAGCACTGGGTGCAGATGAGAGGGAGATAATCGAATGCTGAGGCACAACCATGCTACCAAGAGCCACTGGAAAAATTCAAGGGAGAAAATGACCAATACAGACAGGAACCAGAGTCACAGAGGGAGAGGCAATGGGGGGGCAAGGGCAAAATCAGTGTTTATCCATGGCTTCGGGGGGAGAGGGAAAAGACACACTGAAAGAAGGCAGGAAGAAAGAAGGAATTGGGAAAATCATCACAGAAATAGGGAGAAGACATGGACGAGATTGTAAATTTTCAGAGAATAGGGGGGTACGTGAAGGGGAGAAATCGACCGATCAAGCTGATTTTCAGAACAGAAACAGTGAAGAACAGGATCCTCCCCAAGAGAAACCAAGGTTGAAAAACTCGGGAAAAGTACAAGAAGGTGTTTCCCCCGACAGAGACAGAACACAAACAGAGAGACAGCAGCTGAGGGAGAGGACAAATAAGCGAGAGGAGATAGGAAAGAAACAAGGATGGAACCAGCAGAGGTCCCGTCAGAGCAGAACAGAGAAGCAAGGGCAAGCACACACAACAACTATCCTCAGAACCCCACAACCTATCACACACCATCCCAACACACACTACAGTCCATACCCACAGCTTCCACCCACCCCCAATCATAGAATCCCACAGTATCTACCAGTCTCCCCCCCCACAGGCCCCCCAAACCACAGTATTGGAAAGGAAACTGAAGGTATGGTACACAAAACGCTGAGGGAATAACAAAACAAGTGGGAGGAGTGGCTCGAAAAGAGTAAAAAGAGACATCACCAGACATCAAAAGCACTCACAGAAACCAAGCTTACAGATATGTTAACAGATGCCATCTTTCCAACGGGATACCAGATCCTGGGGAAAAGACAGAAGGAACAGGGGGGGGGGTGGAGGAGTGGCATGCTTGATCAAACCCCGATTGAATTTTGATGAGCTGGAGAGAGGAGACAGCGGAGAAGAAAGTGATTACAAAAGCGGAACCCTTCATTCGGGAATTTCCCAAGGTGGTAATTGCAGTGATGTATAACCCACCACAGAACAGCAGGGAGCCCAGAGCATGAGTATGACGAGAGCAATAGGGGCCGATGGTTGACACACTGGCTGCGTGGCCAGAAGAGTCATGCATGCAGGGCAAAACCCCTGATCATGGGCGACTTTAAAACAAAGGAGATCGACTGGAGAACCTGGAGCCACTGGGGGCCCAAATCACATGGAGGGCTAAGATTATGGAGGTGGTACTGGAAAACTTCATGTACCAACCGTAAGGGACACTACATAGAGAGAGGAGAGGATGAGCCAGCAAGACTGGACTTAGTATTCACCTTGAGCAGTGCAGATATTGAGGACATCACATATGAAAGACCACTTGGGGCCAGCAATCATGTGGTTTTGAGCTTCGAATACACAGTACAGCTACAAGTGGAGGGAGAAGCAGGAAGGCCAGGACAAATGAAACCAAACTACAAGAAAGGGGACTACATGGGAATGAGGAACTTCCTGAACGAGGTTCAGTGGGACAGAGAACTGGCAATGAAGCCAGTTAATGAAATGATGGAATATGTAGCAACAATGTGCAAGGAGGCTGAGGAGAGGTTTGTACCCAAGGGAAACAGGAATAATGAAAAAGCCAGGATGAGCCCATGGTTCACCCAAAGGTGCAAGGAGGCAAAAACCAAGTGTGTAGGGAATGGAAAAAAATAGAAGGCAAGGACCTCAGGAGAATAAGGAGAGAAGTCGTAGAGCCAGAAACGAATATGCACAGATAAGAAGGGAGGCCCAACGACAATATGAAAACCACATAGCAGCGAAAACCAAATCTGACCCGAAGCTGTTATACAGCCACATCAGGAGGAAAACAACAGTCAAGGACCAGGTAATCAGGCTAAGGAAGGAAGGAGGAGAGACAACAAGAAATGACCGTAAGTATGTGAGGAACTCAACAGAGATTCAAAGAAGTGTTCACAGAGGAGACGGAAGGGGCTCCAGAGGGAAGGAGAGGTGTGGCACATCATCAGGTGCTGGACATGGTACACACAACCGAGGAAGAAGTGAAGAGGCTTCTGAGTGACCTAGATACCTCAAAGGCAATGGGGCCAGATAACATCTCTCCAGGGGTCCTGAGAGAGGGAGCAGAGGCGTATGTGTACCCTACAACAATATTCAATACATCTATCGAAACAGGGAGATTGCCTGAGGCATGTAAGACAACAAATGTAGTCCCAACCTTTAAAAAAAGGAGACAGACATGAAGCACTAAACTACAGACCAGTTTCACTGACATGTATAGTATGCAAAGTCATGGAGAAGATTGTCAGGAGAAGAGTGGTGGAACACCTAGAAAGGAATGATCTCATCAACAGCACCCAACATGGTTTCAGGGACGGGAAATCCTGTGTCACAAACCTACTGGGGTTCTATGACAAGGTGACGCAGTAAGACAAGAGAGAAAAGGGGGGGGTTGGATTGCATTTTCTTGGGGCTGCAAAAAGGCGTTTGACACAGTACCACACAAGAGATTAGTGCAAAAAATGGAGGACCCCAAACAGGGTAACAGGGGAAGGCACTATAATGGATCAGGGAATATTTGTCAGGAAGACAGGGAGCGAGTAATGGTAGTGGCGAGGTGTCAGAGTGGGGGACCTGTGACAAGCGGGGTCCCACAGGGGTCAGTCTTAGGACCCGTGCTGTTTCTGGTATTTGTGAACGACATGACAGAAGGAATAAACTCTGAGATGTCCCTGTTTGCAGAAGACGTGAAATTGATGAGAAAAATTCATTCGATCGAAGACCCAGGCGAACTACAAAGGGATTTTGGACAGGCTGCAGACTGGTCCAGCAATTGGCTCCCGGAGTTCAATCCCACCAAGTGCAAAGTCATGAAAATTGGGGAAGGGCAAAGAAGACTGCAGACGGAGTACAGTCTAGGGGGCCAGAGATACAACCTCACTCAAGGAAAAAGATCTTGGGGTGAGTATAACACCCCGGCACATCTCCCGAAGCACACATCAACCAAATAACTGCGCAGCTATGGGCGCCCGGCAAACCTCAGAACAGCATTCCAACATCTAATAAGGAGTCGTTCAGGACCCTGTACACCGTGTACGTTAGGCCCATATTGGAGTATGCGGCTCCAGTTTGGAACCCACACCTAGCCCAAACATGTAAGAAACTAGAGAAAGTGCAAAAGGGTTTTCCACAAGGGCTAGTCTAGAGTAAGAGGTATGTCCTAGAGGAGAGGTTAAGGGAAATCAAAACCCGACGCATGGGGGACAGGAGAGAAGGGGGGACATGATAACGACTTACAAAGTACTGAGAGAAATTTTACAAGGTGGACAAGACAGGATGTTCCAGAGATGGACACACAACAAGGGGACACGTTGGAAGCTGAAGACTCAGAATGAATCACAGGATGTTAGGAAGTTTTCTTCAGCCACAGAGTAGTCAGGAAGTGGAATAGTTTGGGAATAGGTGTAGTGGAGGCAGGATCCATACATAGCTTTAAGCAGAGGTACGATAAAGCTCATGGTTCAGGGAGAGTGACCTAGTGGTGACCAGTGAAGAGGCGGGGCCAGGAGCTTGGACTCGACCCCTGCAACCTCAACTAGGTGAGTACACACACACACACACACACACACACACACACACACACACACACACACACACACACACACACACACACACACACACACACACACACACCTAACCTAACCAAACACATTAGCTCATAAATCCCCCGCCACACACACACATTTTTACGATAAGCTGAAGCAGCTAGAACATCCCAACAGGATAAAAATAAAATGGGCTCTCAAAAGGGAGGACGTAAAGGCAAGGGAACCGATGATGGCTGGTCGGAAAAGGAAGAATGGGTAGGACGGACCTAGAACAAAATGGAACAACAATGGGAGAAAAGGTTAAACGAGCTTTGCAATAACATGTTAGAGCAAATATCTGCAGAGAGCAAGAAGTGGGAATCACGAGCTGTAGTAGCTGAGGCAAAGATAATACAGAGATTGGAGAAAGAAATGGATGTGCTGAAGCGGGATCTAAAGATGAGGTCCGAAAGGAGCAAGATGACTGAAATGGGAACATCAGCAGGCAGTGAGGGGACTGAAGGAGAGGATGGATCTAAGCAGTCTTTTGCAGCAGTAATATCAGGCCATCATGGTGTCTGGGAGATGATTAGGGAAACAGCAAAGGAGATGCTTAAATCAGATCCAGAGATACAGAGGGAAAGAAAGGGGAAGAGGAGAGGGAGAGATCAATAATTATTCATGGGCTTCAGGAGGCTGAAGGGCAGACCTATGATGAAAGAAAGAATTGGGAGAAAACAGAGATTAAGAACATCATTGCAATAACAGGAGAGAGGGACATAGTCTCAGGTAGAAAATTTTCACAGACTTGGGGGGTATTCGAGGGAAAAAAATCGACCAATCAGATTGACATTCAAGACAGATGTGGTACGGAACAGGATACTACAACAGAAACCACTCTTAAAGGACTCTCCAGATTATCATAAAGTGTTCCTCAATCGAGACAGAACACAAAAGGAAAGGGAACAACTGAAAGTGAGAGCAAGACAGAACCAGTGGAAGGAAAGAGAGACAGGACAGGCAACGACAGACAGGAAAACTCAGCCTTAGGGTGAACATCAAACACAAATGCTTACAGAAACCTCTCAACCCCTGTCACCACATATCAACCAAACACAGTATACAGAAACGAACCTCACTCCATAGCCACCACCCCCCTAAGCACTAATTCCACAGTCACAGCAGCCTTCCATAATATTGTGCCTTGCCTCCCACCCTCCCAGCCTGCACCTTCCTCTCCCATCTCCCAGGGGGAGGAGTAGCATTGCTCATAAAAAACCAGTGGAGTTTTGAGGAGATGGGAGTAATGGAAAGAAGGGAAACAGACGATTTCATTGTAGGAACACTTCAGACTGGTGGTCCAAAGGTGATGATAGCAGTGATGTATAACCCACCACTTAACAGCAGGAGAACAAGAGAAGAGTATTATGTGCGCAATAGGGCAATGGTGGATACACTAGCTGAAGTGGCCAGGAGGGCTCATATGGGTAGGACAAAATTGCTTATAATGGGGGATTTCAATCATTAAGAGATTGACTGGGAAAACCTAGAGCCACATGGGGGACCAGAAACATGGAGGGCTAAGATGTTGGAGACTGTATTGGAGAACTTCATGCATCAACATGTTAGGGATACAACCAGAGAGAGAGGAGAAGATGTTGCAGCAAGGCTGGATCTCATATTCACTTGAATAGTTTCAGACATAAGGATATCACCCACGAAAGACCCCTTGCGCTAGTGATCATGATGCCTGAGTTTTGAATATCTTGTTGAGTTAACAGTGGAGAATGCAGTAGCATCGAGAACAAAGGATGAAACCAAACTTCAAAAAGGGGACTACATAGGAATGAGAAGTTTCCTGCATGAAGTGCAGTGGGAAAGAGAACTAGATGGAAAGACAGTAAATGAAATGATGGAAATAGTAACCACGAAGTGCAGGGAGGCAGAGGAAAGGTTCATACCAAAGGGCAATAGAAAAAGTGGTAAGAACAGAGTGAGCCCATGGTTTAATTGGAGGTGTAAAGAGGCCAAAGCCAAGTGTGCGAGAGCATGGAAAAGGTATAGAAGGCAAAGGACTCAAGAAAACAAGGAGATGAGCAGAAGAACCAGAAATAAATATGCAAGGATAAGGAGAGAGGCCCAGAGGCAATACGAGAATGACATAGCATCAAAAGCCAAATCTGAACCAAAGTTGTTATACAGTCACATTAGGAGAAAAACAACAGTCAAGGACCAGGTAATCAGGCTGAGGAAAGAAGGAGGGGTGCTCACGAAGAGGGACCAAGAAGTATGTGATGAACTAAACAAAAGATTTAGAGAAGTATTCACAATAGAGTCAGGAATGCTTCCAGCAAACTGTGGAGGTAGGGTGCACTAGCAGGAGCTGGACACAATACACATAACCAGGGTAGAGGTGAAGAAATTGCTAGACGAACTCGGTACCTCAAAAGCGGTGGGCCCAGATAACATATCTCCATGGATACTGAAAGAGGGAACAGAGGAACTGTGTGTGCCATTAGCAGCAATCTTCAGTAAATCTATCGAAACAGGGCAGTTGCCTGAGATGTGGAAGACAGCACATGTAGTTCCAATTTTTAAGAAAGGGGATAGACAGGTAGCATTAAACTACAGACCAGTGTCACTGACTTGTTTTTTTTTTATTATTATTATCACACTGGCCGATTCCCACCAAGGCAGGGTGGCCCGAAAAAGAAAAACTTTCACCATCATTCACTCCATCACTGTCTTGCCAGAAGGGTGCTTTACACTACAGTTTTTAAACTGCAACATTAACACCCCTCCTTCAGAGTGCAGGCACTGTACTTCCCATCTCCAGGACTCAAGTCCGGCCTGCCGGTTTCCCTGAATCCCTTCATAAATGTTACTTTGCTCACACTCCAACAGCACGTCAAGTTTTAAAAACCATTTGTCTCCATTCACTCCTATCAAACACGCTCACGCATGCCTGCTGGAAGTCCAAGCCCCTCGCACACAAAACCTCCTTTACCCCCTCCCTCCAATCTTTCCTAGGCCGACCCCTACCCCGCCTTCCTTCCACTACAGACTGATACACTCTTGAAGTCATTCTGTTTCGCTCCATTCTCTCTACATGTCCGAACCACCTCAACAACCCTTCCTCAGCCCTCTGGACAACAGTTTTGGTAATCCCGCACCTCCTCCTAACTTCCAAACTACGAATTCTCTGCATTATATTCACACCACACATTGCTCTCAGACATGACATCTCCACTGCCTCCAGCCTTCTCCTCGCTGCAACATTCATCACCCATGCTTCACACCCATAAAAGAGCGTTGGTAAAACTATACTCTCATACATTCCCCTCTTTGCCTCCAAGGACAAAGTTCTTTGTCTCCACAGACTCCTAAGTGCACCACTCACTCTTTTTCCCTCATCAATTCTATGATTCACCTCATCTTTCATAGACCCATCCGCTGACACGTCCACTCCCAAATATCTGAATACGTTCACCTCCTCCATACTCTCTCCCTCCAATCTGATATCCAATCTTTCATCACCTAATCTTTTTGTTATCCTCATAACCTTACTCTTTCCTGTATTCACCTTTAATTTTCTTCTTTTGCACACCCTACCAAATTCATCCACCAGTCTCTGCAACTTCTCTTCAGAATCTCCCAAGAGCACAGTGTCATCAGCAAAGAGCAGCTGTGACAACTCCCACTTTGTGTGTGATTCTTTATCTTTTAGCTCCACGCCTCTTGCCAAGACCCTCGCATTTACTTCTCTTACAACCCCATCTATAAATATATTAAACAACCACGGTGACATCACACATCCTTGTCTAAGGCCTACTTTTACTGGGAAAAAATTTCCCTCTTTCCTACATACTCTAACTTGAGCCTCACTATCCTCGTAAAAACTCTTCACTGCTTTCAGTAACCTACCTCCTACACCATACACTTGCAACATCTGCCACATTGCACCCCTATCCACCCTGTCATACGCCTTTTCCAAATCCATAAATGCCACAAAGACCTCTTTAGCCTTTTCTAAATACTGTTCACTTATATGTTTCACTGTAAACACCTGGTCCACACACACCCCTACCTTTCCTAAAGCCTCCTTGTTCATCTGCTATCCTATTCTCCGTCTAACTCTTAATTCTTTCAATTATAACTCTACCATACACTTTACCAGGTATACTCAGCAGACTTATCCCCCTATAATTTTTGCACTCTCTTTTATCCCCTTTGCCTTTATACAAAGGAACTATGCATGCTCTCTGCCAATCCCTAGGTACCTTACCCTCTTCCATACATTTATTAAATAATTGCACCAACCACTCCAAAACTATATCCCCACCTGCTTTTAACATTTCTATCTTTATCCCATCAATCCCGGCTGCCTTACCCCCTTTCATTTTACCTACTGCCTCACGAACTTCCCCCACACTCACAACTGGCTCTTCCTCACTCCTACAAGATGTTATTCCTCCTTGCCCTATACAACGTAATCACAGCTTCCCTATCTTCATCAACATTTAACAATTCCTCAAAATATTCCCTCCATCTTCCCAATACCTCTAACTCTCCATTTAATAACTCTCCTCTCCTATTTTTAACTGACAAATCCATTTGTTCTCTAGGCTTTCTTAACTTGTTAATCTCACTCCAAAACTTTTTCTTATTTTCAACAAAATTTGTTGATAACATCTCACCCACTCTCTCATTTGCTCTCTTTTTACATTGCTTCACCACTCTCTTAACCTCTCTCTTTTTCTCCATATACTCTTCCCTCCTTGCATCACTTCTACTTTGTAAAAACTTCTCATATGCTAACTTTTTCTCCCTTACTACTCTCTTTACATCATCATTCCACCAATCGCTCCTCTTCCCTCCTGCACCCACTTTCCTGTAACCACAAACTTCTGCTGAACACTCTAACACTACATTTTTAAACCTACCCCATACCTCTTCGACCCCATTGCCTATGCTCTCATTAACCCATCTATCCTCCAATAGCTGTTTATATCTTACCCTAACTGCCTCCTCTTTTAGTTTATAAACCTTCACCTCTCTCTTCCCTGATGCTTCTATTCTCCTTGTATCCCATCTACCTTTTACTCTCAGTGTAGCTACAACTAGAAAGTGATCTGATATATCTGTGGCCCCTCTATAAACATGTACATCCTGAAGTCTATTCAACAGTCTTTTATCTACCAATACATAATCCAACAAACTACTGTCATTTCGCCCTACATCATATCTTGTATACTTATTTATCCTCTTTTTCTTAAAATGTGTATTACCTATAACTAAACCCCTTTCTATACAAAGTTCAATCAAAGGGCTCCCATTATCATTTACACGTGGCACCCCAAACTTGCCAACCACACCCTCTCTAAAAGTTTCTCCTACTGTAGCATTCAGGTCCCCTACCACAATTACTCTCTCACTTGGTTCAAAGGCTCCTATACATTCACTTAACATCTCCCAAAATCTCTCTCTCTCCTCTACATTCCTCTCTTCTCCAGGTGCATACACGCTTATTATGACCCACTTCTCGCATCCAACCTTCACTTTAATCCACATAATTCTTGAATTTACACATTCATATTCTCTTTTCTCCTTCCATAACTGATCATTTAACATTACTGCTACCCCTTCCTTTGCTCTAACTCTCTCAGATACTCCAGATTTAATCCCATTTATTTCCCCCCACTGAAACTCTCCTACCCCCTTCAGCTTTGTTTCGCTTAGGGCCAGGACATCCAACTTCTTTTCATTCATAACATCAGCACTCATCTGTTTCTTGTCATCCGCACTACATCCACGCACATTTAAGCATCCCAGTTTTATAAAGTTTTTCTTCTTCTCTTTTTTAGTAAATGTCTACAGGAGAAGGGGTTACTAGCCCATTGCTCCCGGCATTTTAGTCGCCTCATACGACACGCATGGCTTACGGAGGAAAGATTCTTTTCCACTTCCCCATGGACAATAGAAGAAATAAAGAAGAACAAGAGCTATTTAGAAAAAGGAGAAAAACCTAGATGTATGTATATATATATGCATGTGCGTATATAGTATAGTATTGTATAGTATGTAAAGTCATGGAAAAGATTCTCAGGAGAAAAGTAGTGGAACACATTGAAAAGATTGGGCTCATACATGACAGTCAGCATGGCTTCAGAGATGGGAAATCCTGTGTCACAAATTTACTTGAGTTCTACGATAAGGTAACAGAAGTAAGACAGGAGAGAGAGGGATGGGTAGATTGCATCTTCTTAGATTGCAAGAAGGCTTTTGACACAGTACCACACAAAAGACTGGTGCAAAAATTAGAGGAGCAGGCAGGAATATAGGGGAAAGTACTGCAATGGATCAGGGAATACCTGACAGGAAGGAAACAACGTGTGTTGCTACGTGCTGAAGTGTCGGAGTGGGCGAATGTGTCGAGTGGGGTTCCACAAGGGTCAGTCCTAGGCCCGGTGCTGTTTCTTGTATACGTGAATGACATGGTGGAAGGAATAGATTCAGAACTGTCACTGTTCGCTGATGATGTGAAACTGATGAGGAGAATACAAGTGGGAGAGGATCAGTTAAGATTACAAGGGGATCTGGACAAACTACAAGTATGGTCCGACAAATGGCTCCTGGAGTTTAACCCCAGTAAGTGTAAGGTCATGAAGATTGGGGAAGGACACAGAAGACCGCAGACGGAGTACAGGTTAGGAAACCAACAGCTGAAAACGTCAGTTAAAGAAAAGGATCTTGGGGTAAGCATCATAACGAACATGTCCCCTGAGGCACACATCAATCAAATAACTGCTGCAGCATATGGGAGATTGGCAAACCTGAGATTGGCGTTTAGACATCTGAGTAAGGAGTCATTCACGACATTGTACACAGTGTACATAAGGCCTATACTGGAATATGCAGCGCCAGTGTGGAACCCTCACTTAGTCAAACACGTCAAGAAATTGGAGAAAGTGCAAAAAATTGCAACACGATTAGTCCCGGAACTGAGGGGTATGTCTTGTGAGGAGAGGTTAAGGGAACTCAACCTGATGACACTAGAGGATAGGAGGGATAGAGGGGACATGATAACAACATATAAAATACTAAGAGGCATTGACAACGTGGCCAAGGATCGAATTTTTCAGAGACGGGATACAGAAACACGGGACACAATTGGAAACTGAAAACCCAGATGAGTCATAGGGATGTTAGGAAGTATTTCTTTAGTCTTAGAGTTGTCAGGAACTGGAATAATCTGGAGAGTGCAGTAGTGGAAGCAAGTTCCATAAATAGCTTTAAGAAGAGGTATGACAAATATCATGGAGCAGGGAGAGAGTGAATTAGTATCGACCAGTAAAGAGGCGGGGCCAGGAGCTATGAATCGACCCCTGCAACCACATATAGGTGAGTACATATAGGTGAGTACACACACACACACACACACAAGTTTTCTAAGATTCTTTTGGAGCAAAATTAAAATTTTTTACATTAACATTAATGAAAAAATATATCTTTAAACGTATAAGAGAAAATTTTAAAAAGGACTTAATTTTAAATGAGTTCTTGCTAATTGACCAGTTTTACATATTAGGCACGACATATATAAAATATATATATATATAATTATATATATATAATATAATATTATATATATATATATATATATATATATATATATATATATCAATGATAACACTGCATTAGCTAAGGACTCGAACCCATGCTGCTCTGGCCTGCCTCATGGTGGGCAAAAACACATGACGCCCTAATCCATTGGACCATACGATCCTTAAGAGTAGCACATCCAGCGGAACTGAATGTTGTACTTGCTACCGAAGGACACACGATGGTGTGGATGACTCCAGGCTAATTTCATTTTGGCCCTGTTTGATGTACTAGTACGAGCAGTATTTTATATTATTGTGACCCTGAACGAGTGGTATTGATCAATAACAACACTGCACTAGCCAAGGACTCGAACCCATGCTGCTTTGGCCTGCCTCATGGTGGGCAAAAACACATGACGCCCTAATCCACTGGACCATATGATCGTTAAGAGTAGCGCATCCAGCAGAATTAGCATGGGTTCGACCCCTTGGCTAGTGCAGTGTTGTTATTGATCGATATTCATATCTTTTTTTTTATATAAAATGCATCTTGGGATATATTATATTTTCAATAGCAACTTAGCATTTAACATTATTATCCAGAATACTGGTTGCATAAAGCTTATTAACGAAAACAGAAATACATGGATACTAGCGTCACTACTTATATATATGTTCACCCATCTTATCAGCATCCCTCTTATCACCTCTACTGTGTATGCAAGTAAGTTTATTTAGGTATACGCGAATACAGTTACATAGATTATCATACATAGCAGCATATGTGTAGAGAACCTGGGATAACCCAAAAAAAAGTCAAAGTGGCTTATTACCATTGGAGTCCTTTAAATACCTTATTATTATATTATAAAGAAGATAATATCTTATTTTCATACTATAAAGGAAATAATATCTTATTATTATATTACAAAGGAGATATACTAGGAATAGCTCCGTGTCTTTGTGGATGACACCCGAATTGCCATGACAGTGACCTCCACCAGAGACACAGCGAGACTCCAAGCGGACATCAACTAAATCTTCGAACGGGCCACTCAAAATAATATGAAGTTCAATGAAGAGAAATTTCAACTACTCAAATATGGAAAACTTTAGGAAATTAAAACTGTATCAGAGTATACAACAAATTCTAACCATACAATAGAGCAAAAAAGTAATGTGAAGGACCTGGGAATGATAATGTCAGAGGATCTCACCTTCAAACATCACAACAAAGCATTTACCGTATCTGCTAGAAAAATTATAGGATTTATAATGAGAACCTTCAAAACAAGGAAACTCAAGCCCATGATGATTCTCTTCAAATCGCTTGTTCTCTCTAGGCTGGAATACTGCTGTACACTAACTGCCCCCTTCAAGGCAGGCGAAATTGTTGACCTGGAGAGTGTACAAAGAACTTTCACGGCACACATAAGAACGATACAGCACCTAAATTACTGGAAACGGTTGAAGTACTTTGATTTGTATTCCCCAGAACGCAGGCGAGAGAGATTAAAGATAATATGCCCTTTCCCAAAATTTTTAGAGGGATTTTGTACCCAAATTGCAAAAGAAAAACACTTTCCCCAAAAGCAAAAGGGGGCTCGGCAGGAATGCAAACATTTTTCCCCAAAGAAAAGCAGGGGGGGCCCCCGAGTTTCACTGAGAGACAAAGTGTGAGGGGCCCCGACCCGTTTAAAACCTTCCCCGATACATACCCGGAAATATTCCTGGGGAGGTTTCCGGGGGTCAAAGCCCCCCCTGCCCTTCCCGTGAAAAAGGCCCCCCCCCTGGATGAGGGTTGTGTGTGTGTGTGTGTTGTGTGTGTGTGTGTGTTGTTACCATTTTTTCCCCCAGGCACTGTCGATTAGACCCTAGGGCCGCCCGATATTGGGAATTGTGTGTGTGTGTGTGTGGCGTCGTGTGTGTGGTGTGTGTGTGTGTGGCGGGGGGTTTTTGTTTTACACTCAATAAGCTGGGGTTTTTTTAAGATCAATTTTTAAACCCCCTGGTTTCCCCGCCTTAAAGCTTCAAATTTACGGTAAAAGTTTTTTTAATTTATTCTTCACCAAATTTATGCCCCCTCCTCCTCTTAAAAAAGGGTTTAAAAGCCAAAATTCGTTTTCCCCGCCTACCTTTCCCTTTTTAGTTCAAACCACTTCCCCTGCTACCCTGACCCCCCTTAGAAAGTGGGTCCCCAACATTCTGGGCAACGTGATTTAGCTTCCATGTTCCCCTTGCTCTTTTGGGCCCTACTTTTTAGTCTTTAAACGAAACCCCCCGTCCCCCCAAATAGTAACTGAATGTAGTAATTTAAATTTTCCCCCTTATGTATGTACAATTTCATGCAAAAACAATTTTAAAACCTCAAAAAACGTTTTAAAACTGCCCCAAAAAATTTGCACTTGAAAAATAAAAATTTTGTATGAAGATTTAAAAATAAAACCCACTTTACTTTACTTTCTTTGTACAGTAGTAAAATTCCCCCCAGTAGTCAAAATTACTGGTAAAAACACTTTTTTTGAGTATCTTACGATTTAAATTTCAGGCATTTAAAAATTTTTTTTCCTATAAAAAAGAGTACTAACAAAAAATGGTGCTACAAGTAATATCCCAAACAAAAATTTTGTTTGTGTTTGCCAAAATTTTAAAAAAAACAAGAAAAAATTAATAATTTTTATTTTATTTTCCCAAAGAGTGCGACCCCCCAATTCAGGGGTTTGACAGGAATGCCCTTGCAAATTTAGCAGCAACTATGACACCCTGCCTTGAGACACATGACCATTTGCAACTTGAAAGTGGGAGACGCTCACTAAAGGCACCTCAGATCAATCACAAGTGTGTGTGTGTGTGTGTGTGTAGTGTGTGTGTGTGTGTGTGTGTGTGTGTGTGTGTGTGTTGTGTGTGTGTGTGTGTGTGTGTGTGTGTGTGTGTGTAGTGTGTGTGTGTGTAGTGTGTGTGTGTGTGTAGTGTGTGTGTGTGTAGTGTGTGTGTGTGTGTGTGTGTGTGTGTGTGTGTGTGTGTGTGTGTGTGTGTGTTTTGTGTGTGTACTCACCTAGTTGTACTCACCTATAGTTGAGGTTGCAGGGGTTGAGCCCAAGCTCCTGGCCCCGCCTCTTCACTGGTCGCCACTAGGTCACTCTCCCTGAACCCTGAGCTTTATGTACCTCTGCTTAAAGCTATGTATGGATCCTGTCTCCACTACATCGCTTCCCAAACTATTCCACTTCCTGACTACTCTGTGGCTGAAGAAATACTTCCTAACATCCCTTTGATTCATCTGTGTCTTCAGTTTCCAACTGTGTCCCCGTGTTGCTGTGTCCAGTCTCTGGAACATCCTGTCTTTGTCCACCTTGTCAATTCCTCTCAGTATTTTGTAAGTCGTTATCATGTCCCCCTATCTCTCCTGTCCTCCAGTGTCGTCAGGTTGATTTCCCTTAACCTCTCCTCATAGGACATACCTCTTAACTCGGGGGACTAGTCTTGTTGCATACCTTTGCACTTTCTCTAGTTTCTTTACATCTTGGCTAGGTGTGGGTTCCAATGGATGCCGCATCCTTTCCAATATGGGCCGAACGTTAAACGGTGTACAGGTCCTGAAACGATTCCTTATTAAGATGTCGGAATGGCTGCTCTGAGGTTTGGCAGGCGCCCATATGCTACGGCAGTTATTTGGTTTGATGTGCGCTTCAGGCGATTGTGCCTGGTGTTATACTCAACCAAGTTCTGTTCCTTTGAGTGATGTTTGTAGTCTCTGGCCCCCTAGGGACTGTATCCGTCTGCGGCCTTCTTTGCCATTCCCCAATCCTCATGACTTGGCACTTGGTGGGATTGACTCAGGAGCCAGTTGCGGGACCAGGTCTGCAGCTGTCCAGATCCTTTGTTCCCTTATTTCTGGCTGGTCTTCGATCGCATGAACTCTTCTCATCAATTCAGTCAATCTGCAAACAGGGACACCTCGGAGTTATTCCTTCCGGTCATTTGGGGTCGTTCACAAATACCGAAACAGCACTGGTCCTAGGACTGACCCCTGTGGCGACCCCGCTGGTCACAGGTGCCCACTCTGACCACCTCGCCACGTCCATTACTCGTGGCTGTCTTCCTGACAAGTATTCCCTGATCCATTGCAGTGCCTTCTGTTATCCTCTGCTTGGTCCTCCTGTTTTTGCACTAATCTTCTTGTGTGGTACTGTGTCAAACGCCTTCTTGCAGTCAAGAATATGCAATCCACCACCCCTCTTCTCTTGTCTTCTGCTGTCACCATGTCTTAGAACTCCAGTTAGGTTTGTGACACTGGGATTTCCCATCTGTGTGTGTGTATGTGTGTGTGTGTGTGTCGTGTGGGCGTGCGCGCGCGCGCGTGTGTGTGTGTGTGTGGTGTGGTGAGTGCGTGTGCGTGTGTGTGTGTGTGCTGTGTGTGTGTGTGTGTGTGTGTGTGTGTGGCTGCGTTAGCATTTTGTCCTAGGCCATGTCGATTAGACAGTGTGTGTGTGTGTGTGTACTCACCTATTTGTACTCACCTATTGTGGTGCAGGGGTCGAGGTCCTAGTCCTGGCCCCGCCTCTTCACCGGTTGCTTACTAGACCCTTCTATCTCCCCGCTCATGAGCTTTATCAAACTCGTCTTAAAACTGTGTATGGTTCCTGGCCTTCCATACGTATTTTCTAGCCTATTCAATGCCTTACTTCTCTATGAATGAAGACGAAATTACTTCCTACTATCTCTCTCTGACTCTTTGTGTCTTCAACTTCCAATTGTTGGCACTTGTTATCTGTGTTCCCCTCCTGAACATCCTGTCCTTGTCACCTTGTCTATTCCACGCAGTTTTTATTATGTCGCCTTATATGTCTCCCCTGACCCTCCTGTTCCTCCAGTGTCGTCAGGCCGATTTCCCTAATCTTTCTTCATAGAAATTCCCCTTAGTCTGGAACTAACCTTGTTGCAAACTTTGTTACTTTCTCTAGTTTCTTGACGTGCTTTATTCAAGGGTTGCGGGTTCCATACCAAGGTGCTGCGTACTCCAGTATGGGCCTGACATACACGGTGTACAGTGTCTTGGAATGATTCCTTACTTAAAGGGGGGGTACGGGAATGCTGTTCTCAGGTTGCCAGGGCGCCCATATGCTGCAGCAGTTATTGATTGAGTGTGCTTCGGAGACATGCTCGGTGTTATCGCACCCCATGATCTTTCTCCTGAGTTGAGGTTTGCAGTCTGTGGCCAAAATAGCACGTATTACTCGGTCTGTGTATTCTGTGCCCTTCCCCTATCTTCATGACTTTGCATTTTGGCAGGATTAAAATTCGAGAAGCCATTTGTCTGGACCAGGTGTCCCAGTTGTTCCAGGTCTCTTTGAAGTCCTGCCTGGTCCTCATCAGATTTATATTACTCCTCATTTAAACTTCAACATCATCTGCAAACAGGGGGACACTTCTGAGTTCTACCCTTCACGGCATGTCGGTCACATATACCAAAAAATAGCACTGGTCCTAGGACCGACCCCGGGGGACCCCGCCTCGTCACTGGTGCTGGCACCTGTGATACATCATTTCGTAACCATGACTTCGTTGTTGCTTCCCTGTCAGTTTCTCTGATCCGACATTGCAGTGCCCTTCTGTTATTATTCGCCTGGTTGCTCTAGCTTCTGCATAATTCTCTTTGCTGAGGATGTGTGTCAAAAGCTTCTTGCAGTCCAAGAAGATGCAATTCAACCCACCTCTCTCTCTTGTCTTTACTTCTGTTTTTTTATCATAAAACTCCGAAGGTTTGTTGTGAACTGGATTTTGCTTCCGTGAATCCGTGCTGGTTGGCATTATACTCCTGTTCCGTTCAGGTGCTCCACCACTCTTCCTCCTGATAATCTTCTCATAATTTTGCATATACTATAACGTCATGGACACAGGTCTGTAGTTTAGTGCCTCTTTTCTGGCGCCTTTTTGAATATGGGAGAACTACATTTGCCGTCTTCCATACCTCAGGTAGTTGCACCAGTTTCCAGGGAGGTGTGGATGATTGTGGTAAGTGGTACGCAACAACATATCTGCCTCCCTCTCTAATGGACCCATGGGAGAGATGGTTGTCGGTTCCAATTTGCCTTTGAGGTATCGATGTCCCTTAGCAGTTTCTTCACCTCTCCGATCTGTATGTATGGCGTCCAACACTTGTTGTGTATTCCTTGTTGGTGTCCCCATCTGGTCTGTCCCCAGAGTCCTTCCTGTCTCTACTGTAAATTACTTCCTTAAATTCGTGTTGGCTCCTCACATTACCTCTTGTCGTTTCTTGTGATCTCCACCTTCTTTCCTCGCTTTATTCACCTGGTCCTTGACTGTTGTCTTCCTCCTAATGTGGCTATACCAGCAGTTTCGGGTCAGATTGACTTCGTTGGCTATGTCGTTTCTACTGTCGCTGGGCCTCCCCTCCTTATCACTGCGCATACTCGTTCTGGTCTTCTATAATCTTCCTTGTTTTCCGGGTCCTATGCTCCTGTACCTTTTCATTCTCTGTTGTGACCTTAGTTTTTGCCCCTCCTACACCTTCGGGGTTAAAACCAAGACTCGTTTTGAGTTTCCTATTATTTCTGTTTCCCTTGGGAACATGACTTTCCTCTGCCTCCTTGCACTTTGTTGCACACTATTCCATCATCTCGTTTACTGATTTTCCTACATTCTCTGTCTCCACTGAACCTCTGCAGGATGTTTCTCATACCTGTTGTAGTCCCCCCTTTTATAGTTTGGCCAGTGCCCTTCAGTTCCTGTTAACCTTTCCATTGTAACTCTACTATTTAGTCAAAACTCAGAACCACATGATCGCTAGCTCCAAAGGGGCCTCTCATAAGTGATGTCTCGTGTCGAACTGTGTCAGGGTGTGAACACAAGATCCAGTCTTGCTGGTCATCCTCCCCTCTCTCTTGGTTGTGTCCTGGACATGTTGATGCATGAGGTTTTCAAGTACACATCCAACTCTTGCCTCTCATGTGGTTCGGGGGACCCCCATGTGGCTCAGGTTTTCCAGTCGATTCCCTGATGGTTGAATGAAAATCGACCCATTACCAGTAACTTTGCTCTGCTCGAGTGAAGCTCTTTTGCCACCTCAGCCAGTGTGTCCACCATCACCTTGTTGTTTTCTTCGTACTCCTCTCTTGCCTCTGCTGTTCTGTGGTGGGTTATTACATCACTCCAATGACTACTTATGTCTCCGGACTTGGGGGGGGGGGAATTGTACCCTACAATGTAGTCTCTTTCTCCAATCATGTCATGCCTTCCATTTCCTCAAATCCCCATTGGTTGTTTTATGAGCAGTGCAACCCCTCCTCCCCCTCTACTCCTTTCTATCTTTCCTCAGGATCTTGATATCTGTTGGAGGATTGTGTCTGTTATTGTCTCAGGAGTTTTGTTTCTGTGATGCTATGATGTCTGGGGATTTTTCACTGGATTCTTCATTCACTCTCATGTTTATTCGTTATTCCATCCGCGTTTGTGTACCAAACCTTTAGTTTCTTTTCTATCATTGTGGTCATGCAAGTATATTGGGGTTGGGGGAGCGAGAGCCTTGGTGGGGGCCTATATGGGGCTGTGGTGTAGGTGGGGTATGTGTTGATGGGGGTGGGGTCAGAATGCCCATAAGGGACAGCTGTTGGGGTGAGGTTTGTGATATGGGGTTGGTGGCAGAGGGAACAGTGAGTGGGTTGTAGTATAGGTTGCTCAGTTGCGTTGGGAATGTTGCGGGTGGGGTCTTTTGGTGGGAGATTCTGTGGGGTGTGTTTGCCCTTCCTCCTGTGTCTGGGTCCTGCTCTTTTTCATTGCTTCTCGTTCCTCCTTGCGTCTCTGTACCCTCTCTTTCAGTGTAGTCCTTTCTTCTTGTGTTCTGTCGCGGTCGAGGTATACTCTCTGGTACCCCTCTTTGTCCCTCAGTCTTGCTTTCTCTTGCAGAATCCTGATTCGAACTGATTCTTCCTTGAAAGTTACTCTGACAGGCCGTATCCTTCCACTCGCAAACCACCCAATTCTCTGAAAATTTGTCACCTGGGTCATATTGCCCTCCCCTATTGTTTTCATGATGCCTTCAATCATTTTTTTCTCCTCCTGTTTTTATTTCTTCAAAGTTGGCCCCCTTGGCTTCTTGGAGCCCGTACACAAAACTTGACCTCGCCCTTTCCTCCTCCACTGAAAGTTCTCCATCTGGCTTCCTCTTGAGGCATTTATTTCCTTCCATTGACATGTCTTGCCTTCAGAACAATCCCTGTCAATATCTGAAACTTCTATTCTCCGTGAACTGTCTTCCTGACCAGTTGTCCCTTGCTACTGCAGTTGGCTGTTGAATCTATGCATATAACCAAACTTTCATTGTCTTCGCGACCTGTCGCTTGATCTTAGTGTGCATCATAGTCTTTTCCCTTGGCCCCACGGTGGGTCTGATGGGCTTCGTGTACGGCATGTCTCCGTTGTTGCTTACCATCCCTTGTCTGCGCCCTGAACTTTGAATTTTCCTTCATTGGTCTTCGGACCTGTCGCTTGATCTCAGTGTTGCTCATTCGTCTTTTCCCTTGACCCACGTGGGTCGATAGGGCCTTAGTGTACGACATGTATCTCAGTTGTTGCTATACCTTCCCCTTGTCTGCCGCCTGACTTTGAATTTCCTGATGTCACATCTGAAATTGGTCATTTTCTCTCTAATCTGTTTCAGGCTTTGCGTTTCTCTTCTAAAGCCACTCGTATCTAGCTTCCTGCTGCTAGACCTGTACTTCCCTTCCTGCACTCTTCAGCTATCCACTCTCCATTTTTTACCAAGCTCTACTATCTCCCTTCCCCAATTTCCTCCCTTTTTTTGGCAGCTATAAATCCCAGTCTTTCTCCCTGGTTCGTTCTACAGATCTCTGTTTTTCGTCCTCTAAGGCCACCCACATATTGCCTTTTTTTTTGTTTTTTTTTTTTTTGTTTTTTTTTTTTTATTACCACTGATCAGAAGGTTGGGGTGTGGGGGGGAGTGAGAAGAAAGTTTGGGGTAGTGAGTTTGTTTGTGGTGATGTGTGGGGTGTACCTCATCCACCCCCCCTAGAAAGGGTAGAAAGAGGGAGGAGAGAGGAGGAGAAAGGGTATAGAAAGAGGAGAGAGAGGAGGGAGAGAGTATGGGGGTGAGGGAATAAGACAAGGGGGAGAGGAGAAGATGTGAGGGGGGAGAGAAAGGATAGATGAGAGGGAGAAAGAGAGGGAGAGGGAAGAGGGAGAGAACGAGAGAGAGAGGGGAGAAAGGTGGCAAGGGAAAAGGCCTATGAGAGAGAGAAATGAGGATGGAGAGAGACGCCTATAGAGAGAGAGGGAGGGTGGAGAGATTGGGTTATGGAGTGAGGGATGAGAGGGAGAGAGAGAGGAGCGAGAGAGGGAGAGAGAGGGAGAGAGAGAGGGAGAGAGAGAGGAGATGAGGAGAGGAGGCTGAGAGGGAGGGAGGGAGAGAGGAGAGGGAAAAGAGAGAGGGAGAGAGAGAGGAGTGAGTAGAGGAGGGAGAGAGAGGGAGAGAGAGAGGGAGAGAGAGAGGTGAGAGAGAGAGGGAGAGAGAGAGGGTAGGAGTTAGAGTGAGGGAGGAGAGAGAGAGGGGAGAGGGAGCGTGAGGGGAGAGAGAGAGATGGATGAGAAGGAGGGAGAGAGAGAGGGTATGAGAGAGGGGAGAGAGGGAGGGAGAGAAGGAAGGGAGGAGAGAGAGGGAGAGAGAGAGGGATGGAGAGAGGGTGAGAGAGGGAGAGAGAGATGGTGAGGAGAGAGCGAGGGAGAGAGTAGAGGGAAGAGGAGGGGGAGAGAGAGAGGGAGAGAGAGGGAGAGAGAGAGGGGAGAGAGAGAGGGAGAGAAGGAGGGAGAGAGAGAAGGGAGAGAGAGTGATGAGAGAGAGGGAGAGAAGGAGGGACGAGAGAGGGGAGAGAGAGAGGGAGAGAGAGAGGGTGAGAAGGAGGGAGAGGAGAGAGGGAGAGGGAAAGGAGGGAGAGAAGGAGGGAGAGAGAGAGGGAGAGGGTAGAGAGCAGAGAGAGAGGGAGAGAAGGAGGGAGTGAGAGAAGGGAGGAGAGAGGGATGAGTGAGAGGGAGAGGGGAGAGGGAGAGTGGGAGGAGAGAGAGGGGGAGCAGAGGATGGAGAGGGAAGAGAGGGAGAGAGAGAGGGAGAGAGGGAGAGAGAGGGGAGAGAGAGAGGGAGAGGAGAGGGAGGAGAGATGAGGGAGAGGAGAGAGGAGAGAGAGAGAAAGGGTGAAGAGAAGGGAGTGAGTGTGAGAGAGGGAGAGAGAGGGGAGAGGAGAGAGAGGGAAGAGAGGAGAAGGGAGAGAGAGAAGCAGGGAGGGAGAGAGAGGGAGGGAGAGAGGAGAGGGGAGAGATGAGAAGAGGGAGAGAGAGGGAGGAGATGAGAGAGGGAGTGAGAGAGAGGGTGGAGAGAGATGAGGGAGAGAGAGAGAGGCGGAGAGATGAGAGAGGGAGAGAGAGAGAGGGAGAGAGAGTAGAGGGAGAGAGAGAGAGGTGAGAGAGAGAGAGAGGAGAGAGAGAGAGAGGGAGAGAGAGGGGAGAGTGGAGAGAGGGAGAGAGGGGAGAGAGGAGAGAGAGAGAGAGAGAGCAGTGAAGAGAGAAGAGAGTGAGAGAGAGAGAGAGAGAGAGAGAGAGAGAGAGAGAGGAGAGGAGAGAAGGGTGTGATGGGGATGAAGAGGAGAGAGATTGAGAGAGAGAAGAGAGAAGAGAGAGAGAGAGACGAAGGAGAGAGAGAGAGAGAGAGAGAGAGAGAGAAGAGAGATGATGAGAGAGAGAGAGAGAGGGGAGGAGAGAGAGGGGAGAGAGAGAGAAGAGATGAGAGAGAGAGAGAGAGAGAGAAGAGAGAGAGAGAGAGAAGAGAGAGAGGGGGGAGAAGAGAGAGAGAGAGACGAGGAGAGAGAAAGATACGAGAGAGAGAGAGGAGGGAGAGAGAGGGAGAGAGGGGAGAGAGAGGGAGGGAGAGGGAGAGAGGGAGAGAGAGGGAGAAGAGAGGGGAGAGAGGGAGAGAGAGGGAGAGAGGGTAAGAGAGAGGAGAGAGAGGGAGAGAGAGGGAGGGAGAGGGAGAGAGAGGGAGAGAGAGGAGGAGAGAGGGAGGAGAGAGGAGAGAGAGGGAGAGAGGGACGAGAAGGAGAGAGGAGGGAGAGAGAGAGCAGAGAGAGAGAGGAGAGATGAGGAGAGAGAGGGAGGAGAGAGAAGAGAGGGAGAGAGAGGGAGATCGAGAGAGAGAGAAAGGAAGAGAGAGAGAGGAGAGAGAGAGGAGAGAGAGAGATTGATGTGCAGTAGGGGGAGGGAAAACAAAAGGTTATGAGAGAGGAGAACGCGAGGGATTTGAAAAGGTAGGGAGTTGAGGGTCTGAGGCCGGGCTGTGGGGGGGCGGTCCAAATTCCAAGGATCAGCTGTGTTGGTCTCACTAGTTGTGGTTTCAGGGGTCGCATTACCCAGCTCCCGGGCCCCAGTGTGTATGTGTGTGTGCGCGTTCGTGTGTGTGAGCACATCAGTTGTTTATATTGTCCCAGAAATAACAATTACATCTGTTGTACCAGTAATACTTATGAGATACCATTAAACTGAGAGTAGTTCTAATAATTATAATTACATAGCGTGTGTTAACAGTCATACTTTCACCCAGTTATGTACTACCTTTTACATACATGTGTACCCAATAACTTGATTCTCAGATTGTACCTGTCTTTGTCATCTGGCTCGTGTCCTAAAACATTATCTCCGAAACTGTTTGTCAGGGCTGGTTAGTCCATTAGTCCTTGCTCCTACAAATTTTATTTCCTACTACAGCTAGGTGTTGTGTGTATGATAATCCCTCTGGAGCAGGGTTTAGATTCGCGAGTACCAGTGTCCGCAGGGCCGCTCTACCCTCAGACATTCCCGCCACCCACAACAGGTGATTGTACGTTACTCAGTGGGACGTCCATCCAGCATGCCTGATGTACGATGCTCGCTGTACGATGCTCGCCTGTACCGAATGACCTTCGTACACCTCGCCCTTCCGCCGCTGACTTCTTCGGCTATTCTTATCTCTTGCCCTTTTGAGTCCTCATTTACCACACTTATCACTTGTATACTGCTACTTTTATAATTTACACTTCACTTTTGGTAAGTACACTACTTATTTGTGATGACACCCAACTGTTATGGCGGCGCTACTCCCTCAGGCCTACTGCTGCCACCACCTCTGCTTATATATATTTATGTATATACAGTGGACCCCCGCATAACGATTACCTCCGAATGCGACCAATTATGTAAGTGTATTTATGTAAGTGCGTTTGTACGTGTATGTTTGGGGGTCTGAAATGGACTAATCTACTTCACAATATTTCTTATGGGAACAAATTCGGTCAGTACTGGCACCTGAACATACTTCTGGAGTGAAAAAATATCGTTAACCGGGGGTCCACTGTATATATATATATCCCCTTTCTGGCTAGCTTGTTCACGCTGTGTGCTACATCACATTTTGTCGTTACCACCCTCTCTTAATTCTATTTGGTCTTTTCTCTTTAGTCACTCGCTTTGTACTTTGTATATGTGTAACAATGTAGCAACAGGGGCCAACTAGGCCTCAACGAACTGGCACTTTGAAATTTTGTTGTATAATTTCAGGCTTTCTCTCGCCTTTACTTTATTTATTTTTTCTAATACATTGGTTATCACTTGTAGGGTTGTTCACTGACGTTGTCACTAACACTGGTTGCTTCTAGCTGCTAAAACACGCCCTAAAAGCACTAAGATCCTCGGAGCCTGGCGCTTGTGACCCACTACACTGTGTGTGTGTGTGTGTGTGTGTGTGTGTGTGTGTGTGTGTGTGTGTGTGTGTGTGTGTGGTTTGTGTGTGACTCAACAATCAATATTTGCACCAATAACTCATTACAGTTGTGACCGGGTGTGGAAGTGTGAATTGCTCATTACACTATAATTTGTTCATGATTGTAGCCATGTATAAACGTAAGTAACCATTCTACAGAATTCATTACCTTTGTAACTTGTGAGCTCATTACCTTTGTACCTAGTTCAGCTATCAAAACTTTGGGGGCCCAGTCCCTGGACTCATTATGTACCTCTGTAATCTGTAAATACCTTTGTAACTTGACATGATTGTGATTAGACCTACCTGGAGTTCATTACCTTTGTAAATTGTGAGTTCATTACTTTTGTAAATTGTGAGTTCATTACCTTCGTAAATTGTGAGTTCATTAGCTCTGTAACTTGGCTCAGCTAATCAAAACTTTTGGAGATCCAGTCCTGGGAACAATTATGTACATCTGTAATCTTTTGACTACCGCCCACAGGATGGGTATGGGGTGCATAATAAACATATTAAACTAACTCTTGAGTGGCTGTGGCCTTGGAGAATTCTGTAGGCCAGTCAACAGTCTCTAGGTCAGCTGTGAACTTCCTTATTGAGGCCTCATGTGTGCGTTTACTATGTTTTGACAGGTGGAAGGTAGGGTAGTGGTCTGTAGTGCTATCTGTGATTATCCCTGATTTAAGGCGGGCTAGTATATTGGTCCATATGTGGTCTATTATGGTTGCACTTGTCTCAGTGAGCCTGGTTGGCTTTAGTTTTATTGTTGGTATTGAGAAAGTGTGGTTGTTCCATATGTTGATGAAATCAGTTACAGGATGATCATCTAGTATGCCCAAGGTTGATGTTGAAAGGTCTCCAGCTAAGAGAAGGTGGTGCTTTCATTTGTTTGTTTGTTATTAGTGACTTTAATTTCTCGCTGAATATTTGGGATGTTTGCTGTGAGGTATCCGGTAAAAATGGCACCGATTGTTATGTTTGTCTTAGGGTTTTTACAGTAACTTTAGCAAAAATGTTATTCCCCATATTCACTCACATAAAGCAAGTGGTGCTTATAACAAGATAAATCAATAGGTTAGAGAAATAGATTGCAATACACCCCCACTTGGTTTGGTATGCAGTTGTGAATTGCTGTGTTATCCTGTGAGGGTTGATATCTATTGTGTCCTGCTTAAGCCCAGGGTCTCAGTAAGAATAAGCTGGAAGAAGGGTTTGTCTTAGTGATTCCAGGGACGTGCCAGGAGGTCATCATGTGTTTGCTTTAAAGACTGATGTTGTAATTAAGTACTGATAGACTTTTAGATTGTTTAGGATAGTGCTGGCTTTGTGTTGCTGGTAAAAAGGCAAGTACTTTCCAATAGGTTTTGATTGGGTGTCAGATTATGGAGGTTTAGAGTATCAGGTGTCAACGTGATCTATCATCTCTAGTTTAATTATGTTATTTATATTCCTGGTTGTGCTTGAGTTCTAGATATTGATATCTTTAGTGGTGGGAAAGTTTGGACAAGTATTTATCTAGAAGTATTTTGGTCATTATAGAGTTTAGTCACTACTACACATATTGGAAGTTGATGTTGTCTATGTGTTGTGCTGGAATGTACTAAAGTACAACTAGGTAATAACTAAGTAATATAAAAATAAAACTTAAAAATTGAACAAGACTTCACTTGAATTGTCAAATGTCTATATTAATGATTTTGTGGAGTCTATGTTTTGAGCTTGATGAGCTATAGTACATAAAGTCATAAGAACATAAGAATGGAGGAAACACTTGCATGATGCCTGCTGGCCTGTTACTAGGCAGGTCCTTTACATTTCATTCCCACTAACAAAACATTTGCCAACCCAATTTTCAATGACCACCCAAGAAATAAGCTCTGAAGTGAAAGTCCAAATCAAATCCAAACCTCCCACCTCATGTACTTATCCAACCCTAGATTCGGAAATACCCAAAGTCCAGCCTCAATAAACCCCAACTAGGTCGCCTGTTCACTCATTCAACTACCATATTTCCAAACCAATACTTTTCTATGTCCTTCTAAATCTAAACTTATTAATTTAAAATCCATTACTGCGGGTTCTTCTTGGAGAGAATCCTCAGACTCATTAATATCCCCCTTTTTAATATATCTTCACTTATACACTTCGATTAGGTCTCCCAGCATCTCTCGTCTAACAATCCCGTGAATGTAAACTTAAAGAGTCTTTCAATCTTTTTACATAAGAAGATTTCTTATGCTATGTATTAATTTAGTCATTCCTTCGCTGAATTTTGTTCTAACGAATATTATGTCCATTTTGTTTACGGGAGACCAGTACTGAGATGCAATATCTATGTGAGGCTTACTAATGATGTATAAAGCTGCAGATGACCTCTGGACTTATGTTGCTTACACTTCTTGATATATATACCGTATTTTATTTGCCTTATTACGTTTCGTTAGGCATTGCTGTCTTGGTTTAAGGTTGCCTGCTCTACCATAACCCCCAAAGTCCTTTTTCGCAATCTGTATGGCTAAGTTTCTACATCATTTACACTTTTAATTACTAGGGATTATGGGCCCCACTCCATGCTCAGAACCTTGCATTTATCTACATTGAAACTGCATCTGCCACTTTTCTGACCAAGAATAAAGTTTGTTTAAATCCTCATGAAGTTCTCCTTAACATCTACGTTTGAATCAATTATCCTACCTATCTTTGTGTCATCGGGGGAATTTGCTCATTATCACCAGTAATTCCCTCATAGATCATTGATTTATATTATAAACAACACGGGCCAAGACTGATTCCCTGTGGGAACGCCATTGTTACAGATCCCCCACTCGGATTTAACCCATTTATGGAACTCATCTGCTTCCTTGTCAGTGAGCCATGACTCGATCACGAGAGCACTTTTCCCCCAATTGCCTTTGAGCTGCCACTTTCTTTAACGTCTATGGTGCGGAACTCTATCAAAAGCATTACTAAAAATCATAAGTAAAATAATATCAAAATTCTTTATTGTTGGTCATCAGCCTCATAAGCTTTACTGAAGGGGGGGGGGGGGGAAAGTTAATAAATTAGTTAGACATAAGACCGAGTATACTTGTGAATCCATGTTGAGTTCAATTAATAAAGCTATCTTTTCGAGGATGGCTTTCCTTATAATCTCAGCTATTAATTGACTCTAGTTATTTGCCTACAATGAGGGGTCAGGCTTATTGGGCGGTTATTTGACGGTAATAACGACTTTCCCCCTGTTTTTCAAAATAGGTATTTACATTAGCATCTTCCACATATCAGACACTACACCTGTTTGAAAGATAAATTTAAAATATTAGCCCCCCATGTTTCCAGAGTTCCATTTTGCATTCCTTAAGCAACCCTTGAAAAAACTCATCAGGACCCGGCCGAATTATTTTGTTTCAGTCTGTCTATCTGCTTTCACAACCATCTCATTATGTGACTGTGATGTTACATAATTTATCTTCTTCTAGCCCACTGTAAAAAATTAATTACTGGATTATGTAGTGTCTTCTGTGTAAAATACTCGTCGAGAAAAATAATTATTTAAAATCAAGCACATTTTCATTCTCTTGTCTGTATGGTGCCCATAGTTATTTTTAAGGGGACCTATCTTATCTCTAACTTTTGTTTATTAGGACCTGGAAAAAAACTTTTTGGGTTAGTTTTAGTTTCCCTAGCAACTTAATTTCATAGTCCCTTTTAGCTTTTTTATCCCCTTTTTAATGTTCCCTCTTAATGTCAATTTACTGTTTCATTAAGATGACCCACGTCACCTCTTTTGAACCCATATAAAATTCCATATTCTTATGCCCTAGTATATATTTGAGCCTATTATTCATCATTTTGGGGTCATTTCTATTTGATCTAATTTCTTATATGGGATTAATAAACGCTCTTTGAGCAGCATGTATGTGTTCAGAAAAACTGTCATATTGATAGCTATCTTCGTTACCCAGTCAACAGATGATAAGTGTTTTCTAAGCCCCATCGTAATCTGTAAGCGAAAATCTCGGGGACCTGTTACTGAGTTATCGCTATATCGTACTTTCCATATCAATGGTAACATGTAATTGATATGTGGTCCGCTAGCAACCAGTTCCTTCTGGAATATTTTCTTAAATTATTAACAATGGGATTCATTGTTTGACATAACTAAGTTTAAGCAGATTATTTCCCCTTGTAGGTTCGTCACAAACTGCTTCCAAAAAACAATCCTGAAATACTTCTAAGAAGGTCGTATGATTCTAAATTCCAGTCAAAAAAATTCCAATCCAACTGACTTTAAGTTAAAGTCTCCTAGAAATTAACTACATTTATCGTGCCTTGTGGCTTAACAATTTCCTCCCATTAGGTAGTTTCCCTTGAGTCCCTGTTCTAAGTTTGGGGACGGTTTTATCACTCCTATAAATCTGTTTTTAGGCCCCTCTGTAAATTTTATTCCTATCAGCTCTGTATGTGTTACTTCAGAACATTAATACACGTTTTTATGAAAACAGTTATCAAGCGATCTCGGACATACAATGCCACGGCCACCCACCCTCCAATACTCTATCTTCTTGGAAACATTTTAAAAACCTGAATATGACATTCCGCAGGCATGTCCCGATTTTTGAATTTTAAACAGTCTCAGTTAAGGGCAAATACATCAATGTTACCGTACACTAGCAAACTAATCTCAATCGTCCATTCTTATTCCTAGCACATACGGCATTAGCATTAATATAAATATTAAAACCATTGAAAGATCTCTCCTTTTCTCTTTACCCTTCCTGCTCATTCTATTTTTGTATAAACCTATTACTTTTCCGTATCACCCAAGGTCCTGGCTTTTCAATATCTATTCTCGTTTTATTTTTACTAGTTCCCTAGAACTCGTAATATTAATACACAGGGACTTCACTGTTTTCCTGCCAAAACCCATACCACTAACTATCTACTAGGTTTAAAGTCCTAACTGCTCCATCCACTGCAGTTGCAGTGGTCCCACCCACACCTAGGATAAGTGAACCCCCATCCCTAGAATGCATGTATTTCCTGCCATAGAAGAAGGTCCCTTGTCATGAATGTTACAGCATGTCCTTACAGTATTTGTCCTGCCAGCAATTGGACACACTTGCCCTGGAGGATACCATTCATTTCCACAAACTCCCCTCGTTTGCATAAACCCATTTTTGAGGGGTTCCCACCCTTACTTCTAATTATTTCTATTGCTTGCACCATACCTGTTTATTCAGGTCCTCACTCCTACGTCTGCCAACATCGTTTTATCCAGCACTGAGAAAGATAATAGGATTTGCTCCCATTACCTCTCATGATTCATCCAGTGGCTAAACAATATCCTCAATCCCAGCCACCAGAAAGAAAAGCAAAACATCTCTGTCTCCTATCCTGTCATTCAAGCATGAACGCCCAAACCATATACCTACTTGGATTCCCCCAAAACAAATAATAGTACCTTCCTTAATGTCTTTCTCGTAGTGACCGTTCCCAGTTAGTCGACATCAACATTCGTCGGGTAGCAGTGAGAATGTATAGGATGTTTCCACACAGTTTCCACCGGCAGTCTCTTTCTTCTTATCGTTTCTTACCTTTCCATTCGTCTTCATTGTTCGTCAACTTCTTTTCCCTGCTGTCCAGCCACTGACCAGTTTCCTTCTTGACCTGAGGGACTCAAAACAGGAGGACTACTCGAATCCTTTTTGTTAGATTAAACTAGGTTTAATTCTAATATATTATAAATACAAATAAAAACAAGCACTAGTCTATCATAGTAATTGCACTTGGTTATAATATAGTGATTTTGGTAACTGACTATGTTTTGAGCTAGATTGAGCCTATACTACAACTGGCTTTATCTAATAATATAAAATAAGGCACAAGGACTCTCAATTGAAATTGCACTAAGGTCTTATATAAGTTGTTTACAAGAATTAAGAGTATAACTAGATGTAAAATACAATGTTAGTTAAGGTAGAAAAAAGAATAAGTATAATAAAAAAAGATAAGAAATTAAAAATGGCAATGACTTGGTTATAATATGCAAGTAAGATGGTAGACAGGATAATATAAAAGTTGTAGTTGAAAATACTAGTTTAAAAAAGTATAAAATAAAAATGGTCAATAAAAGAAGTTTACAATAAGTTTGGTCAATATAGTTTAAAGCAAAATTGGGCAACAATAGGGATTTTAAAATAAAATTGGGCAATTGAGTATTTCTTAAAGTGAGGTAGAATTATTGAGGACAAGTTATGGTTAGTTTATAATAGAATAAGATAGAACAGTGATGTGGTAAGTTGTAAAAAAGGAGATAGGTTCTGTAGATATTAAAAACAATTAAGACAGTTAAGACAATTCTCACAGAGAGGAGCAGGGCGCCTCTCCATGAGATATCCATGAGTAAGACGAGTATGGCCAATGCAAAGACGGGAGAGAGTAGTCTCCCAACCTCGACACTGGTGATAAGAAGACGGCCAGTAACCTATACTCGGTTTAATAGATTGAAGTTTGTTACCGAGCATAGTAGACCAACGTTGTTGCAGGCTGGAATATTGCAGCACTCTAACAGCACCTTTCAAGGCAGGTGAAATTGCCGACCTAGAAAATGTACAGAGAACTTTACGGCACGCAAAAACGGAGATAAACACCCCAATTACTGGGAGCGCTTGAGTTTCTAAACTGTATCCGGAACGCAGGAGGGAGGATACATGTTAATACCCTGGAAAATCCTAGGGGACTGTACCGAATTGCACCGAAATCACTCACTACGAAAGCAAAGACTTGCAGACGATGCACCATCCCCCCAATGAAAGCGGGTGTCCTAGCACGTTAAGAGCATAATAAGTGTAGGGGCCCGGACTTTTTAACTGCTCCGACCAAAAAGGGGGATTACAAAGAACCCTGGCAGTCTTCAAAATGGGACTGACAAGCACCTAAAGTCAGTTCCTGATCAGCCGGGCTGTGGTGTACGTTGGTTTCGTGCACCGCAGCAACAGCTGATTGATCAGGCGCTGATCCACCAGGAGGCCCGGTCCAGACGGGCCGCCGGGGGGTGACCCCGAAATCTCTCAGGTAAATCAGGTCAGGTAAAGGGTGGAAGGTGGTAGCTATGCAGCAAAATAGTCCGTAAAGGAATACCTCTATATGAATGGTGGTATTTACTGACCCCGCAGCAGTGTTGCTGTTTATTGCCCTGTACATCAATGACCAACCAAAAAAACAATTCTTTATGCTTGGTAAGGCAGCACACCAAGTTGGATATGGAGGGCTAAGGGTGAGGTGTATCAATTTCTGTATGCTGTAAAGCACCAGGGATCTGAGACAACCAAATGATGACCAGGCATAGATGCAATACGGGTAGTGTGCGAATGGCTACAATTCAGCAGTAAAAATACTAGCTGAAGATAGTAAATGTCTTCGTACAACACTGTCCCGGGAAAAACTGCTGTGAATCCTACGCCGTCAGAAGACTTAGAGCCATCTGTGTACACTGCAATGGCACGAGAATGAGAGTGGAAGTGGGCAAGAAATGAGAGCGGGAAAAAGACTGTAGACAATTGGGATTTTGAGCAAGGGAGAGGGAAAAGAACAGACTCGAACAGCTGGAACTTCCAGGGGGGTAGGGAAAAGTGAGTTTCTACATGAACATAGAAAGGTGGTAATTGAAGAGAAGACAAGAGCGAATGTAGGCGAAGAGAGAAGGGACTGAGTAAACAGGGGCGGCAAACAAATAATGTCTACTAATATCGGTGACCATTCTATAAATGGAAGGATTGCGGGGATCATGAGAGCGTACATAGTAGCGAAGGCAATGGACATCATGGCGATCGGATAAGGATGGAGCGTTCACTTCTGCATAGAGGCTCTCAACAGGGGAAGAGCGAAAAGCACCAAGGCATAAACGTAATCCTTGGTGATGAATGGGGTTAAGGCTAGAGAGAGTAGCAGGAGAGGCCGCTGAATAGATCTGGTCACCATAATCAAGTTTCAGTAAAATGAGGGTGGAATGTAGGTGAAGGAGAGTTCGACGATCAGCTCCCCATGAAAGATGAGCAAGGATTTTAAGAAGGTTCAGCCGGCTGTGACAAGTTGCCTTCAGAGAGGTAATGTGAGGTTTCCAGGATAACTACGGTCAAAGAGGAGGCCAGAAACCTGACTGTATCACGTTCAGGGATACGGGAGCCATAGAGGTACAAAGGATGATCAGAGATGACAGAGTGTCTAGTGAAAGTAATTTGGTGAGTTTTGGTACTGGAAAACTTAAACCCATGTGTGGTGGCCCAATTGGAAACATGGTCGACCGCATGCTGTTGAGAAACTGTAATGAGGTGACAGTCAGCGCCTGCACAGGCAATAGCGAAGTCATCAACATAGAGTGATGACCAAATATTTGATGGAAGACTAGAGGCCAAATCATTTATAGCAAGAAGTGTTGTGCTCAGAACACATCCCTGGGGGACACCTTCAGCTTGGATAAAGTCTGGGGAGAGCACATTCTTAACCCGAACATGGAAATGTCTGTCAGTTAAAAAGTTCTTAAGGAAGGATGGTAGATTGCCTCGGAGGCCTAAGGAGCGGGCTTGGGCCAAAATATTATACCTCCAAGTTGTGTCATATGCCTTCTCAAGGTCAAAAAATATGGCAATAACTGAGTGGTTATTCACAAAGGATTTACAAACATACGTATCCAAGCATAGTAAGAGGTCTATGGTAGAACGTCCCTTACGAAAGCCATATTGATGAGTGGAGAGACTGTTGTGTGTCTCTAAATACCACACTAAACGTCTATTTGCCAGGCATTCCATCACTTTGCAAACTGCACTGGTAAGAGCAACGGGACGATAGTGGGAGGCTTCATGTCCCGTAGTACCCGGTTTGCAGAAAGGGAGAACAATGGCAGATTTCCACGGCTGTGGAAGAACTCCTTGTGACTAAATAAGATTGAAAAGGCATAATAGGACTGCAAGGGCTGACTGACGTAAATGTTGTAACATACAAATATGAATGTTGTCGGGCCCAGCTGCCGATGATCAGCAAGCTGAGAGTGTTGCCTCCAGTTCTTGAAGTGTAAAATGCACATTATACTGTTCTTCTCTGAGAGAAGAAAAGTCCAAGGGTGCTAACTCTCTGGCAGACTTTGAGGAAAGAAACGAGGGGCATAGATGGAGCCCCAGAGAAATACAGACCAGATGATTGCCAATTTCATTGGCAACATCTAGTGGGTTTGCTATATCAACATCGACAACCCGCAGAACAGGAGCCGGGTCAGGAGAATATTTACCACTCAGTTTTCGTACTTTTTTTCCAGACTGCACTCATAGAGGAAGCAGAGGTGATGGTGGAGACATGATCTCACCAGCAAATGCATTTAGCATCACGGATGACATGGCTAGCGATCGCATGCTTCTGATTAAAATCAAGAAGTCTCTCTGTGGTTCTATTGCACCGGTACCTGCCCCACGCAACGTGTTTCAAACTTACTGCACAAGCACAAGCAGGAGAGACCACCAAGGCACACATTTCTGAGAATGCCTGCCCGAAGCTCAGGGTATAGAATGAGAAGCTGCGGTTAAAACAGAGGATGAGAAGAGGTGTAAAAGCTCATCAATGGAGGACGAAGAAGGAACCTCACTAAAAACAGTTAGTTGTGAGTGAAGGTTCCAATTTGCCTGATCAATTGCCAGCGTGGGATACGAAGAAATGGTGAATATGAAGGGGAAATAAGAATGATTTGGAAATGATTGCTGCCATGTGAATCCTGGAGAACAGACCAGGTGAAGTCTAATGCGGCGGAGGAAGAGCAGACTGAGAGATTGATGCAATAGAGAGTGTGAGTCCTAGGATCAAAATGGGTGTGAGTACCTGTATTTAAAACATGGAGGGGGTGGGTAGCAAGAAAAGCCTCTAACTGAATGCCACGGGAATCACAGTGAGACCCCCCAGAGGAAATGATGGGCATTAAAATCACCAAATAACAGAAGCGGTAGAGGTGATGACGAAACAAGAAAGGCAATATCCGGGATAGATAATGCCCGAGAAGAGAGAGATAAAAAGAACGAGCATATACCACCTATGCAAGTCGTTTACGGGCTGCTGTGTAATGCAGGGAAAAGTACGAACAAATAGCTGAGGGTACAGAATATCAGTGCATAGAAGAAGGGCACTTTCATTAAAGGTCCCATCAGGAAAAGGAATCTGAAGAATGCAATAAATTACAGCCTGAGATGGGTTTAGATAACAGCAGAGTGTAATTTTGGTTCCTGTAAGCAAACACCAACAGGGGAAAAACAGGGAGAGTAAACATCTGAAGCTCACCCCGATTACCCCTGAGGCCACGTATATTCCACTGTAAATAGGCATGATTGGCAACGATAAAGATACCCGAAATCCACAGGTAAGGGTTCCTTGGACTAGAGGGGTTAGGGAAAAATCCACATGCGGGGGGGCAGCAGAAAACATTCAAGCAGCGAAGGAACGGTGCGCTGCGAAGAAAGGAGTTGTGCAGATGGAGGAGAGGAGAGAGAAGGAACAGGGGGGTGGATCAGTGTCCATTGATGGTTTGGTCTCTGCAATATATTCAGAGATTGCTTCAAGTGTTTCGGAATTCAGAGGACATCATATGGGAGACAATATTTGGAGATGGTTTGGGGGAGGATGAGCAAAGATTGGAAACTGTAATGGACTGTACCAAGGTAGGGGGGGCAAAAGGGTGGAGGGAAAAAAGGAGAAGAAGGGGTGGAAGGGGACAGAAGAGGCAGAAACCTGGGAGGTGGCAGAAAAGGAAGAAACTTGGGAAAGGGGAACAGGGAAGGAAGGTACAGTACGAGGAGGAAGGTGAACCTCTAACTTGTAACAGAGCCAGTGAGAGGAGAAGAGCCAGGTACAGAGACAGGGAAGGTAAAATGAGGTGGAAGAAGGGAAGGAGGGGTTAAAGGACCTTTTTTGACTACTGAGAAGTAGAGGGATGATTGGGAGGAGGTGTCGTACGAGATCTCGTCGATACTGAGGCTTGTGAGGGAGAACACGAAGAAGCGAGAACAGACTGAGGCATTGAAGTAGGGACGTCTGAGCCCAGGACAGCAAAAGAATTAGGTACAGGAGTGACTATGGGAGAGGTAACCACAGAGGAAGCTGCAGAAGATCGGACCCCAAAAGTGGGGGGACGTTTTGAAACATGGGAATAAGAAACACGAGGTAGTCTTCCTTGGAGGCGGAGATGAGAAACTGCCATGGCATAAGGGAGACCTTCTGCCTCTTTGAGGTAACGGATTTCCCACTCATTTAAGTAGACTTGGCAATGACGAGAGTATGAATGACAATTAAGGCAAGAGGGAGGTCAATTGCAAGATGTATTAGAATGGTTATCGCCACCACAGACTGGGCATTCAGGGGGCTGTAGGGCCTGTAATGCCTAGCCATGCTAAGTGTTCTAGTGGTACACTCTGTAATTACAATTTTACTACATGTAAACCAAACAATAACCAAATTTCTGTAAACTCAGCATTGTAATCCTTATAGAGAATAAACTTAAACAATTATATCACATAAATGTTAAACCTAAAACCCAATCTAACTTTATTATTTTTTAAATACACTACCTAACAGAATACTCCATTCTACAGAATTTATAACAATGCATGCAACCATATGACCTGTCTTTGTAATACTCACTTGTGCTTTATAGTAATCAGGTAACGCTAAAAGGATTATACACCCCGGATTTGAAGCATTGGCTTAAATTAACTGAGCAAGTTAATTTTCAAGCCACCCCGAATTTAGCTTTGCTATAAGTTTAATAATGTTTGCATCTGTTCTATCTGTTATTTTTTTTGTAATCATCTGTTTAATTTGCTGTGCTCAATTTTTTTTAAATTTAAATAAATAAATAAATAAATAAATAAATAAATAAATGAATAATATAATAACTGACTATTTGGCATCATAAAACAGTAGGCGGGACTTATCCGCCGACTGAGCGACAGCTGGGAACCAGATGGGAACGGTCGGCAGTGTTCCAGCGCTCGAGGTGCCAGCCAGGAATCGCCCATTATTACGCTTATATCAGCTTATATATCAACTCTACGGCTTATTTGTCTATCAGAATTGATCTAATATGATATAATAAACACTCTAAACAACATACAAACATGTTATATACTCTAGACTGAATAAAATAGGCCATAATATGGCCCAGAGATTATCGGGAATATTTCGACATAAAAGTGTAACTGGTCACTCTGCCGTCTCTGAGTAAGAGAAAACGGTGTTTTGAAGAGGATAACTGCACTAGAACATCAGTTTACTAAGAAATACACCCAAACAAACGCGATTTTCGCGAATTTTTTTTTTTTTTTTTTTGAGACGGGGGCCGGCCGGCGCTCCCGGCCGATATCTCGGAAGTAACTTATTCAACAATTGTTAAACTTTCTCCCTTTATTACTGAATTAAATTGAATATAATACTCACAAAAGTTGTAGAATAATGATTTCTCTTTTTGTCTGTGACCAAATTTTGGAAATATTCCAAATACTTTGGGAGTTATGTGGGAGTAAAGGGCAGATGTTTTTGCAATATTCCAGGAACTAACAAACT
>NC_069421.1:56492966-56508558 GCF_026875155.1 Cherax quadricarinatus
TCCCTCCCCAGCCCCCCCTTTTTTTTATTTTTTTTTTTTTTTATTTTCTTTTCTTTGTTTTCTAAAAAAAAAAGAAAAAGAAACCTAACCATGGAACCCCTAGTCCTAAATCTGTACCCCCCCCCCCCTTCTTGATACCGCACCCCTTTTTCTGACCCCCCCTCGTCTTTGGCCCACTCTTGGACACCCCTAATGCCTCTGTCCCTTTTCCCGGTGTTTTTCCCTCACCCGCTTAGGTACTGGGGGTCTCGACTGACCCCTTGCATTTATTCCCCTATGCTTTTTTTTGACTATGCTTCTGGCTCCCCCCTTTTGGGTGCGGAAATTTTTCAAATCCCGATCTGTTCCACGTGGGACTAATCTGGCCCCACCCTAAACGCCAACGACAATTACCTGCTGTGATACTTCTCCCCCTTTTCTTTTTGTTCAGAAAAGACGACATGTCCTGCACTCCCTTTCCATGCTCTTTTTCAAAAAGACAAGGGAAAAAATTCTTCACTTTATGACTGACTTCCTCTTTGGCCTACTTTTGACCATAGTATTAGCAAGGCACCCCTATCCCATGTTGAAAAGATATTTCTTTTCAGCTCTTAAGAGCGTACATGCATATCATGAAGAAGCTCCCCAACCCATGATCTTTCTCTTCTTTCCCCATATCGATACTTTCCCTTACTTTTGAAAAACATCATTTCCTCAATTTTTGAGTGGTACTTTTTTTCTGCCCATCCCATAGTTCAAAAAATTTCCGACATGTGACAATGAATTCTTGAACACTGGAATCCAAGATCCCCCCAACCTCAGGTAGACACTTATGTTTTCCTGCCCACGGGGGAAATGATACCCTAGCAATGTGGCTCTTTTAACTTTGAAGCCATAAAACCCCCACCCTCGTTTATGTAGAGGAATGGGTTTTAAATTTTTGAAAGGTGATCCCTAACAGCAACAGTAAGAAATTGTGGCTTTTTGGGCCATCAGCGAAATATTGAAGACTATAGTAAAGGGGGGCCCGTCGGGCAAAATCTGTAACTCGTTGTTTAGTCCGTTTTTTCTCAGTTTTGGTACACAAGACAAAGTCGTTTCCTCTTTCTTAAAAATATTTATCAAAATATCCTCAAACAACAACTGAAAAATGACTGTTTAGAAAATCCCCAATGTGATAAACTTTTTCCTTTTGGGACTACGTAAGGATGTTTGGCCCTTGGTGCCGAGAGAACAATGTTTTCTTATTTTCTTTTGATTACTTTTTTTTAAAATGACGTTTTTTTTAAATTTCACAAAAAAAAAGTTTGTTATTTCCCGGAATTTTACAAAAACATCTGCCCTTACTCCCCATAACTCCAAAGTATTTGGAATATTTCCAAAATTTGGTCACAGACAAAAAGAAAATCATTTTCTACAACTTTTGTGAGTATTATATTCCTTTTAAATTCAGTAATAAGGGAGAAAGTTTAACAATTGTTGAATAAGTTCTTCCGAGTTCGGCCGGGAGCGCCGGCCGGGCCCCCCGTCTAAAAAAAAAAAAAAAAAAAATTCGCGAAAATCGCTTTTTGTTTGGGTGTATTTCTAGAAAAACTGAGTTCTGTGCAGTTACTCTTCAAAACACCGTTTTTTTTACAGAGACGGCGGGTGGCCCATTAAACCTTTTATGTCGAAATTTTCCCGAAAATCTCTGGGCCTTTTAGGGCCCATTTTTTCAGTCTAGAGTATATAAATTTTTGTATGTATTTAGATGTTTTTTAAAATTTATATTGTAAATTTGATGACAAATAAGCCGTGAGTTGATATAAAAGCTGATAAAAGGTAAAAATGGGCGATTCCTGGTGGCACCCCAGGCGCTGGAAAAACCTGCCGCCCTTTCCCCATCTGGTTCCCAGTGTCGCCAGTCTGGGGAATCCCGCCTACGTTTATGATCCCAAAATCAGTTATTATATTAGAAAGAATAATGCAAGAAAAGGCGATAAAAAACAAGGAAAAAAACCCCAAAAAAATATAGGGCCCGTGGCAGACTGGGTACCAAAATCGCCGTCACCATACCTGATATAAATGACTATAATTTTTGAAAAAAACGTTAGAACATTTTTTTGGTACCTTGTTTTTCCAAAAGATTTGAGCTTTTTTTTCATTTTAAATATAACTAAATACATTTTTTTTCGATTTTTCGGTGGGGGCCAAAAAAAATTCCCCTACACCCCCCCGGGGAGCCTTGTGGGGCGATCCCCTTCTAATACATCTTGCAATTGACCCCCTTTCCCTTAATTGCATTCATACTCCTCATTCCCAAGTTATTTAAAAAGAGTGGGAAATCCGTTACCTCAAAAGGGCAGAAGGTCTCCCTTATCCCCAATGGCATTTTCTCATTCCGCCTCCAAAGGAAGTTAAACCTCGTGTTTTTTTCCCTGTTTAAAAAAGTCCCCCCACTTTTGGGGCCCGATCTTCTGCAGTTTCCCTCTGTGGTTACCTCTCCAATCACTCTGTACCAAATTTTTCTTTTGCTGCCCTGGGCTCAGACGTCCCTACTTCAATGCCTCAGCTGTTCTCGCTTTTCGTGTTCTCCCCACAAGCCTCAGTACGAGGACTGTACGAAACCTCCTCCAATCCCTCTATTTCTCATAGTAAAAAAAAAGCCTTTAAACCCCCTCCTTCCCTTCTTCCCCCTCTTTTTACCTTCCTGTCTCTGCCCTGGCTCTTCCCTCTCACTGGCTTTTACAAGTTAGGGGTTTCACCTTCCCCCTGTATGACCTTTCCCTTCCCTGTTCCCCCCCAAGTTTTTTCCTTTTCTGCCCCCTCCCGGTTTTGCTCTTCTGTCCCCTTCACGCTTTTTCTCCAGTTCCCTCCCCTTTTCCCCCCCCTTCCTTGGTCAGTCCTTTAAACAGTTTCAATCTTTGCTCCCCTCCCCCTACCACTCCAATTTTTGTCTCCCATATGAGTCTCTGAATTCCGAAACCTTGAAGCAATCTCTGAAATTTGCAGAGACCAACCATCAATGGACACTGATCCCCCTCGTTCCTTTCTCCCCTCCCCCTCCATCTGCACAACCCCTTTTTCGCAGCGCACCGTTCCTTCGCTGTTTGAATTTTTTCTGCTGCCCCCCGCATGTGGATTTTCTAACCCCCTAGTCAGGAAACCCCTTTACCTGGGGATTTCAGGTATCTTTAATCGTTGCCAATCAGGGCCTATTTACAGTGGAATATACGTCCTCAGGGGAATCGGGGTGAGCTTCAGATTTATCCCCCTGTTTTCCCCCTGTTGGTGTTTTTTACGGGAACAAAAATTACCTCTGCGTTTCTATCCCATCTCAGGCTGAAATTATTGTTTCTTCGATTTTTTCCTGATGGGACCTTTAATGAAAGTGCCCTTTTTTGCCTGATATTCTGTCCCATCAGCATTTGTTGAAATTCCCCCTGCATCACCAGCCCCGTATCGACTTGCTTTAGGGGGTTATTGCTCGTTCTTTATATCTTTTCCCCCTTCTCGGGCTTTATTTTATCCCGGATTTTCCCTTTCTTGTTTCGTCATCCTCTACCGTTTTTTTTTGGTGTTTTAACCCCATCTTTTCCCTCGGGGGGGGGTCTCATGTGATTCCCGTGGCATTCAGTTAGGGGTTTTTTTTGCTATCCCCCCCTCCATTTTTTAAATACAGGTACTCACCCCTTTTTTGATCTGGGACTCACACTCTCTTTTGATCAATCTCTAGTTCTCTTCCCCCGCCGCATTAGATTTCCCCCGGTCTGTTTCCCCGGATTCACAGGCAGCAATCTTTTCCAAATCATTCTTATTTCCCCCTTCATATTACCATTTTTCTACCCCACGCTGGAAATTTGATCAGGCAAATTGGAACCTTCATCACAACAAACTGTTTTAGTGGGTTCCTTTTCGTCCTCCATTGATGAGCTTTTACACTTTTCCACCCTCTTTTTTTAACGCAGCTTCTATTCAAACCCCTGAACTTCGGGCAGGCATTTCAGAAATGTGTGCCGGGGGTTCCTGCTTGTGCTTGTGCATAATTTTAAAACACGTTGCGGGGGGCGGGTCCCCGGTGCAAAGAACCACAGAGAGACTCCAAATTTTTAAACAGAAGCGTGCGATCACTCGCCGTGTCATCCGTGACGCAAAAACGACTTGCGGCGAGTTATGTCTACCTCCCCTCTGCTTCCTCTATAGTGCATTTGGGAAAAAAAAGTAGGGAAAACTGGTGGAAAAATATTCCCCGCCCCGGCTCCTGTTCTGCGGGTTGTCGATGTTGAATAGCAAACCCACTAGATGTTGCCAATAAAATTGGCAATCATCTGGCCCGATTTCTCTGGGCTCCATCTATCCCCCTCGTTTCTTTCCTCAAAGTCTCCCAGAGGTTAGCCCCCTTTAAAAGATAAGTAAGATAAATTTCGTTGGGTTTTTTTAACCCCGGGGGTTAGCCACCCAGGATAACCCAAGAAAGTCAGTGCGTCATCGAGGACTGTCTAACTTATTTCCTTTGGGGGCCCTTTAAATCTTGCCCCCCAGGAGGCCCCACACCAGTCGACTAACCCCAAAGGACCTTTTTTGTCTGGTGAAACGGGACAACGGGTGAAAGGAAACGTGTCAAAAATGTTTCCACCCCCGGGTCAAACCCGGGCCCTGTTGTGAAGGGGGGAGTTTTACCCACCGGCCCCCGGGACTTTTCTTCTCTCAAAAAACAGTATAATGTGCATTTTACACTTCAAGAACTGGGGGGCACACTTCAGTTGCGGGCCGGGCTGGGCCACAACTTCATTTTGTTTTTAACAACATTTACGTCAGTCAGCCCTTGAGTCCATTATGCCTTTTCAATCTTATTTAGTAAAGGAGTTTTTCCACAGCCGTGGAAATCTGCCATTGCCCCCCCTTTTTCTGAAAACCGGGTCTCGGGACATAAACCCCCCCACTATCGTCCGTTCTTTACCGTGCAGTTTGAAAAAGTGATTAATGCCTGGAAATAGACGTTTAGTGTGGTATTTTAGAGACCACAACAGTCTCTCCACTCATCAATAGGCTTTCGTAAGGGATTCTACCAAAAGACCTCTTCTTTGTTTTTGGTACAAGTTTGAAACCCTTTTTAAATAACCCACTAGTTATTTCCCATATTTTTTGCCCTTGAGAAGGCATATGACACAATTGGAGGATAATTTTTTGGCCCCAAGCCCGCTCCTTAGGCCTCCGGGCAATTACCACCCTTTCCCTTTAAGAACTTTTTAAACTGACGACTTTTCCATGTTGGGTTAATAATGTCTCTCCCCAGACTTTATCCAAGCAAAGGGTTTCCCCCCGGGATGTGTTTGGCACAACATTTTTTCTTTTTGCTAAAAATAATTTGGGCCCTTATTTTCCCCATCAAATTTTTGGGTCATCATAATGTTGATGACTTTGCTTTTGTGTGCAGGCGTGACTGTCACCTCATTACATTTTCCCAAACGCATGGGGTCGACCATTTTTCCAATTTTTTTTTTTATATTTTATTTAAAACCCAATAAGTTTACAAAAAAAAAAAAAATAAAAGAAACGATGGATCTCAAACATATAATCCTACTAGAACATCTACATACTTATCCCATATCCCAAAATACAATTAAAATAAAAAGAAAACAGTTTTAAACGATCATTACTTAAAATAAACCCGTATAAAAAAATCTCAGACAAAAAGGAATGCTCTATAAACGGGCATTATTTGTTTACCATACAGTCAAAACTTCGTTAAGAAATACATGAAAAACCTATATCAGGGTGCTGACATCTATGTACATTTAACTACAAAAACCTAAACATAAATAACCAAAAAAAAAAAACCATTCATATGGCAAGAACAAACCATTGTATAATACTAACAAAGTACATTGAATGACAATTAAAACAAAGTATCGAAAGGGGAAATACAACAAGCTGTTTAATACCCATAACCTACACTCAATACACCACAGTATTATCTTTGTTAAACATTTTAGGACAAAAAGAAAAACCAAACTTTAGATCATGCCCTTTTGGCACCTCAAACCCTTTAAAACACAAATATTGAATGTACCCCCCTACACTTACACACAAGTAGTCAACACCACTATTAATATTTATTCAATCCCTTTTAAAAAAAAATGTGAAAAAATTCTTACCACAACTACCCCGACCAAACTCACATCCAAAAAAGCTTATTTATTATTTACCAAAATACCACACACGCTAAAATCCATAACATGTCCATACCGGAAAAAATAGCCCCCCGCAACCCCCCTTTCTTGACATTAAATCTCTAAATCCCTTTAACTGAAACACGATAACCCTTTATAAAAGCTGTCTCCCACTTCCCCCATAAAATCCCTTTGCGGGACTTTGTTCATACACGTGGCCCCTAACACTCTTTTCCTTTCCTCGACTCCCACCCCCTCATTTTCCCCAAAATATATAAATAAAAAAAATGACCACATACGCCCCCCCTTCACCCCTGCTGACTCCACCCGCCCATATCTAAACTAACACCCCCCAACACCCCGTAACCCCCCCCACCCACTAACCTAACTACCCCACTTAGCCAAACCCTCACATTTTCTAAACAATACAAAAGTAACAGCGTGAAAAAAGTTTCTGGGCATCCCAAATTTGATCCCCACCCCCCCTTTAAACTCCTATTAAAAAAACAACCCCCGACGGCAAAAACCCCTGAAAAAACTAAACAAACCTCCCCGCACTTGGTTTTCACTGTTGTTGAAGACATTTCCATACAGAACCCCCGCATACATAGGGTATCCCCCTCAACGCCCCCCACCACAGACCCACCCCCCACCCTCCAAGAACCCAATTTAAGCTGTTTCGGATCCCTTACCGTCAGTAAAATTCGCAACATAGCCCCCCCAAAAATTAAAAACCCTTTCCCCCCACCACCCTTGCATATCCATGCCAGTCTTTCAAGGCCCCCCCGCTCACCCCCTCCCCCAAAAACCCCCCTTTTCAGAAAACCTCAAAAATACTTTTTTCAAGAGGTAAAGCCCCACCCCCCTGCTAAGGGAAGCACACCACCCTTACTTAGCCAGTCACAACCCATCCCATATAAATCTGAATACTCGCCCGTTGCAAACCCTGCACCCACACCCTTTGAAAGGAATATTGCCCCCACTGCCATAACTTGCTATACAACAGGGAAATTTGTGACTTTAAAGTTAAATTGCAACGTTAATTGCTTGCCCTAAAAATCCCAATCTTTTTAAAATCCCTCCAGGTGCGCCTCGAATTTGCCTTTGTGCACCCTATCATTCCCATGTAACTATCCCAATATAAAAAACTGATTACCACACGACCCACCCTCAACAGTCTCACCATTATGTCACTATCCCCTAATCCAAATACTTGGACTTTATACAAAATTCTCATCCCGTAGCCTACCAAAAAACGTCTATCACCCTTCCCACCTTAGAAATCCCCACATCCCTCCCAAAAACAGTCGTATCATCCCCGAACCCACATACCCCCTTCCCTTCTCGTCAAAACCCAACCCCGTCCGCCCAAATCCACCTAATGCCCTATAAAAAAGGGGTTTCCCGAAGACTGCAAACAAATTTGCGACAGAGGACATCCCTGTCGAAACCCCCTTCCCTCTTATGCTATCACCTAGTCGTCCATTAAACCCAATTCTATAACTCCCCAGATACAAAGTTTTTCCCAAGAAACAATTTCCTCCCCCAAACCCAACCAACGCATAAAATCCTAAGTCCCTTTTACGCTTCATAAGCAGCTCTCCAATCCAGGCCAAAAAAACCCCCCCCCCCTCCCCTATGCTCTAAAAAACTCCTAATAACCCATGCCCTTTATACATTTATCTACCCGGAAAGCTATTGTCCTCTATCAATTCTTTACCTAAAAATGTTTATTCTTTTCCCCAATACCCTTGCAAATAACTTTAACCCGCCATAAACGATATTTCACGGGAATCTTCTACCGTTGTCTGCCACCTTCGGCCTAATAAACAACAGCATCCTTTGCTCTAAACCCCTTTCCCCATCTTCCTTCATTAATTTAACAATCTGACTAAAAATCTCCCCAATATTCCCAATTCTTAACTAAAAAAACATTAGGCAACCCCTCTACACCCGGGGCCTTACCTAAACTTTCACCTGCTATAGCTTGCCAAAATTTTCCCCCTTTCCCTAAACGTCCTTCCAAAATCTCCCCATCTTACCATCAAGTCGCATTGCACATAAACCCCCATTTCCCCTTAAAGATCATCTCCCTTTCCCACATGTTGTGCTTGACCTAAACCATACTCAAGATATCCATCATACCTTCAGTCGACATCAATACCTGCCCCTTCCCTATACCCCCCCCATCCCCACATGAACATTATCCCATCTCTCCGTCGCCCCTCTCCTCTTACGCTGTCCCCCTAATACACCGCCGATGGCCTATACCCCATAACACCTCCTCCAACCCGCCAAAACGCGTGCACCATCAAATTTTTTTTTGCAAATCCCAATGTTCCTTTAATCCCTCAAATCTCCCACCGGGAACTACCCCCCCTCGTTCGTACAAGCCTCAAAACCCCCCAAGATAAGATTTAAACCCATACTTTAACCTATTAATTTTTCCTCCCATTACGTCATAAAAAAACCTTAATCCTGATTTCGCCACCGAGACCCCCCCTCTAACCCGATCACCCTTTCCCCGGCGCTTCTGCCCCCAACCCCTCCCAAAAACTGTTTAATGATGTCTTATTCTTCTTCATGCAGCAATTTAATTTAACTTCCCTACCCCTACCCCTTTGTGGCAACCCCCCCAACCCAAATCCCCCATACCCCCTTATCAGAAAAAAACCCATCCAAACCCCCACCCTATGTATTATACCCTTTGGGGGCGTACAAACGATCGAGCCTAGCAGCGTCCCCCCCTAAAAAATGTATGCTCTACCCCCCCCCCCCCCAAAGATATCGATTTAACCCCCCCCGTAAAAATTCTCCCAATGTTCCATACAATGCCCCGCCCCCCCCGGTTTACATCCCTTACGCCCTTTTCACACAGTTTTCCCTAAACCTCCTATCACGGGGTACCCCCGGCAATCCACGCAATTTGTAAAAACCAAAAACGTCCCCCAAATTAAATTTATTTTTTAAAGCGTCGTTCCCCTGCCGGTCCAAAAACACACCCCCAAAAGTCATCTGTACCCGAACCCCAAATCCATCCACACGTTCACCCTCCCTCCCCCCTTCAATGCCTGAAACCAAAAGGGCGTTTCCTTTACCCAAAATGCCACACCGCCTTTCAATTGACCGATGTTTTAACATAACCTTTATCCCTCCACCTTTAAATCATAACCCTGTCTATAATTATCTCCCCGCAAAAAACCAACGTCAACCATGACGCCCCAAAAATCCCTAAACCACTCACATTTTTTTTGCGACCTCAAAACCATTGAGTTCAATGTCAAGCACTTAAAACCCACAAAGGTGGTTTTTCCCCCTTGAAAACCTTTTTGTCACCCGATCGCCTCATTGCACTCTTATCCCTCCCCCCCCCCTTTTTGTGCCTTTACTTTATCCCGTCCCTGATGTCTTTGAACCCCTCTGCGTGACATCCGCCTGTTTTTTCCTGAACGTTGTGCGGGCTAAACACTTCATCTGAAATCATAAAACATCTGCGCGCTTTGGTCTACCGTCGACCTGCACTCGTCTCAAGCCATACCAGTAAAACCTCAACCTCCACCCTATTCACCGACAAGACAGCCTTTCAACACACCTTAGGGCGAACTCCTTCGCCCCTCCGTCCTCCATAAAAGTCCCAAGATCCGGATGTGCCTTTTTCCCGATACGGCCCCCGTGCCCGAAATATCCCAAGCGTCGTCAAAGCTTCCCCCTTGTATCATTCACTTTTGCGATGTCTCCCCCAATGCCTGAACCACTCCAAGGAAGGGGGGTCCCCCCCCCCTCGTGACCTGCCATCTTCTCTGCCTTCTAAACCCCTCACCCCTGACGCACTCTGCCCGGAGTCGGTCAAAAAGGCTGTTCTTTCTCCCTTCCCCACCCTACGTTTTTTTTCGTTGTTGCAGGTCGTTGTCTCCCCGTCCCTACACATTGCGCTGCCAGGGTTCAACACCCCCACACAAACACAATGCGTCTTGCCCTGCGTATGTCACAAAAAAACCCGAGTTCTGAAATTTTTCCACCCACATACGACGGGATAGGATGTCGTACGTCTCTTTGCAGATACGTACCCCCAGGTATTCCCCTATAGTACCCGTGCCATTTCCGGCAGTAATGTGTGTACCGTCCCCTATTTACTCTGGCAAACCTTATGTCAGATGCATCCCCTCAAATGGACATTCCGATCCACCCAAAATGAAGTAATTGAACATCATGATCCCATGTGACAGCATGTTTACAGTATGGCCACTTCCTGAAACTTGTTAACCTGTCTCATACATACTCGTCAATTTTAATTTAGAAATATCCTCTTTGCCTTTTTAAGGCAAGTCCCCAAATCTCTTCGTAGCTACGCCCTAGGTGTTCTAAATTTTTGCGGTAGAAGAGTCCTAGAGGCCCATGATGCTCACTGGTTAATTTAATACAGCTGTATTGACTCTCGGCGACAAGCCTGCCCATGTTGTGAAAATTTTTCTGCACCCACAACACCAGGGGGTAGCGAGCAAAACTTTCCCCTCTATCAAGGGCTGAGAGACAATAGTTTCCAAATTTGGGCCCCCACACATGGGTTTAAAAATTTTTCCAGTACCAAAAAATCACCAAATTACTTCACTAGACATTGTCATCTCTGTCATCCTTTTACCTTAAGGCTCCCCTATTCCCGAAAAGTATACAGTCGGTTTTGGGCCTCCTCTTTACCCCTAGGTTATCCTGGAAAAACCCCACATTACCTCTCTGAAGGCAATTGTCACAGCCGGTGAAACCTTTTAAAATCCTTTTCATCTTTCATGGGGAGTGATCGTCGAACCCTCCTTTCCCCACATTTCCACCCCCATTTTACTGAAACTTGATTATGGGCCAGATCTTTCAGCGGCCCCTTCCCCGCTACTCTCTCTGCCTTAAACCCCCTTTTATCACCAAGGGTTAGTTTATCCTTGGTGCTTTTTGCTCTTCCCCTGTTGAGAGCCTTAGCAGGTGAACGCCCCATCCTTATCCGATCGCCATGATGTCCCCTTGCCTTCTCTACTATTACGGGTCTCAGATCCCCGCAATCCTTCCATTTTTTAGAATGGTCACCCATATTAGTAGACATTTTTATTTGTTTGCCGCCCCTGTTTATCAGTCCCCTTTTCTCTTCGCTACATTCGCTTTCTTCTCTTCAATTACCACCTTTTTATGTTCATGTCATCTCACTTTTCCCCACCCCCCCGGGGAAATTCCAGTGTTCGAGTCTGTTTTTTTCCCTCCCCTTTCTCAAAATCCCAATTGTTACAGCGTTTCCCGCTCCTATTTTTTTGCACTTCCCCCCTCTCATTCTCGGCCATTGCAGTGTACACAGATGGCTCTAAGTTTCTGACGGCGTAGGATTCACAGCAGTGTTTCCGGACAGTGTTGTACGAAGACATTTACTATCTTCAGCTAGTATTTTTACTGCTGAATTGTATGCCATTCTTGCAGCACTTATCCGTATTGCATCTATGCCTGTGTCATCATTTGTGGTTGTCTCAGACTCCCTTTGGGTTTCTTTACAGGCTATACAGAAATTTGATACACCTTACCCCTTAGTCCTCCATATCCAACTTTGGCTGTGCTGCATCTTTACCAAGCATAAAGATATAGTTTTTTGTTGGGTCCCTGGTCATGTTGATGTACAGGGCAATGAACAGGCAGACACTGCTGCGTGGTCAGTAGTACATGACCTACCAGTTTCATATAGAGGTATTCCATTTACGGACTATTTTGCTGCAATAGCTACCCACCTTCACACCCGTTGGCAACAACGTTGGTCTACTATGCTCGGTAACAAACTTCAATCTATTAAACCGAGTATAGGTTACTGGCCGTCTTCTTATCACCAGTGTCGAGGTTGGGAGACTACTCTCTCCCGTCTTCGCATTGGCCATACTCGTCTTACTCATGGATATCTCATGGAGAGGCGCCTTGCTCCTCTCTGTGAGAATTGTCTTAACTGTCTTAATTGTGTTTAATATCTACAGAACCTATCTCCTTTTTTACAACTTACCACATCACTGTTCTATCTTATTTTATTATAAACTAACCATAACTTGTATGTATGTGATCTACGCTACTGCGTGCCTCGTTGTGCTCCCGGTTTTTTGGTGTTTTCACGGTCGCTCTTACGTGCTAGAACTTTAATTTGTGTCATCAATCCTATACGATACATCCCTCTAGCGCCTGGAACCAATCTTGGGCGGAAAACATTATATACTGAGAAAAAAAAGGAGAATTGTGTGCACTACCTAACAGAGTTTACTGCCAGAGGGGAATCATAGGCCTGTCCCGTGTGGAAAAATATTGAACTTTGTGTCAGAGGAAAGAAAGTCTCCCTGAAAGCATTGAGTATAGTATACATAGTGTATAGTGTATACTACAGTGGCTCCCTAGTATATTGATGATAAAGGCTAAAGTGTCATTTGAAAACAGGTGAATTTGTAAATGAAGTGATTAAGCCTATAGAGGCAGGTGCCGGGAAGTCCCGCCAGAACTTACCACAGGTCAGCTGTTCTTAATAATCTTACTGGCCTGCTAGTGTACTCGCATATAATCTAGTGATACCAGTGAATAGCAGAATACAGTGTTGCAGTAGCAACTAACCATATTATAATGGTACTTAGTAGAGTGGAGTGACTTTCATTAGTTTCTTTTTCTTGAAATACCAGACGTTACTGTGAATTTCATATAACCTGTAGTTACCCGCGGTCGCAATATACACAACGAGAAGCAATTTTATACAGAAAAAGCGCCCTTCCTCCAAAATTTGCACCAGTGATAATATAGCATTTATTGTGTGGAGACGGAAAAAAAAAAAAAGAGAAGCTAGATACAGCGATTGATAAACAAAGGTGGAGGCTCGACCGTTCGTCATTGTAGGAGTGCCAGCAGTCACCGGCTCTTCAACACGCAAGTTATACTTTTGTATCAATCAAATCACATATTACTTTGGGTAGATAATTTCCAGTAGATCCTTCATGTGTTAGCTCAAATCACCGACCAGTATGGTTTAAATAAGTGACCCACTGATCAGATCAGATAGACTGGTCAAACCCCTTGACTGGTCCGAAACCCTTGACTGGTCCGAACCCTTGACTGGTCCGAACCCGGGACTGGTTTCAAACGGTTTTTGTTGTGCACCACCTAGCAGGTTATTAATAGAATATTCAAGGGGTTGCTAGTAGAATTGCAGTAAATCAACCATTCAAATCATTATGAAGTGTGTGTAGTTGTGGTCAGTCAAACAAACGGGCTTCCCACATGCATAAATTGTCATTTCTGTGGAAATTGGTGTCACGCCCCTTGTGCAGATATCCAAGAACTAGCTACAAGCAGTATTAAAACGGGGAAGTGTTTTTGGGAAATGCCCAAATGAGATAAATCTGTGGACTAAAATCACAAGGGTATTAAAAGAGGTCAACATCAAAGTGCTTTCATAGAAAACCTGGAAGCTTTCTACAACAGATGGGAACATAAAAAGTCCGGGCTGGGAAAGGTACTGCCCTTGATATGGCCATGTAGTCAGAAACTGTAAGGCTGGAGATGATGTCCTGGTTTGTCAGTAAATGCGGGGCTGATAGTGCTGTCTGGGAGACAGTAATGGGGAAGCTGGAGGTGCTGTCCTGGGAGACAGTAATGGTGAAGCTGGAGGTGCTGTCCCGGGAGACAGTAATGGTGAAGTGGAGGTGCTGTCCTGGGAGACGTAATGGTGAAGCTGGGAGATGCTGTCCTGGGAGACAGTACTGGGGGAAACTGGAGATGCTGTCCTGGGAGACAGTAATGGTGAAGCTGGAGATGCTGTCCCGGGAGACAGTATGGTGAAGCTGGAGATTTTTTTCCAGGTAGTCGGGATTATACGCAGGAAGGAATACATATGAATGACCTCATAGGGACAGGAGCCATAGTAGGAAAACAAGTGTAGTCAAAGATAAGATAAAACCAATATTGCAAACTAGAAATACCGCAGGAAATAGCAAACAAGAGGGAAATCCACTAGCAATAGTGGGATATATTACCAAAAACAAATGGTGGAGCTCCATTGTTGGTGCTAGGGAGGATAGAAGTAAGACAGGGAAAAAATGCACCAACAGGGAATACAGTCACAGAAACCCAAGGCAAACAGAAACCAATCCTGTGCACATACTATGCACTTGGTATCTGCTGGCATGGGAAATCTGGAAAAAACAGATGGGACGTGCAACCCATGACCCCCCCTTAGAAAATGCCATGCCCATATGACAAAAGGAAAATGCAAACCCCCTTCCTGTAAGCTTTTTCACCTGAACTGTGTACCTCTTCAGTACAGGAAAGACTGTGCTATAACTTAAATTGCCAGGCATACCATCTAAAGGGGACAAAAAGATACAAAACACCCAGGCCATGGGAAAACTGGGTAGCCACAGAGACTCAAGAGGGAGAGGTTTTTTAGTGACAGGAAGGAAAAAAAATGGCAGGAAATGGCAGAAATCGTACACCAAATCCAGTCATTCTGGAGTGGAACCACAGTCGATGGCCTCCCTCCAAACCAACAGATACAGATACTAATGCCTGGAAAAAAAAACCCCCCCAGTACCAACAATACCACCAGTCCGATAACATTCTTCTTTGCAAATATACAGGGTCTAAAACCACCAACAAACAACAAAATACCTTTCATCCGTGGGCTGCTTGCAGAGGCAAAGGCAATGTTCGCAGCTTTCACTGAGAAACCCCCCATAAAGGATCACTTGGACAACGAAATATGGATCCCAGGTTACAACCTATACAGAGTGACAGAGTGAACAGGCAAAAGGGGGGGGGGGGGTTGGCCTGTACATTGCAGAGTCACTTGTTTTGCACAGAACGCTAAAATGCCTCAAATGATGTAGTGGAAATTTTTGCAGTAAAGGTCGAGAACCAAAAACTAGTCATTGTGATAGTCTACAAGCCTCCCGGGTGCAACATCCCAGCAATTCCAGGAACAGCTGTTAAAAATTGACCACTGTCTGGAAAACCTTCCAGCTCCTGCACCCAACATCTTGTCCTGGGGGATTTCAACTTAAGGCACCTAAAATGGAGGAATATAGCAAATAATATTGTTGCAGTAATAATACCAGGAGGCAGCTCTGATGAAAACTCACACTCACGCGAGCTTTTAAATCTCTGCACAAAATTCAATTTAAAACCCGCAAATAATAGGCCTACTAGACTGGAGAATACACTAGACCTCATTTCACTAACAATGATGATCTGATAAGAAATATCACCATATCAAAAACCCAAAATACTCAGATCACAACATAATTGAGGTTCAGTCATGTATGCGCGGAGCCCCAGACCGACATAATGAGATAGTCACGAGGGAGCATTCACCAAATTCAACTTCAATAACAAAAACATAAAGTGGGACCAAGTAAACCAAGTCCTAACCGATATAAACTGGGAAGATATACTAAGCAACCAAGACCCCAACT
>NC_069421.1:56509058-56538951 GCF_026875155.1 Cherax quadricarinatus
CTGGGGATGTTGCATCCGGAGGCTTGAAAGACTACCACAATGACTAGGTTTTGGTTCTCGACCTTTACTGCTAAACACTTCCACTACGTCATTTGAGGCATTAAGCAGTTCTGTGCAAACAAGTGACTCTGCATGTACAGGCCAACCCCCCCCTTTTGCCTGTTCACTCTGTCACATCTGTATAGGTTGTAACCTGGGATCCATATTTCATTGTCCAAGTGATCCTTTATGTGGGTCTCAGTGAAAGCCGTGAACATTGCCTTTGCCTCTGCAAGCAGTCCACGGATGAAAGGTATTTTGTTGTTTGTTGCTGGCTTTAGACCCTGTATATTTGCAAAGAAGAATGTTATCGGACTGGTGGTATTGTTGGTACTGGGGGGGGGGATTTTTTTTCCGGCATTAGTATCTGTATCTGTTGGTTTGGAGTGGAGGCCATCGACTGTGGTTCCACTCCAGGAATGACTGGATTTGGTGTACGATTTCTGCCATTTCCTGCCAGTTTTTTTTCCTTCCTGGCACTAAAAAAACCTCCCCCTCTTGAGTGGCTGTGGCTACCCAGGTTTTCCCATGGCCTGGATGTTTTGTATCTTTTTGTCCCCTTTAGATGGTATGCCTGGCAATTTAAGTTATAGCACAGTCTTTCCTGTACTGAAGAGGTACACAGTTCAGGGTGAAAAAGCTTACAGGAAGGGAGTTTGCATTTTCCTGTTGTCATATGGGCATGGCATTTTCTAGGGTGGTCATAGTTGCACGTCCCATCTGTTTTTCCAGATTTCCCATGCCAGCAGATACCAAGTGCATAGTATGTGCACAGGCTTGGTTTCCGCTTGCCTTGGGTTTCTGTGACTGTATTCCCTGTTGGTGCATGTTTCCCTGTCTTACTTCTATCCTCCCTAGCACCAACAAAGGAGCTCCCACCAGTTGTTTTTGGTAATTTATCCTCACTATTGCTATTGGAGTCCTCTTGTTTGCTATTTCCTGCGGTATTTCTAGTTTGCAATATTGGTTTTATCTTATCTTTGACTACACTTGTTTCCCTACTATGGCTCCTGTCCCTATGAGGTCATTTATATGTATTCCTTCCTGCGAATAATTCCCGACTACCTGGACAAAATCTCCAGCTTCACCATATCTGTCTCCCAGGACAGTATCTCCAGCTTCACCATTTCTGTCTCCCAGGACAGCACCTCCAGCTTCACCATTACTGTCTCCCAGGACAGCACCTCCAGCTTTACTATTACTGTCTCCCAGGACATCACCTCCAGCCTTACAGTTTGTGACTACATGGCCAGTATCAAGGGCAGTACCATTCAGCCCAGACTTTTTATGTTCCCATCTGTTGTAGAAAGCTTCCAGGTTTTCTATGAAAGCAGCTTTGATGTTGTCCTCTTTTAATACCCTTGTGATTTTAGTCCAGATTTTCCTCATTTGGGCATACCCAGAAACACTTCTCTGTTTTAATACTGCTTGTAGCTAGTTCTGGGATATCTGCACAAGGGGCGTGACACCAATTTCTACAAAAATGACAATTTATCCATGTGGAAGCCCGTTTGTTTGACTGACCACAGACTACACACAGCTTCATAATGATTTGAATGGTTGATTTACTGCAATTCTACTAGCAACTTCTTGAATATTATATTAATAACCTTAAATGAAGCTCTAGCTATTTGTATTTCTGTTTCTAACTCTTTTTGTATATTGGTTACAGCCAATATTTTCACAATAGGGGTAAGACTAGGACTAACATAATAGTTTCAAGGTAAGAATATAGAAATAATTATTTAAAACAGTCTTGAATTAGGATTTTTTAATATTGTCTTTCACATTATTAAATGTGAGATATAATGTGTACACTGAACCCCATTTTGTTACCTTAATTCCACAGAAAAGTTAGAAACTAGATTTTCTAAACAGTTCAGTCAAATACTGACAACTGGAACAAATAATTGTCAATAATACTGAAGAGGTGCTGACAGTAGTTGTACTGTAGTATGTTTATTAATCTTGCTGCTGACAGTTGTACTCTCCTTCAGACAGTGTAGTATGCTTTATTAAACTTGGTGCTGACATTAGTTGATCTCAGTACTTCTCCCATTTTCTTAACTGGATGTCAGCATTGTAAGTTTACTACAGTACTGACAATGTAAACACTAAATGCTGAGACTCTGAACTGCTGACTGAGAAACAGTGAACCAATAAAACCTTGTGAACACAGCATCTTTCATGGGGAAGTCTCTTGATTTGTATTCTATGTATGACTGGGAAGCGTAAACCCGTATGGGTGACACAGCTTGTGAGAGTCAGTTTAAATCCTCAATAATTGATGATAACAGTAGTTCCTTGGATCAAGATCCGTCAGGGTGATGACCAAGGCACCTTAATGTATGATATGCATCACAAGAAGTGTTAAACCCGCACGGGGAGGGGGAGAGAGAGTCACAAATATGAGAGATAAAGGAGAGTGATCACCAGCTGGTGTTGTTGTCCAGGTCACTGTGGTGACCTGGGAAGCTTGGACAAGTATATAGCTAGAGTATTTTGGTCATATAGAGTATAGTCACTACTACACATAATGAAGTTGATGTTGTCTATGTGTTGTGCTGGAATGAACTAAAGTACAACTAGGTATAAACTAGTAATATAAAAATACAAATTAAAAATAGAACAAGACTCTCACTTGAATTGCACTAAGGTCTAATATAATGACTTTTGTGGAGTCTATGTTTTGAGCTAGAATGAGCTATAGTACATAAGAACATAAGAACATAAGAATGGAGGAACACTGCAGGAGGCCTGCTGGCCCATACTAGGCAGGTCCTTTACAATTCATCCCACTAACAAAACATTTGCCCAACCCAATTTTCAATGCCACCCAAGAAATAAGCTCTGAAGTGAAAGTCCCACTCAAATCCAACCCCTCCCACTCATGTATTTATCCAACCTAGATTTGAAACTACCCAAAGTCCTAGCCTCAATAACCCAACTAGGTAGACTGTTCCACTCATCAACTACCCTATTTCCAAACCAATACTTTTCTATGTCCTTTCTAAATCTAAACTTATCTAATTTAAATCCATTACTGCGGGTTCTCTCTTGGAGAGACATCCTCAAGACCTTATTAATATCCCCTTTATTAATACCTATCTTCCACTTATACACTTCGATCAGGTCTCCCCTCATTCTTCGTCTAACAAGTGAATGTAACTTAAGAGTCTTCAATCTTTCTTCATAAGGAAGATTTCTAATGCTATGTATTAATTTAGTCATCCTACGCTGAATGTTTTCTAACGAATTTATGTCCATTTTGTAATACGGAGACCAGAACTGAGCTGCATAATCTAGGTGAGGCCTTACTAATGATGTATAAAGCTGCAGTATGACCTCTGGACTTCTGTTGCTTACACTTCTTGATATAAATCCCAGTAATTTATTTGCCTTATTACGTACGCTTAGGCATTGCTGTCTTGGTTTAAGGTTGCTGCTCACCATAACCCCCAAGTCCTTTTCGCAATCTGTATGGCTAAGTTCTACATCATTTAACTTATAAGTACTAGGGTTATGGGCACTCCCAAGCTTCAGAACCTTGCATTTATCTACATTGAACTGCATCTGCCACTTTTCTGACCAAGAATAGAGTTTGTTTAAATCCTCCTGAAGTTCCCTAACATCTACGTTTGAATCAATTATCCTACCTATCTTTGTGTCATCGGCGAATTTGCTCATATCACTAGTAATTCCCTCATCAAGATCATTGATATATATTATAAACAACAACGGGCCCAAGACTGATCCCTGTGGAACGCCACTTGTTACAGATCCCCACTCGGATTTAACCCCATTTATGGACACTCTCTGCTTCCTGTCAGTGAGCCATGACTCGATCCACGAGAGCACTTTTCCCCCAATGCCATGAGCTGCCACTTTCTTCAACAGTCTTTGGTGCGGAACTCTATAAAAAGCCTTACTAAAATCTAAGTAAATAATATCAAATTCTTTATCGTGGTCAACAGCCTCAAAAGCTTTACTGAAGAAAGTTAATAAATTAGTTAGACAAGACCGGTCTCTTGTGAATCCATGCTGAGTATCATTAATCAAGCTATGCTTATCGAGATGGCTTCTTATAATCTCAGCTATAATTGACTCTAGTAATTTGCCTACAATTGAGGTCAGGCTTATTGGGCGGTAATTTGACGGTAACGACTTGTCCCCTGTTTTAAAAATAGGAGTTACAATAGCCATCTTCCACATATCAGACACTACACCTGTTTGAAGAGATAAATTAAAAATATTAGTTAATGGTTCACAGAGTTCCATTTTGCATTCCTTAAGAACCCTTGAAAAACCCTCATCAGGACCCGGCGACTTATTTTGCTTCAGTCTGTCTATCTGCTTCACAACCATCTCACTAGTGACTGTGATGTTACATAATTTATCTTCTTCTAGCCCACTGTAAAAATTAATTACTGGAATATTGTTAGTGTCTTCCTGTGTAAAAACTGAGAGAAAATAATTATTTAAAATCAAGCACATTTCATTCTCTTTGTCAGTAAGGTGCCCATAGTTATTTTTAAGGGGACCTATCTTATCTCTAACATTTGTTCTATAGACCTGGAAAAAACTTTTTGGGTTAGTTTTAGAATCCCTAGCAACTTTAATTTCATAGTCCCTTTTAGCTTTTCTTATCCCCTTTTTAATGTCCCTCTTAACTGTCTTAATTGTGTTTAATATCTACAGAAACTATCTCCTTTTTTACAACTTACCACATCACTGTTCTATCTTATTTTATTATAAACTAACCATAACTTGTCCTCAATAATTCTACCTCACTTTAAGAAATACTCAATTGCCCAATTTTATTTTAAAATCCCTATTGTTGCCCAATTTTGCTTTAAACTATATTGACCAAACTTATTGTAAACTTCTTTTATTGACCATTTTTATTTTATACTTTTTTAAACTAGTATTTTCAACTACAACTTTTATATTATCCTGTCTACCATCTTACTAGCATATTATAACCAAGTCATTGCCATTTTTATTTTTATCTTTTTTTTTATTATTATTATTCTTTTTCTACCTTAACTTGTGTATTTTATCATCTAGTTATACTCTAATTCTTGTAAACAACTTATATAAGACCTTAGTGCAATTTCAATTGAGAGTCTTGTGCCTTTTTTATATTATTAGATTAAACTCAGTTGTAGTATAGCTCATTCTAGCTCAAAACATAGTCAGTACCAAATTCACTATATTAGACCATAGTGCAATTACTAGTGAGAGACTGGTGCTGTTTTTAATTTGTATTTTTATATTATTAGATTAAACCTAGTTTAATCTAACAAAAAGATTCGGAGTAGTCCTCCTGTTTTGAGTCCTCAGGTCAAGAAGGGAAACTGGTCAGTGGCTGGACAGCAGGGAAAGAAGTTGACGATCAAGAAGACGAATGGAAAGGTAGAAACGATGAAGAAGAAAGAGACTGCCATGGAAACTGTTGTGGAAACATCCAATACATTCTCACTGCTACCCGACGAATGTGAGTCGAATACTGGGAACGTCACGACGAAAGGCATTAAGGAAGGTACGAATATTGTTGTTGTTGGGGATAACCAAGTTAGGTATTTGGACAGGGCGTTCTGCTTGAAGGACAGGAGTAGGAGACAGAGAGTTTGCTTTCCTGGGGCTGGGATGGAGGATATTGTTAGCCGTCTGGATGACATCATGAGAGGTAATGGGAGCAATCCTATTATCTGTCTCAGTGTTGGAGGCAATGATGTTGGCAGACGTAGGAGTGAGGACCTGATTAGCAGGTATAGGTCAGCAATAGAAATAATTAGAAGTAAGGGTGGGAACCCTCTCATATGTGGTATTTTGCCAAGGAGGGGAGTTGGAAATGAATGGTTGTCCAGGGCAATTGGTGTCAATTGCTGGCTGGAAAAATACTGTAAGGAAAATGCGGTAACATTCATTGACAACTGGGACCTCTTCTATGGCAGAAATGACATGCATGCTAGGGATGGGGTTCACTTATCTAGGTGTGGGGTGGGAGCACTGGCAACTGCAGTGGAGGGAGCAGTTAGGACTTTAAACTAGGAATAGTTAGTGGTATGGGTTTTGGCAGGAAAACAGTGAAGTCCCAGTGTAGTAATATTACGAGTTCTAGGGGAACTAGTAATAATAAGAACGAGATAGATATTGAAAAGTCAGGGACCTTGGGTGATAAGGACAGTAATAGGTTTAGTACAAAAATAGAAATGAGCAGGAAGGGTAAAGAGAAAGGAGAGTCTTTCAATGTTTATTATGCTAATTGCCGTAGTGCTAGGAATAAGATGGACGAGTTGAGATTAGTTGCTAGTGTAGGTAACATTGATGTATTTGCCTTAACTGAGACGTGGTTTAATTCAAAAAGTCGGGACATGCCTGCGGAATGTCATATTCAGGGTTTTAAAATGTTCCAAGAAGATAGAAGTATTGGGGGGGGTGGCGTGGCATTGTATGTCCGAGATCGCTTGAACTGTTGCATAAAACCGGGTATTAAGTCTGAAGTAACACATACAGAGTCTGTTTGGATAGAATTTTCAGAGGGGCATGAAAAACTGATTTTAGGAGTGATATACCGTCCCCCAAACTTAGATAGGGACCAAGGGAAACTACTATGGGAGGAAACTGTTAAGGCCACAAGGCACGATAATGTAGTCATTCTAGGAGACTTTAACTTTAGTCATGTTGATTGGAATTTCTTGACTGGGAATTTAGAATCATACGACTTCTTAGAAGTATTTCAGGATTGTTTTTTGAAGCAGTTTGTGACAGAACCTACAAGGGGAAATAATCTGCTTAACTTAGTTATGGCAAACAATGAATCCCTTGTTAATAATTTAGAAATTTCAGAGGAACTGGGTGCTAGCGACCACAAATCAATTACATTTAGCATTGAATGGAAGTACGATAGTAGCGATAACTCAGTAACAGTCCCAGATTTTCGCTTAGCAGATTACGATGGGCTTAGAGAACACTTATCATCTGTTGACTGGGGTAACGAGGAGAGCTATCAATATGACAGTTTTCTGAACACTATACATGCTGCTCAAAGAGCGTTTATCCCATATAAAGAAATTAGATCAAATAGAAATGACCCAAAATGGATGAATAATAGGCTCAAATATCTACTAGGGCATAAGAAAGGAATTTATAGGCGTATCAAAAGAGGTGAGGGTCATCTTATGAATCAGTATATTGACATTAAGACAATTCTCACAGAGAGGAGCAGGGCGCCTCTCCATGAGATATCCATGAGTAAGACGAGTATGGCCAATGCGAAAACGGGAGAGAGTAGTCTCCCAACCTCGACACTGGTGATAAGAAGACGGCCAGTAACCTATACTCGTTTAATAGATTGAAGTTTGTTACCGAGCATAGTAGACCAACGTTGTTGCCAACGGGTGTGAAGGTGGGTAGCTATTGCAGCAAAATAGTCCGTAAATGGAATACCTCTATATGAAACTGGTAGGTCATGTACAACTGACCACGCAGCAGTGTCTGCCTGTTCATTGCCCTGTACATCAACATGACCAACCCAACAAAAAACAATATCTTTATGCTTGGTAAAGATGCAGCACAACCAAAGTTGGATATGGAGGACTAAGGGGTGAGGTGTATCAAATTTCTGTATAGCCTGTAAAGCACCAAGGGAGTCTGAGACAACCACAAATGATGACACAGGCATAGATGCAATACGGATAAGTGCTGCAAGAATGGCATACAATTCAGCAGTAAAAATACTAGCTGAAGATAGTAAATGTCTTCGTACGACACTGTCCGGAAACACTGCTGTGAATCCTACGCCGTCAGAAGACTTAGAGCCATCTGTGTACACTGCAATGGCACGAGAATGAGAGTGGAAGTGGTCAAGAAATAGAGAGCGGGAAACGACTGTAGACAATTGGGATTTTGAGCAAGGGAGAGGGAAAAAACAGACTCGAACAGCTGGAACTTCCCAGGGGGGTAGGGAAAAGTGAGATGCTACATGAACATAGAAAGGTGGTAATTGAAGAGAAGACAAGAGCGAATGTAGGCGAAGAGAGAAGGGACTGAGTAAACAGGGGCGGCAAACAAATAAAGAATGTCTACTAATATCGGTGACCATTCTATAAATGGAAGGACTGCGGGGATCATGAGAGCGTACATAGTAGCGAAGGCAATGGACATCATGGCGATCGGATAAGGATGGAGCGTTCACTTCTGCATAGAGGCTCTCAACAGGGGAAGAGCGAAAAGCACCAAGGCATAAACGTAATCCTTGGTGATGAATGGGGTTAAGACTAGAGAGAGTAGCAGGAGAGGCCGCTGAATAGATCTGGTCACCATAATCAAGTTTCAGTAAAATGAGGGTGGAATGTAGGTGAAGGAGAGTTCGACGATCAGCTCCTCATGAAAGATGAGCAAGGATTTTAAGAAGGTTCAGCCGGCTGTGACAAGTTGCCTTCAGAGAGGTAATGTGAGGTTTCCAGGATAACCTACGGTCAAAGAGGAGGCCCAGAAACCTGACTGTATCACGTTCAGGGATACGGGAGCCATAGAGGTACAAAGGATGATCAGAGATGACAGAGTGTCTAGTGAAAGTAATTTGGTGAGTTTTGGTACTGGAAAATTTAAACCCATGTGTGGTGGCCCAATTGGAAACATGGTCGACCGCATGCTGTTGAGAAACTGTAATGAGGTGACAGTCAGCGCCTGCACAGGCAATAGCGAAGTCATCAACATAGAGTGATGACCAAATATTTGATGGAAGACTAGAGGCCAAATCATTTATAGCAAGAAGAAAAAGTGTTGTGCTCAGAACACATCCCTGGGGGACACCTTCAGCTTGGATAAAGTCTGGGGAGAGCACATTATTAACCCGAACATGGAAATGTCTGTCAGTTAAAAAGTTCTTAAGGAAGGATGGTAGATTGCCTCGGAGGCCTAAGGAGCGGGCTTGGGCCAAAATATTATACCTCCAAGTTGTGTCATATGCCTTCTCAAGGTCAAAAAATATGGCAATAACTGAGTGGTTATTCACAAAGGATTTACAAACATACGTATCCAAGCATAGTAAGAGGTCTATGGTAGAACGTCCCTTACGAAAGCCATATTGATGAGTGGAGAGACTGTTGTGTGTCTCTAAATACTACACTAAACGTCTATTTGCCAGGCATTCCATCACTTTGCAAACTGCACTGGTAAGAGCAACGGGACGATAGTGGGAGGCTTCATGTCCCGTAGTACCCGGTTTGCAGAAAGGGAGAACAATGGCAGATTTCCACGGCTGTGGAAGAACTACTTGTGACTAAATAAGATTGAAAAGGCATAATAGGACTGCAAGGGCTGACTGACGTAAATGTTGTAACATACAAATATGAATGTTGTCGGGCCCAGCTGCCGATGATCAGCAAGCTGAGAGTGTTGCCTCCAGTTCTTGAAGTGTAAAATGCACATTATACTGTTCTTCTCTGAGAGAAGAAAAGTCCAAGGGTGCTAACTCTCTGGCAGACTTTGAGGAAAGAAACGAGGGGCATAGATGGAGCCCCAGAGAAATACAGACCAGATGATTGCCAATTTCATTGGCAACATCTAGTGGGTTTGCTATATCAACATCGACAACCCGCAGAACAGGAGCCAGGTCAGGAGAATATTTACCACTCAGTTTTCGTACTTTTTTTCCAGACTGCACTCATAGAGGAAGCAGAGGTGATGGTGGAGACATGATCTCACCAGCAAATGCATTTAGCATCACGGATGACATGGCTAGCGATCGCACGCTTCTGATTAAAATCAAGAAGTCTCTCTGTGGTTCTATTGCACCGGTACCTGCCCCACGCAACGTGTTTCAAACTTACTGCACAAGCACAAGCAGGAGACCACCAAGGCACACATTTCTGAGAATGCCTGCCCGAAGTTCAGGGTATAGAATGAGAAGCTGCGGTTAAAACAGAGGATGAGAAGAGGTGTAAAAGCTCATCAATGGAGGACGAAGAAGGAACCTCACTAAAAACAGTTAGTTGTGAGTGAAGGTTCCAATTTGCCAGATCAATTGCCAGCGTGGGATACGAAGAAATGGTGAATATGAAGGGGAAATAAGAATGATTTGGAAATGATTGCTGCCATGTGAATCCGGGAGAACAGACCAGGTGAAGTCTAATGCGGCGGAGGAAGAGCAGACTGAGAGATTGATGCAAGAGAGAGTGTGAGTCCGAGGATCAAAATGGGTGTGAGTACCTGTATTTAAAACATGGAGGGGGTGGGTAGCAAGAAAAGCCTCTAACTGAATGCCACGGGAATCACAGTGAGACCCCCCAGAGGAAATGATGGGCATTAAAATCACCAAATAACAGAAGCGGTAGCGGTGATGACGAAACAAGAAAGGCAATATCCGGGATAGATAATGCCCGAGAAGGAGAGAGATATAAAGAACAGAGCATATACCACCTATGCAAGTCGATACGGGCTGCTGTGTAATGCAGGGAAGTACGAACAAATAGCTGATGGTACAGAATATCAGTGCATAGAAGAAGGGCACTTTCATTAAAGGTCCCATCAGGAAAAGGATCTGAAGAATGCAATAAATTATAGCCTGAGATGGGATAGATAACAGCAGAGTGTAATTTTGGTTCCTGTAAGCAAACACCAACAGGGGAAAACAGGGAGAGTAAAATCTGAAGCTCACCCCGATTACCCCTGAGGCCACGTATATTCCACTGTAAATAGGCCATGATTGGCAACGATAAAGATACCTGAAATCCACAGGTAAGGGTTCCTATGGACTAGAGGGGTTAGAAAAGTCCACATGCGGTGGCAGCAGAAAACATTCAAGCAGCGAAGGAACGGTGCGCTGCGAAGAAAGGAGTTGTGCAGATGGAGGAGAGGAGAGAGAAGGAACAGAGGGTGGATCAGTGTCCATTGATGGTTTGGTCTCTGCAATATATTCAGAGATTGCTTCAAGTGTTTCGGAATTCAGAGACATCATATGGGAGACAATATTGGAGATGGTAGGGGGAGGATGAGCAAAGATTGAAACTATAATGGACTGTACCAAGGTAGGGGGGGCAAAAGGGTGGAGGGAACTGGAGAAGAAGCGTGGAAGGGGACAGAAGAGGCAGAAACCTGGGAGGTGGCAGAAAAGGAAGAAACTTGGGAGGGAACAGGGAAGGAAGGTACAGTACGAGGAGGAAGGTGAACCTCTACACTTGTAACAGAGCCAGTGAGAGGAGAAGAGCCAGGTACAGAGACAGGGAAGGTAAAATGAGGTGGAAGAAGGGAAGGAGGGGTTAAAGGACCTTTTTTTGACTACTGAGAAGTAGAGGGATGATTGGGAGGAGGTGTCGTACGAGATCTCGTCGATACTGAGGCTTGTGAGGGAGAACACGAAGAAGCGAGAACAGACTGAGGCATTGAAGTAGGGACGTCTGAGCCCAGGACAGCAAAAGAATTAGGTACAGGAGTGACTATGGGAGAGGTAACCACAGAGGAAGCTGCAGAAGATCGGACCCCAAAAGTGGGGGGACGTTTTGAAACATGGGAATAAGAAACACGAGGTTAGTCTTCCTTTGGAGGCGGAGATGAGAAACTGCCATGGCATAAGGGAGACCTTCTGCCTCTTTGAGGTAACGGATTTCCCATCATTTAAGTAGACTTGGCAATGACGAGAGTATGAATGACAATTAAGGCAAGAGGGAGGTCAATTGCAAGATGTATTAGAATGGTTATCGCCACCACAGACTGGGCATTCAGGGGGCTGTAGGGCCTGTAATGCCTAGCCATGCTAAGTGTTCTAGTGGTACACACTCTGTAATTACAATTTTACTACATGTAAACCAAACAATAACCAAATTTCTGTAAACTCAGCATTGTAATCCTTATAGAGAATAAACTTAAACAATTATATCACATAAATGTTAAACCTAAAACCCAATCTAACTTTATTATTTTTTAAATACACTACCTAACAGAATACTCCATTCTACAGAATTTATAACAATGCATGCAACCATATGACCTGTCTTTGTAATACTCACTTGTGCTTTATATTATTATTATTATAATCAAGGGGGAAGCGCTAAACCCGGAGGATTATACAGCGCCTTGGGGGGGGGATGTGGAAGGCATTCGGGCTTAATTCGGGGAACTGGAGCACAGATCCAATTCCCTAAATCAAGAGCCCCTCACCAACATCAAGGAACCTTCCTTGAGGGGACTTGTGCTTTATAGTAATCAGTTTACATTAATGTTTTTCACTGATTTCATCATTGCTTAGTTAATCTTAAGTTAATTTTAAGCCAGCCCGTAATGCTATGCATAGTATAAGTGGCTTTGGCATGCTGCTCTTATCTGTATTTTTTTTGTACCTCTGTAAGTGTGCTCAAATTATAAATAAATAAATAAATAAATAAATAAATAAATGAATAATATAATAACTGACTATTTGGCATCATAAAACAGTAGGCGGGACTTATCCGCCGACTGAGCGACAGCTGGGAACCAGATGGGAACGGTCGGCAGTGTTCCAGCGCTCGAGGTGCCAGCCAGGAATCGCCCATTATTACGCTTATATCAGCTTATATATCAACTCTACGGCTTATTTGTCTATCAGAATTGATCTAATATGATATAATAAACACTCTAAACAACATACAAACATGTTATATACTCTAGACTGAATAAAATAGGCCATAATATGGCCCAGAGATTATCGGGAATATTTCGACATAAAAGTGTAACTGGTCACTCTGCCGTCTCTGAGTAAGAGAAAACGGTGTTTTGAAGAGGATAACTGCACTAGAACATCAGTTTACTAAGAAATACACCCAAACAAACGCGATTTTCGCGAATTTTTTTTTTTTTTTTTGAGACGGGGGCCGGCCGGCGCTCCCGGCCGATATCTCGGAAGTAACTTATTCAACAATTGTTAAACTTTCTCCCTTTATTACTGAATTAAATTGAATATAATACTCACAAAAGTTGTAGAATAATGATTTCTCTTTTTGTCTGTGACCAAATTTTGGAAATATTCCAAATACTTTGGGAGTTATGTGGGAGTAAAGGGCAGATGTTTTTGTAATATTCCAGGAACTAACAAACTTTATTTTTTTGTGAAATAAAGAAACGTTCATTTAAAGAAAAGTAATCACAGAAAATAAGAATAAGCATTGTTCTCTCGGCACCAAGTGTCCAAACATCCTTACGTAGTCCCATATAGGAGAAAAGTTTATCACTATGGCATTTTCAGTAAATCAGTCATTTCTCAGTTGTTGTTTGAGGTATATTTTTGATAAATATTTTTAAGAAAGAGTGAAACGACTTTGTCTTGTGTACCAAAACTGGAGAAAATCGGACAGTAAACAACGGAGTTTTTTTTTTTTATATTTTATTTAAAACTTCATGTACAAATATTAATAGGTACATATATAAAAAAATGATCAAGGACAACATCAGTAAAACAATATATAAACACAAAACAATCCAGGCAACATCTGACAGTCTACTATATACAAGTTTTTATAACATATCACAATTTAAGAAGGAATAAAGTTATAATAACAAAGGCCACAAAATGGCTATTAATAAAACTCCTAAAATTACAACCTCAACACAATAATGCTCCAAGCTTAATGACAATCACCCATAATACCACTCGCAAACCCAAATACACCAGGAAACCACAATATGCCTTATTAAGAAACCTGTGCTGCAACACAGGTGCCCCATCCCCCCCCCCCATACACCCCACATTGAAAACTAACCCTATCACAACCTAATAATCATGACAAAAATTATCCCAATTTGGGTTTATTATGACACAGTCCTTGGGGAAACTTATTTAAAACCCATAAGGTAAGGACTACCAAAATTACAATACCTTAAATAAAAACAATAAAAAGGGTAATTACTACCAAAACTGAGCTGGACCATGTTAAAAAAAAAAAAACAAAAAAAACTCAGTGCTTCAAGGAAATATGAAAGGAAAACCCTCTCAAAAAAATTAAAATTTCAATGCAAACCAGTGAAAGGGGGAACTAATGTACCAAGAAATATACATGTTATATAATTTATAGGTTTACAAAAATACACGTTTTATTTAATCTGCCCCTTTACACCTTCCCCATCAAGGAACTAAGCAAAACTTATCTTGCACAACCTCTCACTGGTCACACACTATACCTCCAATCACACCCAACCACATCACTGCATTCCCAAAGGAGGTGAGCCCTTGAAATCCCCTAAAACCCCCCCCCCCCCCTTTCCCAACCCACCACCCCGGCATTAAAACCCCCTTAACGCCAAAAAATTCCCTTTGTTATCCTCATAACCCCAGAAAAATATTTTTTCCCACCTTTTCCCAAAAATTTCCCTGTTGCACCAAAGTTCGATAAAACTCGCCGCCAAAGTCCTTCTCACACATCCCACCCATTTTTCCCCCTCATACCCCAAAAAAAATAATGTAGTCCACGATGACATAGCTAAACCTCTTACCAAAACTCCCCCTCCACACCACCCCTATAAAGACTCAACGCCGCAATACGACACACCTTTGCCCCCCCCCACCCTCCCCCACACCTTACCATCCAACCCTGTTTCACCCCAACCTTCAAAAAAATAGACGACATGAAAGCATTTTTCCCCCCACTGCATCTCCCACCCCCCCCCCACCCTCAATAACCCTCCTATCCGAGCATCGCTCCCGTTGGCAAAACCCAGCAGGAAACGTACAAAACCCACGCCCCTAGGTCGTATCCTTAATTTACTAAACTTCCCATATTACATCCCATCTACAGGGGAAGATCCCTTTCAAACCGGCCCACACACCCTCAAACAATTTACACAAAGTTCCCACCTTATTTTTCCGGGTTCCCTGGCTAACATTAAGGTGCGAACACGTCCGCATTCCTTATTTCGCCCCCCCAAAACCCATTTCCTCAGTGACATTCCCTTTATCTAGCTGACCCCCCCTCCATCCACCTCACTCACACTTCCCTCTTAATAAACACCCCATTTCACGCGTTTTTCTAAAGTCCAAAAAACCCCAACCCTCCCCACAACCGGCAATTCACTACCTCCCTTCCAACCAGTTCACCCTGAACCCCAAAAAAATTTGAACCCATTCTAAGAATACTCTGATCGCCGTTCCGTTAAGGGCATCACACCGAAAAAAAACCAATTTTACTATATAAAAATACATTGTGACAATTACACGTTGCCAAAGGGGTTAAATGGGGCGCAGCATTCCCAACCGTCGCTGCACCGTTCCCACCTTCTATTCGAATTGCAAACCCTTCGCACTCGGCAGCCTAAAATTAAAAAAACCGCAGTTTTTTCAGACTCCCGGGTCCCCCGCGCCAACATCAACCCCCAACTAATCTCTCTGCCCACTCTCCCGCCCATGATCTTTGACTTTTCCAGTTTTTCCCTTTCATCCATCCTTCCCAAAATGTGTACAACTTCCCCCCAAAAGCCCCCGGTTTCCTCACTTGCCAAAATAGGTACAAAACAAGCCCCCCAAAACCAGCCAGGTTTCACTCACCATCCCTCCCCCCGCCCTTAACGATCCCCACCACCTTAAAAAGGGGATCCTGAACACAATGCAAACAATATTTGTGTAAAGGACACCCCTCCGAAACCCCGCCCATGCTGACTCCCCCCCCCCCCAAACCTTTGATTTCACCCAAAACCTTCGCTTTTGAGTACAAAAATTAACCCCCCCCCCCACTTTTTCTTCCGCCAAACCCCTGCGTGGGAGAATACCCTCAAAGCCTTTTTTTTCCACCCTTCAAAAACCCCTTGCCAATCCAACGCCACCAACGCTCCTTTTTTCCCTTTTCCATGTCCTCCAGGAACCCCTTGAAAATCCCGGGCCCCCTCTTTGACCTCCCGGGGTAAACCAAACGAGACCAAAACACCCCCCCACAACACATTTAACCGTTTCCCCAAAATTTTTCGCAAAAATTTTTAAATCAGCACAAAGCAAAAAAAAGGCCGATAACCCGAAGGGACCTGCTGTTTTACCCTTTGGGACCAACCCACCACCGCCGTTGCCTAGATTCCCCATCAAACCCCCACCTTTCAGGGCATTCATTCCTTTACGGAAACCCCTAAGAAACCCCCAAGGGGCTGTAATAAATTTGCTAGGTAAACCATCACCCCGGGTGCCTTACCCTTCCTCATGTCCAAAGGGCTCCCCATTTTTCCCCCTCCTCAAGGACCCCACCCAGTGCCTCCCGATCACTCCTCCCCTTTTTGCAGGGCACAACTCACATACCTTCCCAAAACCTCACCATCCACCCCACTATTTTTTCCCGTATTCCTAAAACCCCAAACAAAATCTCCCCTATGCCTTTCCCCCCTTTGTCCCCCCCCGAAGGGTTTGTTCCCAAAAAGGGGGGGGGGGGGGGGGGAAAAAAGGGGGTCCCCCCAAGTACTTCGTCAACCCCCCTTCCCCCAAACACGCAAAACGTTCTTTTTGCAAACCCGTTTCTGTCCTTAAAACTGTGTATATCCTCCACCGGGTACCCCCCCGCCACCGCCCCCCCCCCTTAAAACAATCCGAATCAGTTTTAAATAATTTGAAAAACCAACCGCAATTTTTTAAATGCTTTGCCCCCCCTAAAAAAATGACGTATTCAAACTTACCACACTATCCCACCCCTACCACGTCTTCCTCATTTTTCTTCGTGGGCACAGAGCTTTTCCCAAAAAATTGCAAACGCTTCCACTCCCTCCCTATCCCCCCAAAACCATCGTGTTTCATTTCCCAATAACTTCCCTGCCTACGGCCAAAGCATCCCCCCACCCCCACTAAAAAACCCCCCCTAGATCGGAAGACACCATCCTACAGTTTAAAAACTACCAAAACCCTCGAGAAATAAACCCTTCCAAACAGCCCATATCCCCTTCTTATAAACGATTTCCCCCTCCCACAGACCTCCCCAAAGCACACTAACGAAGATCTCTAACACCCCCCAAGACTGGGAAAAAAATACCCCGCCCTCTGGGTTCCACGCTGCTTTTTAAATTTACAAAATTCCAACCCCCCCCCCCCACAACGCGACAAAGGAAACGTCGTAGGTAATACACGAGCTCCTCCCGCACAAAATCCATCTTCCTTTTCACGTCACTTTCGCTGGGGCATCACCCCCAAAAAACGCCACTCTCTCCCCCATCCACCATCCTTCCACACGAATACCTCCCCCCCCCCCCCCTCTTTCCTATGCAATACAAATGGGCCCCCCCTCCCTATCAACACACCCACTCCTCCTTTTAAACGCCAGATGGCAACACATAAGCCTATACCGGGCACCACTAATTCACGACCAAGCTTAAAATTGTGCTCCTGCCAAAACACTCACCTTATCCTATTCAAAAACACCTAAGCACCCCCCTTTTAAACACCACCAAGACCAAAATTTTTATTGTTAAAACCCAAAACCTGAGCCATTTTTAAGGGTTCCTTCCCCGCCTCATGTAAAGATTCCCCTTTTTCAACCGCTCCCCTGGATTTTACCGGGAGTTTACCTGGAGAGAGTTTCGGGGGTCAACGCCCCCGCGGCCCCGGGTCTGTGACCAGGCCTCCGGGGATCAGGCCTGACAACAGCTTTTGCTGCTGGCTCACCAAACCAAACGTACGACCACAGCCCGCGATCGGGAACTGACTTTAGGTGCTTGCCCCTCCCAGCTTAAGACTGCCGGGTCTTTTGGTACCCCCTTATGTTGGGGAGGCAGTTTGAACAGTCTGGGGCCCCCTGACACTTAAGTATGGTCCCTTTAACGTGCTAGTGACACCCCGCTTTTCATTGGGGGGTGGTGCATCGCTAAAGTCTTTTCTTTCGTAGTGAGTGATTTTCGGTGAAGTTCGGAACTACCCCCGGTTTTTCCGGTGATAAAAACATTTATCTCTCCCTCCTCGTTCCAGGGAAACAGGTTTAAAACCTCAAGCGCCCCCATAATTGAGGTGTTTTATCTCCGTTATGCGGCCGTAAAGTTCTCTGTACTTTTTCTGGTCGGCAATTTTCACCTGTTTAAAAGGTCTGTTAGAGTCAGCAATATTCCCAGTAGATAGAAAAAGTGACCTGAAGATGTCATCAGGGTTTGGGCCTCCCTAGTTTGAAGGTTCTCATTATCCATCCTGTCATTTTTCTACAGAGCTTTGATACAAGTTATGGCCCTTTAAGGTGAATCCCCGACAAAATCACTCCCAGGTTTTGACGTTGGTTTTTCCCTCTATTTTGGGCCAAAATTTGTTTTGTACTCTGAGAAGATTTAATTTTTCCTCATGTTTTACCAAAACAGAATTAAAATTTTTCTCATCGTTGAACTTCATTTTGTTTCTGCAGCCCACAAAGATTTGGTTGTTCCCCTGGACCTTGCATTTCCCTGCAAGGGAAGACACGCATGAATTCGGGTGTCATCTAAAAGGAAAGACACGGTGCTTTTGGGCTGACACCTTGTCTATGCGGTATGAGGATGGAACAAGATGGGGGCTAGTATCTGCCTTTAACGGGGGGGGGGGGGTTTTCCCGGGCCCCGGACTTTACTCTTTTTACGACTACCTCGGTTCGTTAGTGGGAAAATTAAAGATCCACGACCCACTTTTTTCCGTTATTCCTTAGCCCATTTTTTTGCGCTATTTAAAGCCTGGGCACACTTTCGAAAGGGTTTTGGGAAAGTCTATATATTACACCATTCTTTTTTTCTTTTTGCATTTTGGGCCTTTTCTAGTGACCAATTAACAACGGGCGAAAACCCGTTCTAACCCCGTTCCCGGTTTTTTGTAACTGATGGGGTTTTTTTAAAGGGTGTGATCTTTCTTCCTTTTGGGTTAAAAGTTTTATGTATGGGGGTTTTGTAGGTCTTGTTTTTGCTTTTTTACTTCCCCCTTTGTGGGGGGGGCTTGTTGTTTTTTTAGTAACGAGGGGGCCCCCCTTCCCCCCTTTAAAAGGTGGAAAAGGCTCTGAAGGGGGTTTTTGCAGTTCTTTAGCCCCAAGTTTTAGAGTCTCCCGGGCGATCATGGGGAGATTTATGGGTGTTAAAAAATTTTTCTCAAAAAAATCATTTTGTTTAATTTAAAATTTTTTTTCCCCTAAAAAATTCATTTTTGCTTGACTCTCATTTTTGGCTCTAAAAAACCCCTCTTGGGTTAGAGCCCATCCTTTCCCCTTTTGATTTGTGGAAAATTTTTGGGGGCCCAAAACTATTTTTTTGATTTTGATTTTCTAAAAGAAAAACTTTTTTTTTTCGATTCTTTTGGGTTTTTTCTTCCCGCGATTTCCCCATAAAGGGTTTTTTTTAGGGTTGTTATCTTCATTTTTTTTGAAGGGCCCTGCCTTTCTATTTTACCCTTTTTTCCCTCTTTTTCTTTTGTGCCTGTAAAGGGGCCCCGTTCTTTTTATTTTTAAAACCCCCCCTTTTTCTTAGAAAAACCCTTTTTAATCGGGACCGGTTAATTGTTCCCGGGAAAATTGGGTTTTGGTTGTTGTAAAACTCCCCCGCTATATCCTTGGTTGGTTTCCTGGCCCCACTTTAAAGTTTTTTTATTAAGTTTTTGAATGGGCCCTCTTATTTAATTTGTTTGGGGGTCCAGATCCCGTCTAGAAACCCCCTTATTTTTTGTTAGTTTTTTGTTTTTTATTGGTGCTTTTTAACAGCATTTTTTTTTTATAAAAAAAGGGGGCTAGTGAAAAAATTCCCCCAGGGAAAAGCGGAAAAAAAGGGGTTTGGGGGAGGGATTTAAAAGGGGGGGAGGGGGGATTTTCTCAGAGCGCCTCCTTTAGATTACTGCAAAAAAATTAATTGTTACCTTTAAGTGCCAATTGTTTAAATCCCCCCCAACAAAAATGTTGGGGGCGGGGCTAAGATTTCCCCAAAAGTAAAATTTTTAACAGTGTCCGGAATTTCTGGGAGGGCAACCTTTGGGGTTACTCCCAAAAAATTTGGTTTTGGTTCCTGACCTTTTTTCTTAAAAATTTAAAGTCCCTTTAAAACCCCAAAAAAGGTTCTGTGCAAACAAGTGAAATTGTGTCGGCCAAACCCCCCCCCCCGGTGTTTCCCCTGTAAATTGGGATGGGGGGAAATTCCATAATTCTTTTCCCGGGGGGGGGGTGGGCTCGGTGAAAAAAACCAAATTGGGCCCTTTGCCACTGCAAATCCCGATAAAAATATTTTGTTTTTTTTTGTTCGGTTTCCCTGTATTTGAAAAAGGTTTAAAGGATGTGGAAAATTGTTTCTGGGGGGGGGGGGTTTTTTTTTCCCGGGGGGGAAGCTTTGTTTTTTTTATGGAGGGAAAAATTTGGAAAATGTTTTTTTTAATTTTTTATTTCCCCAAATTTTTTTTTTTCCCCCCCCTAAAACCCCCCTTTTTGGGTGGCTGTGCTCCCATTTTTTCCCTTTCCTGGAAGGGACTTTTTTCCCCTTTTAGGTGTTCCTGGGCCCTTTTTGACGTTTTTCCTGTTGGGGTCACTTTCAAAAAACTTACCCAAAGGGGGTTTTATTTTTTTTGTAAAATTGGGTCATTTTCTAGGGGTCTGTTTCATTCCCACTGTTTTTTGTTTCCCCTTTTCAAACGTCCCTCATGTTCACATGGTTTTCCTTTTGGGTTCTTTCTGAAATTTCCCCTTTTGGGCATTTTTCCCTTCTTACCCTACCTCCAGCCCAAAAAATGGGTCCCACCATTTTTGGTTAATTTTCCCAAAGCATAGCCCTTTTGGCATTTTTTCCCTATTTTTTTTTCAATTTGTTAAAATTTTCTTTACACCTTTTTCCCACTTGGTTTGCCTCGAGGGCTTTAAGATTTTTTTCCTCTAAAAACCCCCTCCTGGGTTCCCATTCCCATTTGCTCCCAAAACCCGTTAAAACCTTTTTGTTCCGGAAAAGCACCCCAGCTTCACCCCTTTTTTCCCCCAGGGCAGACATAAACCCCCTTTTTGACTACCAACTACCCCCGCCCTTCATTTATAAGGGATAAGGGGAAACATTCACCCCCTTTTTTTTGTCCCTCTTTTAAAAGCTTCCAGGGTTTTTTAGGCACTTTTGTTTTTTCCCCCTTTAAAACCCTCCTATTTTTAAATTTTTTTTGGGCCCCAAAAACCCTTTTTCCGTTTAATCGCTTTTTGCAGAGGGAACGCCGGAGGGGGCACCAAATTTCCCAAAAAAAAAAAGTTACCATTAAGGTTTTTTGACGCCACCTCACAGGGGCCTATAAAAAAGGGTTTATTTACTCAATTCTACTGGAATCTAAAAAATAATAATTTCCCTTAAAAAAAAAACTTTTGATTAAATTTTTGCACTCTCTTTTTTATATTGGGCCTTTTTCACTTTCCCGTTTTTATTTTGTTTTTTGGGCCCCCACAAAACCCCCCCTTTACTTTTGGTTTATTTAAGGGCTTTTTTAAAAACCTCCGGGGGGTAATTTTTGACCGCAAGGTTTTTGACCAAATAAGGGGTTTGGACAAAAAAGCCCAAGGGGCACTTTAAAAAACAAAACTTTCTGTTTGGGTAACAACAGAAGGGATCTTTAAATTTTCTACCCAAAAAATTATTAAATACGTTAATTGGGGGTTTTGAAAGGGGCCTTATACTATCCCAATACAAATTTACCTTTTTTTAAATCAAGCTTATCTCTTTTCATTTTTTTTTTTCCCCTTTACCAAATAATGCTTTTAAAAACCCTTTTCTGGGCAAATTTTAAAATTTTTTTTTTTATAAAATTTTTCCTTTGGGGAATTTTGGGCCCTTCTCCATTTTTGAATTTCCCTAAAGTTTTTAAATTTCCCGAAAAGAAAACTAAGAAAGTCACTTATTTCCCCTAAGACCAATTTTAAACTGGAGGGACACAACCGACGCATTTTACTGAACCCTTTTTGCAGTCCAAGGGGCCCAAAGATTTTTAAAAAAAAACCCTTGGTTTTTCTGGCGATTACTGGGGCCTCCCTTTTCCTTCTTTTTAAAATCCCGTTTTCCTGCCCCTTCCTGTCCCCATTCAAGGGGGCCACGAAATTACCTTTTACTTAACTAATCTTTCAAACTTTCTTTTCCCTGACACAAGTTCAAATTTTTTTTTTCAAAAAGGAAAAAAAAACCTTTGGTTAAACCCCTCTGCTAAAACTTAACTTTAATTTTAAAAGCCACTTTCCCTTTTTTCTCATAAAGATTTGCCCAAAATTTTTCCAGGGGGTAAAATTTTCGTTAAGGGGGCACCAAAATTAAATCACACGAAAGCCCCACCGAAAAAAGCCCCGGCAGCCAGTCCGCCTTTTGGCCGGACTGTGCCCCCTTTTCCCCCGATCCCCCCCCTTCCCAAAAACCCCCCCCTTTTTTGGGCCCTCCCTTTTCCCCCCTTGGGCATTCCCCCTGCTTTTTTTCCCCCCCTTTTTCGCCGGGAGCATCCCGTCACGCTGCGCCCTTTTCCCTTGCCCCCCAGTTTCCCCTATCTTCCCCCACCACAAATGGGTTTTCCCCCCTCCATTAATTCCGTAGCCCCCCCCGGCACCGAAAATTAACCCAGGGGCCCCGACCCCCTTCCCCAAACCCCCCTTGGGGCCGATCCCCGGGGTTTTCCCCCTTTAAATCCCCATCCATAACTCTACCGTCAGCCCCTTCCCCTAACCCAAAATTTCGGGCCCCCCTTTTCCCCTTTGCAAATGCGTTTAGGGGGTGATTCATGGATCACCACTTCTTCCGATTCCCCAGGAGGAGCCACCACCACTTCACTCCACATGCGACCACGCCCTCCTCCTTGCACCCGTTCTTCTTTAGGCATCGGGTGCTCATGCGCAGGTGCACCGCCCCTTGCCGGCCCAGGAGCCACTGTTGATGGGCCAGGTGATTCATGGATCACCACTTCTTCCGATTCCACTGGAGGAGCCACTACCTCTTCACTCCACATGCGACCACGCCCTCCTCCTTGCCCCCGTTCTTCCTTAGGCATCGGGTGCTCATGCGCAGGTGCTCCGCCCCTTGCCGGCCCAGGAGCCATACTCCGCTTGCCACAGTCTGCCGCCATATGATCAAATTCGCCACACAGTCGGCACGTACGTCTTTGCCCCGCATACGCTACCATTACCTGGGTTCTAAACTCTTCGAGATATACATACGAGGGTATAGGATGCCTAAGCGTCATCTTGAGATTAAAAGAACCCTCAGGAAATCCTGTGTAAGCACCTTTTACCCATTTGCCAGGTTGGGCCAGATGTACAGTTCCATAACGTTCGAAAACATTTCGAATATCTACCTCATCAGCCTCAAAAGGCACGTTGCGGAGCTTAACCCACGAATAATGTCGTGATACATCAATCAACTTGACCCTCACTGCCGGTGTTAAAGTAATGCTGACATCTTGGTAACGATCAACCAAAGCCTCGTATACTTGAGCAGTTAGCACTTTCACGAAAATTCTATATACACCGTTCAGTGCCACTCCATATAAATCCTCGTCTCTGATGCCATATGTCTCGTATAATTTTGGGCAATAACACATCGACTGACGTAGGTGTTAAAGCCCCACTAATAAGTTCAATGCCCACAGTATTCACTCTCCTGTGCACACCTGGCGCCATGTCGTTGACTGATGAGCTCGTCTGGGAAACAGTAGAGGGATGCAAAGCACGTCCGCACTCTACCTCATCCAGGCAGCTCCAAACAACGGAGTTAGAGATTTTGCCCGACGGCCCCCTTCAGCTATAGATCTGCAATATTTCGCTGGATGGCCAAATCGCCAGCAATTTCTATACTGTTGCTGTGTAGGGATCACCTTTCAAACTTTTAACCGATGTCCTGCTACATAAACTGAGGATGGGAGTTCATGGCTGTCAAAAGTTAAACGAGCCACATTGCTAGGGTATCGTCTCCGCCTGCGGGCAGGAAGAACATAAGTGTCTACCTTGAGGATTGGGAGATCTTGGAGTTCCAGCTGTTCAAGAATGTCATTGTCACATGTCTGGAAATTTTGTTGAACTATGGTATGGGGCAGAATAACAGTACCACTACAAGAATTGAGGAAATGATGTTTTTCAATAGTGACAGGAACAGTATCGATATGGGAAAGAAGAGAAAGATCATGAGCCTGGGTAGCATTCTGTACAGTGATGATGCATGTACCGCTCTTAAGAGCATGAAAAGAAATATCTTTACCAACATGGCATAGGAGTGCCTTGCTAATACTATGGTCAGAAAGATAGGCAGTAGAGGAAGTCGGTCATAAAGTGAAGAATTTAGTCCATTGTGCATTCTGAAACTGAGCATGGAAAGGGAGTGCAGGACATGTCGATCTTTTCTGAGACAAACGAGAAGGTGGAGAAGTATCATCAGCAGGTAATTGTCGTTGGCGTTTAGGAGTGGGACCAGAGTTAGTCCGACGTGGAACAGATCGGCGATTTGAAAATTGCCGCACCATAGAGGGAGAGGCCAGAAGCATAGTCAAAGGAGAGCATAGGTCAGATAAATGCAAGGAGTCAGTCGAGACCTCAGTTACCTGAGCGGGTGAGGAAACAGCACCGGCAAGAGGTACAGAGGCATTAGGAGTGTCCGAAGAGTGGTCCAAAGACGAGGAGGGGTCAGAACGGGGTGCGGTATCAGAAGGGGGTGGGGGTAGCAGATTCATGGACTAGGGCTTCCATGGTTAGGTTACTTCTTTCTTTTTGTTTTAAGAAAACAAAGAAAGAAAATAAAAATAAAAAAAGAATAAAAAAAGGGGGGACTGGGGAGGGATAGCTCCTGGGAGGAATGAGAGGGCCAGAAATCTCCCACCATGCCCAAGAGGACCTCAGCACCGCAAGTAGTGCAAAATGCAGCATGGAGCCAGTGCCATACCCTACCCAATGCCAGTAAACCAGCAATCCGGGATAGCAACCTCACATCTGCCGAGCTACCTCGGTGGACAAAAGAGAGGGTGGCCGGATATCCACCAGAAAGCATACCTCCATTGGTCACCACCCCCGGAATCCAAAAGGCAACCTCCAGAGATACACCCGTCGCCTAAAAGATACCCAAAGCCACTCCCTGGGAAACCGGAGAGGGATTGAGACATCCCCAGGCGATCCAGATTGCACGGCAAACTACACCACTGTCAAGAACCTCAACAGAATGGGATGGACCCCAGTACCCTTTCCCCTACCCAGGAACTAGCGGGCCTGTGGGGAAAAAAAAAACAAAGGCCAAAAGGAGGAAGGGTAATAGGGAGGGGTGGGGAGAAGGAGGAGGAAAAGAAAAAGGGAGGATGGGTAAGGGAGGGGGATTGGGGGTAATTAGGTTCGGTTTGAGGAAGGAGACAACAGGTCTAATTCCTCAGACCAAGAGCTCTTCACCACACCAAGGAGCCCCCCGGGAAGAGGATTTTTTTTCTTTTTTTTTTTTTTGATAAAGCTCCAGAAGGCTTTAGTGTTTTTAATATGCTGTTTGTCTGCTTGTTGTACGAGTTGTGACCAGTGATTGTTGGGGTTTTTGGGTCTAGGCTGTGTAGAATGTTGTTTCTAAGGTAAGTGAGATCTAATCGGACTTGATTAAAACTATGTGTGTTGTAGAGGAAGCGGTTGTGGTAGCAGATTATTAGTCTTCTTGTTCTGATTGAGGGTTTGAAGGAATAACGAGTGGTGTGAGTTTTCTTTGGTATTGCGATGTTGGCTGCTTGTGTAATGGTGTCCTGGATGAGTTCAAGTTGAGTGTCAATGTCAGAGATAGGTTTGTTGTTGTAGTCATAGGTGAGGTTAATATTGTCTATGTGTTGTTTGAAAACATCCCAGTCAGCGTTCTTGTAGGAGAAGGAAGGTGTGGTTGGAATGAGGATAGGGTTGGAGGAGATGTGTGTTGTGATAGAAACACAGGCCTTATCTCTAGGCTTTATTGAACATAGAATCTTCATAGTATTTCTGCAACAACAAAATATAATGACTAGTACATCTAATAACTGCTTCACAGGGAGGGTGATGTCTTGCATATGTCAAGAGAAAAGTTATAACTACAGGCCACATATTTAAACTCACCATGTAATCTGCATCACTAATATATGGATATAAGAGAAGAGAATCACACACCATGTGTTGGCGCCCATGACACACACCAAGCTGTTGTTGTTATTAAGGGCCCCGAAGAGGTGGTGCAGTATTATCCTGCTGCTGCTCCCCACAGGAGCAGTATCACTACAATCTCCCCCTTCTAAAATATCAGAGAGAGTAATCTCCCAAACTGTTAGGTGGGTGACATATACGTCCCGACCTGCGTAGCCCTTGAGCCTCTTCACCAGGTTCAATGTTTTCCAGCGGGGTTTGACTAACTGCTGGAGCAGAATCCTCTATTTCCGAAGAGGTAGTCTAAAGGGGCTTTCCAGGAGAAAACGAAGCATTTTTCGTATCTATTGGTGTATCTTGAGATTCCACACTAATGGGGATTTCAACTGAGACTAAATGTCTTGTAGATACTATAGCCTCTTCACCATTTTGGTAGTGAATGTGGGCGTAATGTGGTTTAGCTTGCAAAAGCTCTACCTCTTCCACTAAAGGATCCGTCTTGTTCATCCTACAGTGACTCTTCAGGAGAATGGGTCCAGGATGACATAACCAAGTGGGCACGGAGGCTCCCGTATAGGAACGATGTGAATAGTTGAGGAGTTTTTCATGAGGGGTTGCATTAGTAGCTGTGCACAGCAATGATCTAATAGAGTGAAGAGCATCAGGTAGGACAGATTGCCAATGTTGAACAGGTAGATTGTGCGACTTCAATGTCATTGTAACTGCCTTCCATATAGTAGCATTGAACTGCTCCACTTGACCATTGCCTTGAGGGTTGTAGCTTGTTGCTCTGCTGCAGGCAACACCTTTGCTAGCCAAAAACTCCTGAAGTTCGTTACTCATGAACGAGGATCCCCTGTCTGAATGGATATAAGCTGGCATACCAAAAATAGAGAACAACTGTGAAAGACAACTAATAACACTTGAAGCAGTCATATTTGCACAGGGAAACAAAGGGAAACTTGAATGTATTCAATCTACTATGTTAGGAAATATCTATTCTGATTTATGCTTGGTGGAGGTCCTTGAAATCTATATCAGTCTCTCGAAAGGCTGGGTGGATTTTATGGAGATGAAGTTCTTCTCTGGCTGATGAAAGTTTGGCTTGCGCATCTCTGCACTACTCTGCATGCTTGATCACTTGTCGCACATCTTCCACTGATGTTCGAGGCATGTTCGCTTTGATTTGACATTTATAGGTACAGGTGCATAACTCCTGTGTGACATAAAGCCTTGTGGAGCGCTGAGAGTGATTGGCAAATTGTAGTGATTACTGGTCTGTGGGTAGGCTAGCAGCAGGATAATCTGCACCAACCTCTAGGGGGCCCTTAACAACAACAACAGTTTGGCGTGCATCATGAGGGCACCAACATATGGTGTGTGATTCTCTCCTACATTATCCATTTATCACTCGATGCAGATTACATGGTGAGGTTTAAATATGTGCTGTAGTTATAAATTTTCTCTTGACATAGCAAGACCATTCACCATCCGCCTGTAAGAAGCCATATTAGATGTACTTGTCATTATATTTTGTTGTTGCAGAAGTACTATGAAGATTCTATGTTCCAATAAAGCTAGAGTATAAGGCCTTGGTTGTTTATATCACAACACAATTTTTATGAACATAGAATCCTGGGCTACCTGGTGGTGATCCTGCGCTAGAATACATCACAATATGGAGCGTTTTACTGATAACTCATGAGAGGCTAGACTGTGACTCCAGTCTTATCAACGGCTGCCTAGGAATGAAGCAACTGGTTTAAGGGACTTCGAAAACTTCTTGGGAGCCCTTCCTAAAGAAGATCTAGATAAACTAAGTCTGCCTCATCAATTTTTGTGTCACCTAAGATAGATGAGGCTATTTATGAGTGTAATACTCTACGAAGATGCTATCAAAACCGCAAGTCTCAGTATATTAAAACCTACAAATGAAATCTTTGCACGCTATGCCTTGCAACTCGCCGCAGCAGATTGAGGAGTCCTTAGAGGAATTTACTTTCAAGCACTGAAATTTTAGGTAAGACTGTCACTTCCAAGCAGTGACAGCTGCTACAGAATTGTGAAGAGTCCATCAGGGGATGCTTTTATCAGTGGCCTGCAATCACCAATATTAAGGCCAGGCCGTTTATTTGGAGAATAAAACTCTCGACTTAGCCGCTGCCTTTGACCAGGCAAGAGCTATAGATTCAGCCAGATGAATTCTGAAGTATTCAGTACCATCAGCCTTTCACGTTGGTAAGTGCTGGCAATTCCTGACCAAGACTCTTGCAATGAATTTCGGGGGGGAACCTGCCTCAGTAAACCCCGCACAGGTACGGTGTGTTTCTTTTGTGGTTTTCAAAATCCCGTCCAAAGTGTCCTGCTCGTAAAGCAATGTGCCATAAATCCACAAGAAAGGTCACTTTGCTAAAGTATGTCGTGTTTAATGCATCAACAAGAGCTAGTGCCCCACACATTCCAGTGATCATGCGACTCTAGCAACGTGACTTTGCGGCTCTCCAAATTCACTGTAAAAAGGCATTTGTGAAAGTATCATAAAGGGAAACAAAAGAGATGGTCTTATTAAAGGGGGAGCTCAGAAGTTCATCAACCTTGACTTAAGTTAAACGGCTCCCCTTGACCTAAACATCATCAACCGTTTCCGGCATAAAACATCTCTCTCTTTCAGCCCTTAGGGTTTTGTAAGGAAAATTCAGAGTTAAGGAAAGGATTATCAAGATGTACATTTAGCTATTTCGCCAAACTGTGCTCTGATGTTATCCTTGGTCAGGACTTTCGAAGCTGCATGGTAGTGTCCCTTTAAATATGGAGGTAAAAATGCCTCCTCTTGTTTTTGTGGAACTTGCACTTTAAGGGTGCCCCACCAAAGCTGTTTGAAAATCTTACCGCGGTTGCCATCCTATATCGAAAGTCAGCGCATTCTTATGAGGACGGATGTTCATTGAGAAAGAAACCAGAGCTCTGAAGGAGGGTATTAAGAAAGAGGATTCCCCCTTTGGGGTTTCAAGGTTGTTGTTGTTAAGGGTGGGTGGTGCAGATTTCTCTGGCTCCCCAAATTTTACTTTAAATTCCCCCCTTTTAAAAATAACGGAAAAATCCCCAACTGTATGGGCAAAGTACATGCCTTCTGCCCTTATTTTAAAGTTCAATTTTTCCCAGTGGGTTTTAAACGTACAGAATCCCTTTTCCCCAAGGGGGAGTCCAGGGCTTTCAGGGAAAAACCCTCTTTTCTCTTTGGTTTTTTAAATTCCAACAGGGGAAACTGGGGCAAATTTTTTTAAAAAGTTTTAATTTTTTGGAGCAAGTGGGGAATTGGTTACCAGGAAAATCACCCCTTTCCACTAAAAGCTTGCATCCCCGGGGATTTAGGGAAGGGAGGTTCCCCAATCCCAGGCCCCTGGGGGCGACGTGAAAGTTGAGGAGTCTTTCTGAGGGTTCATTTGTAGCTGTGCACGCAGTGATCTAATAGGTGAAGGCATCAGGAGGACAGTTTGCCAGTGTTGAAAAAAGGTAGATTGCGCGACTTTAATGCATTTTAATGCCTTCCCTATAGTACCATTGAACCGCTCCCTTGACCCTTGCCCTTTAGGGGTTTGTTGTTGTTTTTGCTGCAGGCAATACCTTTTTTAGCAAAAACTCCCGAAGTTCTTATCATGAACAGGATCCCCTGTCTGAATGGAATAGCTGCATACCAAAAAAAGAGAACAATGTGAAAGACAACTAAAAAAAGTTTAAGCAGCCATATTTGCACAGGGAATTTTAAAGGGAAACCTTTAATATTCATCACGTTAAAAAATACCCATTTGATTTGTGCTTGGTAGAGGTTTTGAAATCTATATTCAATTTTTGAAAGGGGGGTGGATTTT
>NC_069421.1:56539451-56589451 GCF_026875155.1 Cherax quadricarinatus
GAGCAAAATAGAAATTTTTGAACAAAGAAAAAAGAATGGAGGACCTGGGGGCCGGGCCCCTCTAGGCAGGCCTTTTTACAATTCATCCCACTAACAAAACTTTTTGCCCAACCCAAGTTTCAATGCCACCCAAGAATAAGCTCTGAAGTGAAAGTCCCACTCAATCCAACCCTCCACTCATGTACTAACCAACCTAGATTTGAAACACCCAAAGTGGGCTGCGTCAATAACGCCTGTAATTCATCCACTAATCAACCCCATTTGCCCAACCCAATTTTCAATGCACCCAAGAATCAAAGCTCTGAAGTTGAAAGTCCCACTCGAATTCCCAGACCCCTCACCACTTCATGTCTTTATTCCATACCTATTATTTGAAACTACCATAGGTCCCTAGCCTCCAATAACCTAACTAGGCTTAGACTGTTCTTCACTATCAACTACCCTATTTCCAAATTCCTACCAATACTTTTCTATTTAGTCCTTTCTAAAGACTAAACTTATCTAATTTAAATCCATATACAAGCGGTTCTCTCTGGAGAGACATCCTCTTAGACCTTATAATAATCCCCTTTATTAATCTATCTTCCACTTATTACACTTCGATCAGGCACTCTTCTTGTCTACAAGTGAATGAATAACTAGAGTCTTCAATCTTTCTTCATAAGCGAGATTTCTAATGTATGTATAATGTTAGTCATCCTACGCTAATGTTTTCTACGAATGTTATGTCCATTTTGTAATACGGGACCAGAACTGAGCTGCATAATCTCCTGGATGAGGCCTTACTAATGAATGTAATAATACTATGCTGTTGACCTCTGCGACATCTGTTGCATTACAAATTCTGATAAATCCTGTAATATTATAAAGCCCTATTACGTACGTTAGATCGCTTTGGTTTAAGGTGCTGTCTCCATACCCAGTCCTTTTCGCATCTGTATGGCTAAGTTTTAGCATCATCTTAACTGTAAAGTACTAGGGTTTGGGCACTACCAAGTGTCAGAACTTGACATTTATCATACATTGAAACTGCAATCTGCCACTTTTGGGAATCAAGAATGAAGTTGTTTAAACCTCCTGAAGTTCCTAACATCTACGTTTAAAATCAATTATCCTACTATCATTGTGTCACGGCGAATTTGCTCTATCACAGTAATTACCCTCATCAAGATCATGTGATATATATTATAAACAACAACTTTGGGCCCAAGCTGTCCTGTGGTACGCCACTTGTTACAGTCCCATCGGATTTACAAACCCACTTGTGGCACATCTTGCTTCCTGTCAGTGAGCCATGACTCGATCCACGAGAGCACTTTTCCCCAATGCCATGAGCTGCCACTTTCTTAACAGTCTTTGGTGCGGAACTCTATCAAAAGCCTTACTAAAATCTAAGTAAATAATATCAAATTCTTTATTGTGGTCAACAGCCTCAAAAGCTTTACTGAAGAAAGTTAATAAATTAGTTAGACAAGACCGGTCTCTTGTGAATCCATGCTGAGTATCATTAATCAAGCTATGCTTATCGAGATGGCTTCTTATAATCTCAGCTATAATTGACTCTAGTAATTTGCCTACAATTGAGGTCAGGCTTATTGGGCGGTAATTTGACGGTAACGACTTGTCCCCTGTTTTAAAAATAGGAATTACATTAGCCATCTTCCACATATCAGACACTACACCTGTTTGAAGAGATAAATTAAAAATATTAGTTAATGGTTCACAGAGTTCCATTTTGCATTCCTTAAGAACCCTTGAAAAAACCTCATCAGGACCCGGCGACTTATTTTGTTTCAGTCTGTCTATCTGCTTCACAACCATCTCACTAGTGACTGTGATGTTACATAATTTATCTTCTTCTAGCCCACTGTAAAAATTAATTACTGGAATATTGTTAGTGTCTTCCTGTGTAAAAACTGAGAGAAAATAATTATTTAAAATCAAGCACATTTCATTCTCTTTGTCAGTAAGGTGCCCATAGTTATTTTTAAGGGGACCTATCTTATCTCTAACTTTGTTCTATAGACCTGGAAAAAACTTTTTGGGTTAGTTTTAGAATCCCTAGCAACTTTAATTTCATAGTCCCTTTTAGCTTTTCTTATCCCCTTTTTAATGTCCCTCTTAATGTCAATATACTGATTCATAAGATGACCCTCACCTCTTTTGATACGCCTATAAATTCCTTTCTTATGCCCTAGTATAATTTTGAGCCTATTATTCATCCATTTTGGGTCATTTCTATTTGATCTAATTTCTTTATATGGGATAAACGCTCTTTGGGCAGCATGTATAGTGTTCAGAAAACTGTCATATTGATAGCTCTCCTCGTTACCCCAGTCAACAGATGATAAGTGTTCTCTAAGCCCATCGTAATCTGCTAAGCGAAAATCTGGGACTGTTACTGAGTTATCGCTACTATCGTACGTCCATTCATCTAAAATGTAAATTGATTTGTGGTCGTCTAGCACCCAGTTCCCTCTGAAAATATTCTAATTATTAAAAGGGAATTCATTGTTTGCCTTAACTAAGTTAAGCAGTTATTTTCCCCTTGCGTAGGTTTCTGTCACAAACTGCTTTCAAAAAACAATCCTGAAAATAACTTCTAAGAAGTCGTATGATTCTAAATTCCCAGTCAAGAAATTCCCAAATATCAACATGACAAAAGTTGTAAAGTCTCCTAGAATTACTACTACATTACGTGCCTTGTGGCCTTAACCAATTTCCGTCCATAGTAGTTTCCCTTGGTTCCCTATCTAAGTTTGGGGGACGGTATATCCACTTCCTAAAATTCAGTTTTTCATGCTCTCTGAAAATTCTATCTCCAAACAGACTCTGTATGTGTTACTTCAGACTTAATAAAACCCGTTTTTTATGGCAACAGTTCCAAGCGATCTCGGACTTAACAATGCCACGCCAACCCCACCCTCCCAATACTTCTAACTTCTTGGAACATTTTAAAATCCTGAATATGACATTCCGCAGCATGTCCCGACTTTTATGAATTAAACCAAGTCCTCAGTTAAGGCAAATACATACCGAATGTTACCTACACAGCAACTAATCTCAAACTCGTCCACTATGTTCCTAGCACTAAACTGGGCAATTAGCATAATAAACATGAAAGTCTATCTCCTGTTCCTTTACCCTTCCTGCTCATTATATTTTTGTACTAAACCTATTTACTGTCCTTATCAACCCAAGGTCCCTGCTTTTCAATATCTAACTCGTTCTTATATTACTAGTTCCCCTAGAACCTCCCCCCACGTAATATACTACACAGGACTCACTGTTTTCCTTGCCAAATACCCATACCACAACAATTTCCTAGTTTACAGTCCTAACTGCTCCCCCCACTGCATTTGCCAGTGAGCTCCCACTCCCACACCTAGATAAGTGAACCCCATCCCTAGCATGCATGTCATATTTCTTTCTTTATGCCATAGAAGAGGTCCATTGTCGACTTGAATGTTACCAACGCATTTTCCTTACAGTATTTGGTCAGGCCAGCAATTGACACCAATTCCCCTGGACAACCATTCATTTCCAACTCCCCACCTTGGCAAAATACCACATATGAGAGGGTTCCCAACCCCTTACTTCTAATTATTTCTATTGCTGATCTATACCCTGCTAATCATGTCCCTCATCTCCTACGTCTGCCAACATCGTTTGCCTCCAGCACTGATACAGAATAATAGATTGGCTCCCATTATCACTCATGAGTCATCCAGACGGCTTAACAATATCCTCCATCCCGCCCCAGGAAAAGCAAACTCTCTTTCTCCTACTCCTGTCCTTCAAGCAGAACGCCCAATCCATATACCTAACTTGGCTATCCCCCAACAACAAGCAATATTCGTACCTTCCTTAATGTCTTTCGTCGTGATGTTCCCCAGTAGTCGACTCACATTCGTTTCGTTCGGGGTAGCAGTGAGAATGTATTGGATGTTTCCACAACAGTTTCCATGGCCAGTCTCTTTCTTCTTCATCGTTTCTACCTTTCCATTCATCTTCTTGATCGACAACTTCTTTCCCTGCTGTCCAGCCACTGACCCAGTTTTCACTTCTTGACCTGAGGACTCAAAACAGGAGGACTCTCCCGAATCATTTTTGGTAGATAAACTAGGTTAATCTAATAATATAAAAATACAATTAAAAACAGAAGCACACAGTCTCTCACTAGTAATTGCACTAATGGTCCTAATATAGTGAAATTTGGTACTGAACTAGTTTTTGGAGCTAGAATGATCTATACTACAACTTGAGTTTAATCTAGAAAATATAAAAAAGCACAAGACTCTCAATTGAAAATTGCACTAAGGTCTTATATAAGTTGTTTAAAGATAGAGTATAACTAGATGATAAAATAACACAATTAAGGTAGAAAAAGAATAATAATAATAAAAAAAAAAGATAATAATAAAAATGGCAATGACTTGGTATAATATCAAGTAGGGATGGGTAGACAGGATAATATAAAGTTTGTAGTTGAAAAATACTAGTTTAAAAAAAGTAATAAAATAAAAACTTGGTCAATAAAAGAAGTTTACAATAAGTTTGGTGAATATAGTTTAAAACAAGAATTGGGCAACAATAGGGATTTTTAAAATAAATTGGCAATTGAGTTGTTTCTTAAAGTGAGGTAGAATTATTGAGGACAGTTGATGGTTCGTTTATAATAAAATAAGATAGAACAGTGATGTGGAGTAATTGTAAAAAAAGGAGATAGGTCTGTAGATATTAAACACATTAAACAGTTATGACAATTCTCCCAACAGAGAAGGAGCAGGGCGCCTCTCCATGAGATATCCATGAGTAAGACGAGTATGGCCAATGCAAAGACGGGAGAGAGTAGTCTCCCAACCTCGACACTGGTGATAAGAAGACGGCCAGTAACCTATACTCGGTTTAATAGATTGAAGTTTGTTACCGAGCATAGTAGACCAACGTTGTTGCCAACGGGTGTGAAGTGGGTAGCTATTGCAGCAAAATAGTCGTAAATGGAATACCTCTATATGAAACTGTAGGTCATGTACACTGCCACGCAAGCGTGTCTGCCTGTTCATTGCCCTGTACATCAACATGACCAAACCCAACAAAAAACAATATCTTTATGCTGGTAAAGATGCGGCAAACCAAAGTTGGATATGGATGGACTAAGGGGTGAGGTGTATCAAATTTCTGTATAGCCTGTAAAGCACAAGGGAGTCTGAGACAACCACAAATGATGACACAGGCATAGATGCAATATGATAAGTGCTGCAAGAATGGCATACAATTCAGCAGTAAAAATACTAGCTAAGATATAAATGTCTTCGTACAACACTGTCCGGAAACACTGCTGTGATCCTACGCCGTCAGAGAGACTTAGAGCCATCTGTGTACACTGCAATGGCACGAGAATGAGAGTGGAAGTGGTCAAGAAATAGAGAGCGGGGAAACGACTGTAGACAAATTGGGATTTGAGCAAGGGGAGGGAAAGAACAGACATCGAACAGCTGGAAACTTCCCAGGGGGGTAGGGAAAAGTGAGATGCTACATGACATAGAAAGGTGGTAATTGAAGAGAAGACAAGAGCGAATGTAGGCGAAGAGAGAAGGGACTGAGTAAACAGGGGCGGCAAAACAAATAAAGAATGTTTCTAATATCGGTTGACCATTCTATAAATGGAGGATTGAGGGGATCATGAGCGCGTAATAGTAGCGAAGGCAATGGACTTCATGGCGAGCGGAGAAGGATGGAGCGTTAACTTCTGCATAGAGGCTCTCAAACAGGGGAAGAGCGAAAAGCACCAATGCATAAACGTAATCCTTGGTGATGAATGGGGTTAAGACTGAGAGAGTAGCAGGAGTGGCACGATGAAATAGATCTGGATCAAAATATCAAGTTTCAGATAAAATGAGGGGGAATGGAGGGTGAAGGAGAGATTTCCCGATCAGGCTCCTCATGAAAAGATGAGCAAGGATTTTGAGAAAGGTTTCAGCCGGCAATTGTGACAAGTTTTGCCTCAGAGAGGTAATGGTGGTTATCCAGGGATAAACCTTCGGTCAAATGAGGATGGGGCCCAGAACCGGATGTATCACGTTCAGGGATACGGGAGGCCATAGACGTAACAAAGGATGATCAGAGATGACAGAGTGTCTTGTGAAAGTACTTTGGTGAGTTTTGGTACTGGTAACTTTAAACCAATGTGTGGTGGCCAATTGGATACATGGTCGACCGCATGCTGTTGAGAAACTGTAATGAGGTGACAGTCAGCGCCTGCACAGCAAATAGCGAAGTCATAAAACATAGAGTCTGATGACAAATATTTGATGGAAGACTAGAGGCCAAATCATTCTATAGCCAAGAAAGAAAAGTTTGTGCTCAGACACATCCTGGGGGACACTACAGCTTGGAATTAAAGTCTGGGGTGGAGGAGCAAAAACATAATTATCACCGAACATGGAAATGTCTGTCAGTTAAAAAAGTTCTTAAGGAAGGATGGTAGATTGCCTCGGACGGCCTCTAAGGATCTATCGGCCATTGGGCCAAAATATTATATGAAACATAAGAACATAAGAACGAAGGTACACTGCAGAAGCCTACTGGCCCATGACTAGGCAGGTCCAAGCTCTACCGGCTTAAGCCAATGCACCCAACCTAGTCAGGTCAGGCTCACATTGACTTAAGGGGGAACACTCGGCAACCGACCTGGTAGCACAAAGTATCAGGATCTAACTCCACACCCACCCACATCTACTCATTTATTTATACACTATTTTTTTAAGCTACACAACGTTTGGCCTTCTATAACGGTATATGGGAGTTTGTTCACTCAAGGTCAAAAAATATGGCAATAACTGAGTGGTTATTCAAAAAGGATTTACAAATCCATACGTATCCAAGCCATAGTAAGAGTCTATGTTAGAACGTCCCTTAACGAAAGCCATATTGATGAGTGGAGAGACTGTTGTGTGTCTCTTAATACTACACTAAACGTCTATTTGCCCAGGCATTCCATCACTTTGCAAACTGCACTGGTAAGAGCAACGGGACGATAGTGGAAGGCTTTCATGTCCCGTAGTACCGGTTCTGCAGAAAGGGAGAACAATGGAGATTTCCACGGCTGTGGAAGAACTACTTGTGACTAAAAAGATTGAAATGGCATAATAGGACGAAGGGCTGACTGACGTAAATGTTGTGTAACATACAAATATGAATGTTGTCGGCCCAGCTGCGATGCATCAGCAAGCTGAGAGTGTTGCCTCCAGTCTTGAGTGTAAAATGCCACTTTTATACTGTTCTCTCTGAGAGAAGAAAAGTCAAGGGGTGTAACTCTCTGGCAGACTTTGAGGAAAGAAACGAGGGGCATAGATGGAGCCCCAGAGAAATACAGAACCAGAATGATTGCCAATTTTCATTTGCAACATCTAGTGGCGTTTTGCTATATCAACATCGACAACGCAGAACAGGAGACAGGTCAGGAGAATATGTCCACTCAGTTTTCGTCTTTTTTTCCAGACTGCGTATAGAGGAAGCAGAGGGATGGTGGAGACATGTTCACCAGCAAATGCATTAGCATTCACGGATGACTGGTAGCGATTCGCACGCTTCTGATTAATATCAAGAAGTCTTCTCTGTGGTTCTATTGCACCGGCTACATGCCCCACGCAACGTGTTTCAAACTTACTGCACCAAGCACAAGAAGGAGGAGACCACCAAGGCACACATTCTGAGAAAGCCTGCCGAAGTTCAGGGTATAGAATGAGAAGCTGCGGTTATAAAAAGAGGAGAGAAGAGGTGTACAAGTCATCAATGGAGGGACCGAAGATGGAAACCTCACTAAAAACAGTTAGTTGTGAGTGAAGGGCGGGACCAATTTGCCAGATCAATTGCAAGCGTGGGAACGAAGAAATGGTGAACCTATGAAGGGGAAATAAGAATGATTTGAAATGATTGCTGCCATGCTGAATCCGCGGGAGAACAGACCAGGTGAAGTCTAATGCGGCGGAGGAAGAGCAGACTGAGAGATTGATGCAAGAGAGAGTGTGAGTCCGAGGATCAAAATGGGTGTGAGTACCTGTATTTAAAACATGGAGGGGGTGGGTAGCAAGAAAAGCCTCTAACTGAATGCCACGGGAATCACAGTGAGACCCCCCAGAGGAAATGATGGGCATTAAAATCACCAAATAACAGAAGCGGTAGCGGTGATGACGAAACAAGAAAGGCAATATCCGGGATAGATAATGCCCGAGAAGGAGAGAGATATAAAGAACAGAGCATATACCACCTATGCAAGTCGATACGGGCTGCTGTGTAATGCAGGGAAGTACGAACAAATAGCTATGGTACAGAATATCAGTGCATAGAAGAAGGGCACTTTCATTAAAGGTCCCATCAGGAAAGGATCTGAAGAATGCAATAAATTTTTAGCCTGAGATGGGATAGATAACAGCAGAGTGTAATTTTGGTTCCTGTAAGCAAACACCAACAGGGGGAAAACAGGGAGAGTAAACATCTGAAGCTCACCCCGATTACCCCCGAGGCCACGTATATTTCCACTGTAAATAGGCCATGATTGGCAACGATAAAGATACCTGAAATCCACAGGTTTAAAGGGGTTTCCCATGGACTAGAGGGGTTAGAAAAGTCCACATGCGGTGGCAGCAGAAAACATTCAAGCAGCGAAGGAACGGTGCGCTGCGAAGAAAGGAGTTGTTTCAGATGGAGGAGAGAGAGAGAAGGAACAGAGGGGGGACCCGTGTCCATTGATGGTTTGGTTTCTGAAATTTATATTCAGAATTGCTTAAAGTTTTTTGGGAAATTAAGAGCCCATAAGGGAGACAATATTGGGGGGTTTTTTGGAAGGGGGGGGAAATGAGCAAAGTTTGGAAACTTAATGGTTTTCCCAAAGGTGGGGGGGGGGGAAAAAAGGGGGGGGGGAAAACTGGAAAAAGAAGGGGGAAGGGGACAGAAGAGGCAGAAACCGGGGAAAGGGGGGGCAGAAAAGGAAAAAACTTGGGGGGGAAAACGGGAAAGGGAAAGGGGTACAGTCGGGGGGGAGGGGGAACCCCCAAACATTTGTAACAGACCCCAGTGAGAGGAAAAGAGCCAGGTACAGAGACGGGGAAAAGGTAAATGAGGTGGAAAAAAGGGAAGGAGGGAAAAAGGGATTTTTTTTTTGGACAAACTGAAAAAGTAGGGGGAAATTTTGGGGGGAGGTGTCGTACGAGATTTTCGTCGATACTAAAGGCTTGTGGGGAAAGAAAACGAAGAAGGGGGAGAACAGACTGGGGCCCTTTAAAGTAGGGACGTCTGAGCCCGGGGAAAAGCAAAAAAAATTGGGTTTTTAAAGGAGTGACTTTGGGAGGGGTAACCAAAGAGGAAAGGCTGCAGAAGATCGGACCCCAAAAGTGGGGGGATTTTTGAAACGGGGAATAAAAAAACACAAAAGGTGGGCCCTTCCCTTGGAGGCGGGGGAATGAGAAACTCCCAGGGCATAAAGGGGGACCTTCTGCCTTTGAGGGAAAGGGGTTTTTCCCAATCATTTAAGGAGATTTTGGAAATGACGGGGAGTATGAATGAAAAATTAAGGCAAGGGGGGAGGTAAATTGCCAAATGTTTTTAAGGTGGCCCGGTGGCCTGGTGGTTTAAAGCTCCCGCTTCACAAACGGGGGCCCGGGTTCAAATTCCCCGGCGGGTGGGGAAAACATTCGACACGTTTCCTTCACCTGTTGTCCTGTCCCCTAGCAGCAAATAGGTCCCTTTGGGGGTTAGGGGACCCGGGGTGGGTCGCATCCTGGGGGACAAGATTAAAGGGCCCCAATGGAAATTTAAATTAACAGTCCTCGATGGGCGCACTGCTTTCTTGGGGGTTAAAACCCGGGTGGGTAACCCCCCGGGGTTTAAAAAACCGAACGAAATCTTATTTATCTTATCTTATCTTAGTACCAACAATTTCCATAGACCCAAAAATACCACCAGTCCCATTTAAAATTTTTTCTTTGCAAATTTTACGGGTTTTAAAGCCAGCAACAAACAAAAAAAATACCTTTCATCCGTGGCGGGGTTGCAGAGGCAAAGGCAATGTTTTGCGGCTTTACTGAGACCCCCTTTAAAAAATCCTTGGGGCAACGAAATATGGATCCCAGGTTCCAACCCATAAGAGTGACAGAAAATGAACAGGCAAAAAGGGGGGGGTTTTGGGCCCGTACATTTCAGAGTCACTTGTTTTTCACAGGGAAATGCTAAAAAGCCTCAAATGAAAGTAGTGGAAGTTTTTGCGTTTAAAAGGGCGAGAACCAAAACCTAGTAAATTTTGAAGTCTACAAGCCCCCCGGGTGCAACTTCCCAGCAATTCCGGAACAAACTGTTTAAAAAATTGACCACTGTCTGGAAAAACCTTCCAGCTCCTGCCCCCCAACATCTTGCCCCTGGGGGGTTTCAACTTAAGGGACCCAAAAGGAGGAATTTTTAGCAAATAATATTTTTTGTAGAAATAACACCAGGAGGGAGCTCTGATGAAAACTCACACTCACGCGGCTTTTAAATCTCTGCACAAAATTCAATTTAAAACCAGCAAATAATAGAGGGCCCACCTTTGGGTGGAGAAAACCTAACCTCATCTTCACTAAAAATGATGATCTGTTTAAAAAATATCCCCCATATCAAAAAAAATATCCCCAGACCCCAAAAAATTTAAATTTAGGTTCAGCATGATGCGCGGGGCCCCCCAACCTACATTTAAAGAGATTAGTCACGGAAGGGGGGCATTCACCAAATTCAACTTCAATAAAAAAAAATAAAGTGGGACCAAGGGAAAACCAAGTCCTAACCGATTAAGCTGGGGGAAAAATATACAAGCAACACAGACCCCCCCAAATTATGCCTAGAACAGATTAAAACTCCGGGGGGGGGGGGGGGGGGGGCTCCCATGTTTGCACAAGGCTTATTCCTCTTTAAAAAAAAGGAGGTGTAGTTTTAAAACAGAAAGGGAAAGGCGCCTCCCTTTTTCCCGGCGACGGAAAAAAAAATTAAAAGAGCGGCTAAAAGAAAGGGCAATATATTGAAAGCGCAAAGGGGGACACTGGGCAGAGAAATTTGCAAAACATCGGAATTAAGCTAAAAAAAAATCCTTTAGGAGTCAAAGGGAAACGCGGGAAGAAAATAAAAGCCATAAAAAGAAATCGAAAGAAACCCCCAAAATTTTCTTCTCCAAAGCCAAATAAAAATCGAGAACAACCCTCCAGTATTGGGGCCCCTACTTAAAACAAGATGGGTCCTACACAGATGACAACAAGGAAATGAGTGAGCTACTCAAGTCCCAATATGACTCAGTTTTTAGCAAGCCGCTAACCAGACTGAGAGTCGAAGATCAAAATGAATTTTTTTATGAGAGAGCCACAAAATTTGATTAACACAAGCCTATCCGATGTTATCCTGACGCCAAATGACTTCGAACAGGCGATAAATGACATGCCCATGCACTCTGCCCCAGGGCCAGACTCATGGAACTCTGTGTTCATCAAGAACTGCAAGAAGCCCCTATCACGAGCCTTTTCCATCCTATGGAGAGGGAGCATGGACACGGGGGTCGTCCCACAGTTACTAAAAACAACAGACATAGCCCCACTCCACAAAGGGGGCAGTAAAGCAACAGCAAAGAACTACAGACCAATAGCACTAACATCCCATATCATAAAAATCTTTGAAAGGGTCCTAAGAAGCAAGATCACCACGCATCTAGAAACCCATCAGTTACACAACCCAGGGGCAACATGGGTTTAGAACAGGTCGCTCCTGTCTGTCTCAACTATTGGACCACTACGACAAGGTCCTAAATGCACTAGAAGACAAAAAGAATGCAGATGTAATATATATACAGACTTTGCCAAAAGCCTTCGACAAGTGTGACCATGGCGTAATAGCTCACAAAATGCGTGCTAAAGGAATAACAGGAAAAGTCGGTCGATGGATCTATAATTTCCTCACTAACAGAACACAGAGAGTAGTCGTCAACAGAGTAAAGTCCGAGGCAGCTACGGTGAAAAGCTCTGTTCCACAAGGCACAGTACTCGCTCCCATCTTGTTACTCATCCTTATATCCGACATAGAGAAGGATGTCAGCCACAGCACCGTGTCTTCCTTTGCAGATGACACCCGAATCTGCATGACAGTGTCTTCCATTGCAGACACTGCAAAGCTCCAGGTGGACATCAACCAAATCTTTCAGTGGGCTGCAGAAAACAATTGAAGTTCAACGATGGAAATTTCAATTACCAGATATGGTAAACATGAGGAAATTAAATCTTCATCAGAGTACAAAAACAAATTCTGGCCACAAATAGAGCGAAACACCAACGTCAAAGACCTGGGAGTGATCATGTCGGAGGATCTCACCTTCAAGGACCATAACATTGTATCAATCGCATCTGCTAGAAAAATGACAGGATGGATAATGAGAACCTTCAAAACTAGGGAGGCCAAGCCCATGATGACACTCTTCAGGTCACTTGTTCTATCTAGGCTGGAATATTGCTGCACACTAACAGCACCTTTCAAGGCAGGTGAAATTGCCGAACCTAGAAAATGTACAGAGAACTTTCACGGCGCGCATAACGGAGATAAAACACCTCAATTATTGGGAGCGCTGAGGTTCCTAAACCTGTATCCCTGGAACGCAGGAGGGAGAGATACATGATTATATACCTGGAAAATCCTAGAGGGACTAGTACCGAACTTGCACACGAAAATCACCCACTACGAAAGCAAAAGACTTGGCAGACGATGCACCATCCCCCCAATGAAAAGCAGGGGTGTCACTAGCACGTTAAGAGACCATACAATAAGTGTCAGGGGCCCGAGACTGTTCAACTGCCTCCCAGCACACATAAGGGGGATTACCAACAGACCCCTGGCAGTCTTCAAGCTGGCACTGGACAAGCACCTAAAGTCAGTTCCGGATCAGCCGGGCTGTGGCTCGTATGTTGGTTTGCGTGCAGCCAGCAGCAACAGCCTGGTTGATCAGGCTCTGATCCACCAGGAGGCCTGGTCCCAGACCGGGCCGCGGGGGCGTTGACCCCCGGAACTCTCTCCAGGTAAACTCCAGATCTCCAGGTTATCGCCACCACAGACTGGGCATTCAGGGGGCTGTAGGGCAATTTTCCGCGCGCGCTCACCGAAAAATCGAAAAAATATGGATATTGAGTTATATATACTGAAAAATAGCTCAACTCTTTGGCAACACAATGGTACCAGAATGAATGTTCTACGACGTTTCTACAAGAAATTATAGTCATTTATATCAGGTATGGTGACGGCGATGTTGGTACCGAGTCTGCTCACGGCCCATATATTTTTTGGAGTTGTTTTCCTGTTTTTATCGCCTTTTCTTGCATTATTCTTTCTAATATAATAACTAACTATTTGGCATCATAAAACAGTAGGTGGAGCTTATCGGCAGACTTAGTGACTACCGGGAACCAGACGGGAACGCTCAGCAGTGTTCCTGCTCCCGAGTTGCCAGCCAGGAATCGCCCATTATTACGCTTATATCAGCTTATATATCAACTCTACGGCTTATTTGTCTATCAGAATTGATCTAATATGATATAATAAACACTCTAAATAACATACAAACATGTTATATACTCTAGACTGAATAAAATAGGCCATAATATGGCCCAGAGATTATCGGGAATATTTCGACATAAAAGTGTAACTGGTCACCCTGCCGTCTCTGAGTAAGAGAAAACGGTGTTTTGAAGAGGCTAACTGCACTAGAACATCAGTTTACTAAGAAATACACCCAAAGTTAGTTTAATATGTTTATTATGCACCCCATACCCATCCTGTGGGCGGTAGTCAAAAGATTACAGAGGTACATAATTGGTCCAGGGACTGGGCCTCAAAGTTTTGATAGCTGAGCAAGTCACAGAGGTAATGAATTCACAATTTACAAAGGTAATGAACTCACAATTTACAAAGGTAATGAACTCCAGGTAGGTCTAGTCACAATCATGACAAGTTACAAAGGTATTTACAGATTACAGAGGTACACAATGGGTCCAGGGACCGGGCTCCAAAGTTTTGATGGCTGAACTAGGTACAAGGTAATGAACTCACAAGTTACAAAGGTGGCCCGGTGGCCTGGTGGCTAAAGCTCCCGCTTCACACACGGAGGGCCCGGGTTCGATTCCCGGCGGGTGGAAACATTTCGACACGTTTCCTTACACCTGTTGTCCTGTTCACCTAGCAGCAAATAGGTACCTGGGTATTAGTCGACTGGTGTGGGTCGCATCCTGGGGGACAAGATTAAGGACCCCAATGGAAATAAGTTAGACAGTCCTCGATGACGCACTGACTTTCTTGGGTTATCCTGGGTGGCTAACCCTCCGGGGTTAAAAATCCGAACGAAATCTTATCTTATGTTATCTTAATGAATACTGTAAGAATGGTTACTTACGTTTATACATGGCTGCAATCATGAACAAATTTAGAGTAATGAGCAATTCACACTTCCACACCCGGTCACAACTGTAGTGAGTTATTGGTGCAAATGTTGATTGCTGAGTCTCTCTCTCTCACACACACACACACACACACACATACAAATTCATACACAAACACACATAAACACACACACACCACACACACACACACACACACACACACACACACACACACACAAACTCATACCACACACGCACACACACTCATACACACACAAAAACAACACACTCATACACACACTTGATAAAGCACGTCAAGAAACTAGAGAAAGTACAAAGGTTTGCAACAAGGTTAGTTCCAGAGCTAAGGGGAATGTCCTATGAAGAAAGATTAAGGGAAATCGGCCTGACGACACTGGAGGACAGGAGGGTCAGGGGAGACATGATAACGACATATAAAATAATGCGTGGAATAGACAAGGTGGACAAGGACAGGATGTTCCAGGGAGGGGACACAGAAACAAGAGGCCACAATTGGAAGTTGAAGACACAAATGAGTCAGAGAGATAGTAGGAAGTATTTCTTCAGTCATAGAGTTGTAAGGCAGTGAAATAGCCTAGAAAATGACGTAGTGGAGGCAGGAACCATACACAGTTTTAAGACGAGGTTTGATAAAGCTCATGGAGCGGGGAGAGAGAGGGTCTAGTAGCAACCGGTGAAGAGGCGGGGCCAGGAGCTAGGACTCGACCCCTGCAACCACAAATAGGTGAGTACAAATAGGTGAGTACACACACACACACACACACACACACACACACACACACACACACACACACACACACACACACACACACACACACACACACACACACACTCACACACTCACACACATACACACAAACACACACACACACACAACACAACACACACACACACACACACACACACACACCACACACACAAAACCACACACACCACACATGCACATAATATGTGGTAATGCTTTATTTACAGCTAGCAAAGTCAGGGTATTTCTCCAGAATGGTCTGTAATATACCACTGTGGATAAAATACTTAGCCATTTCTTGAACACTTCTGAGTGAGTTGTTTCTAAATTCATTAATTTATCACACTCCAGTACATAATGACGCAAGGTGTGACAATAATCCATCTGGCAAAGTTTACATTTCGTTTGGTCTACATCTGGTGATGGTGATTTAACCTGCCAAAGATACTTGTAACCCAGCCGAGCCGGGCGGTAGTGACATCCAAGAGTCTGCTTATTTTGTTGGATGCACCATAGACATGTGGCTCCTCCTGCATGAAGAATGATGATAGATGGACTCACTGGTGTCAATCTCCCTGAGCCTTAAGTCCATAAAATTCAGCTGAAGTTCTTTTCGTATTATTGTTCCAAACTACTACCTGACAAGCCAAGATTGTAATCTACTCCCTCTTTGAAAGCATACAGCTTAGCCCAATTATCATTCTATCATGCATCTGAAGACCAATGTGAAATGGAATCCACAGCATGTGCACTCTGACTCCACTGTCCACAATCCTACCATACCTGTGTCTGGCTTCTGACACAAGCATTGCCACAAATTTATGCTTAATGAGTTGAGAACTATTTATGGATGACAGAGAATCAGTTACAATTTAAACTGTCAATCTTTGATACATAGATGCATTTCAGTGCAAGGAGTATGGCAAACAGTTCTGTCTGAAGTGTAGAGGCCCAATTATTGATGCGTGCTCCAATTTCTTTAAGAGAGCCATCACTCTGTACGACAACAGCAGCACTACCAGCTGCACCAGTGGATTGGTGAACAGAACCATCAACGTAAATAATTTGCGAGAGTGTGTGCTGTGTGACTAAGTTATCAATACAGCTTAAGGCGTCATGTTTGGCTTCAAGGCGAAGTTTTGGTTGTGATTTAAGAAGTAGTTTGGGGGGAAATGGAGGAATGGTAGTTTGGAATGGGTAATATTCCATGGAGCGGAGAAGTGCCGCTGTTGCCTTACTTGACATAGATCATGTATCTGATTCATGCGGAGGTCGGTTCCAGTCTTTTCGATCCATCTGGAGGAGTGTTCACCAGTGCTGAGGAAAGTTTGGAGGGCTTCTGTGCAGGGGTTTGAATGAGCTTGCCTGAGAATATTAACCCCAATTAGGATATTTCTTTCAGTAACACGATCTCTGATGCTTGGAATATCAAGTTCTTTTTGCATATTTAAAATTTTGGCAGTACGAGGGCATCCTAGGATGATCCTCAATGCTTCGTTCTGCAGTTTTTCCAGCCCTCCAAGCTTCCAGTCAGACACAAGAGCAAGTAGTGGCGCAGCATAATCAACCAATGATCTAATATAAGCAAGATACATCATTTTCACAATTTTTAATACACCCAAACAAACGCGATTTTCGCGATTTTTTTTTTTTTTTTTTGAGACGGGGGCCGGCCGGCGCTCCCGGCCGATATCTCGGAAGTAACTTATTCAACAATTGTTAAACTTTCTCCCTTTATTACTGAATTAAATGGAATATAATACTCACAAAAGTTGTAGAATAATGATTTCTCTTTTTGTCTGTGACCAAATTTTGGAAATATTCCAAATACTTTGGGAGTTATGTGGGAGTAAAGGGCAGATGTTTTTGCAATATTCCAGGAACTAACAAACTTTATTTTTTTTGTGAAATAAAGAAACGTTCATTTAAAGAAAAGGAGTCACAGAAAATAAGAATAAGCATTGTTCTCTCGGCACCAAGTGTCCAAACAACCTTACGTAGTCCCATATAGGAGAAAAGTTTAACACTATGGCATTTTCAGTAAATCAGTCATTTCTCAGTTGTTGTTTGAGGTATATTTTTGATAAATATTTTTAAGAAAGAGTGAAACGACTTTGTCTTGTGTACCAAAACTGGAGAAAATCGGACAGTAAACAACGGAGTTAGAGATTTTGCCCGACGGCCCCCTTCAGCTATAGATCTGCAATATTTCGCTGGATGGCCAAATCGCCAGCAATTTCTATACTGTTGCTGTGTAGGGATCACCTTTCAAACTTTTAACCGATGTCCTGCTACATAAACTGAGGATGGGAGTTCATGGCTGTCAAAAGTTAAACGAGCCACATTGCTAGGGTATCATCTCCGCCCGTGGGCAGGAAGAACATAAGTGTCTACCTTGAGGATTGGGAGATCTTGGAGTTCCAGCTGTTCAAGAATGTCATTGTCACATGTCTGGAAATTTTGTTGAACTATGGTATGGGGCAGAATAACAGTACCACTACAAGAATTGAGGAAATGATGTTTTTCAATAGTGACAGGAACAGTATCGATATGGGAAAGAAGAGAAAGATCATGAGCTTGGGTAGCATTCTGTACAGTGATGATGCATGTACTGCTCTTAAGAGCATGAAAAGAAATATCTTTACCAACATGGCATAGGAGTGCCTTGCTAATACTATGGTCAGAAAGATAGGCAATAGAGGAAGTCGGTCATAAAGTGAAGAATTTAGTCCATTGTGCATTCTGAAACTGAGCATGGAAAGGGAGTGCAGGACATGTCGATCTTTTCTGAGACAAACGAGAAGGTGGAGAAGTATCATCAGCAGGTAATTGTCGTTGGCGTTTAGGAGTGGGACCAGAGTTAGTCCGACGTGGAACGGATCGGCGATTTGAAAATTGCCGCACCATAGAGGGAGAGGCCAGAAGCATAGTCAAAGGAGAGCATAGGTCAGATAAATGCAAGGAGTCAGTCGAGACCTCAGTACCTGAAGCGGGTGAGGAAACAGCACCGGCAAGAGGTACAGAGGCATTAGGAGTGTCCGAAGAGTGGTCCAAAGACGAGGAGGGGTCAGAACGGGGTGCGGTATCAAGAAGGGGGTGGGGGTAGCAGATTCATGGACTAGGGCTTCCATGGTTAGGTTACTTCTTTCTTTTTGTTTTTAAGAAAACAAAGAAAATAAAATAAAAATAAAAAAAGAATAAAAACAGGGGGGACTGGGGAGGGATAGTTCCTGGGAGGAATGAGAGGGCCAGAAATCTCCCACCATGCCCAAGAGGACCTCAGCACCGCAAGTAGTGCAGATGCAGCATGGAGCCAGTGCCATACCCTACCCATCATGCCAGTAAACCAGCAATCCGGGATAGCAACCTCACATCTGCCGAGCTACCTCGGTGGACAAAAGAGAGGGTGGCCGGATATCCACCACAAAGCATACCTCCTTTGGTCACCACCCCCGGAATCCAAAAGGCAACCTCCAGAGATACACCCGTCGCCTAAAAGATACCCAAAGCCACTCCCTGGGAAACCGGAGAGGGATTGAGACATCCCCAGGCGATCCAGATTGCACGGCAAACTACACCACTGTCAAGAACCTCAACAGAATGGGATGGACCCCAGTACCCTTTCCCCTACCCAGGAACTAGCGGGCCTGTGGGGAAAAAAAAACAAAGGCCAAAAGGAGGAAGGGTAATAGGGAGGGGTGGGGAGAAGGAGGAGGAAAAGAAAAAGGGAGGATGGGGTAAGGGAGGGGGGATTGGGGGTAATTAGGTTCGGTTTGAGGAAGGAGACCAACAGGTCTAATTCCTCAGACCAAGAGCCTCTTCACCACACCAAGGAGCCCCCCTGGAAGAGGATTTTTTTTTTTTTTTTTTTTTGATAAAGCTCCAGAAGGCTTTAGTGTTTTTAATATGCTGTTTGTCTGCTTGTTGTACGAGTTGTGACCAGTGATTGTTGTGGTTTTGGTCTAGGCTGTGTAGAATGTTGTTTCTAAGGTAAGTGAGATCTAATCGGACTTGATTAAAACTATGTGTGTTGTAGAGGAAGCGGTTGTGGTAGCAGATTATTAGTCTTCTTGTTCTGATTGAGGGTTTGAAGGAATAACGAGTGGTGTGAGTTTTCTTTGGTATTGCAGTGTTGGCTGATTGTGTAATGGTGTCCTGGATGAGTTCAAGTTGAGTGTCAATGTCAGAGATAGGTTTGTTGTTGTAGTCATAGGTGAGGTTAATATTGTCTATGTGTTGTTTGAAAACATCCCGGTCAGTGTTCTTGTAGGAGAATGAAGGTGTGGTTGGAATGAGGATAGGGTTGGAGGAGATGTGTGTTGTGATAGAAACACAGGCCTTATCTCTAGGCTTTATTGAACATAGAATCTTCATAGTACTTCTGCAACAACAAAATATAATGACTAGTACATCTAATAACGGCTTCTACAGGGATGGTGATGTCTTGCATATGTCAAGAGAAAAGTTATAACTACAGGCCACATATTTAAACTCACCATGTAATCTGCATCACTAATATATGGATATAAGAGAAGAGAATCACACACCATGTGTTGGCGCCCATGACACACACCAAGCTGTTGTTGTTATTAAGGGCCCCGAGAGGTGGTGCAGTATTATCCTGCTGCTGCTCCCCACAGGAGCAGTATCAACTAACAAACTCCCCCTTCTAAAATATCAGAGAGAGTAATCTCCCAAACTGGTTAGGTGGGTGACAAATACTGTCCCGACCATGCTAGACCCTTGGCCTCATCACCAGTTCAATGATTTCAGCGGGGTTTGAACTAACTGTGCTGGAGCAGAATCCTCTATTTCCGAAGAGGTTAGTCCTAAAGGGCTTCCAGGAGAAAAACGAATCATGTTTATCGAATCTAATAGGTGTATCTTGAGATTCCACACTAATGGGATTTCAAACAGAGAACTAAATTCTTGTAATAACTATAGCCACTTCACCATTTGGTAGTGAAGTGGCGTAAGTGGTTAGCTTGCCAAAAGCTCTACCTCTTCCCTATGTATCCGTCTTGTTCATCCTACAATAACTCTTCAGGAGAATGGCCAGATGACATAACCAAGTGGGCACGGAGGCTCCCGTATAGGAACCGATGTGAATAGTGAGGAGTTTATTCATGAGTTTCATTAGTAGCTGTGCACAGCAATGATCTAATAGAGTGAAGAGCATCAGTAGGACAGATTGCCATGTTGAACAGGTAATTGTGCGACTTTCAATTCATTGTAACTGCCTTCCATATATAGCATTGAACAGCTCCACTTGACCATTGACCTTGATGTTGAGCTTGTTGCACTCTGCAGCACACCTTTAGCTAGCCAAAAAACTCCTGTGAAGTACGTTACTCATGAACGAGGATCCCCTGCTGAATGATAATAAGCTGGCAACCAAAATATAGAGAACAACATGTTGAAAGACAACAATAAACACTTGAAGCGTCCATATTTTCACATGGGACACAAAGGGAAACCTTGAATATTCATCTACTAATGAAAAGGAAATATCTATTCTGATTTATTCCTTGGAGGAGGTCCTATGAAATCTATAATTCAGTCTACACGAAAGGCTGTGGATTTTAATGAGATGATCTCTCTGGCAGAAATGAAAGTTTGCTTGCACTCTGCACATAAACTCTGCAATCTCTGATCCACTTGTCGCACATCTTCCACTGGAGTCGGCAATGTTCTTGATTGACAAAAGTAACCAAGTGCATAACTCCTGGGTGACATAAAGCCCATAGTGAGGACGCTGAGAGAGATTGCAAATTGTAGTGATACTGGTCCTGAGGGACAGCAGCAGGATAATACTGCACCACCTCTAGGCCCTTACCAACAACAACATTTGGCGTGCGTCATGGGCACCACATAAGGTGTGTGATTCTCTCCTACTATAGTCCATTTTTCACCGATGCAGATACATAGGTGAGTTAAATATGTGGCCTGTAGTAATAACTTTTCTCTTGAACATATGCAAGACCACACCATCCCGTAAAGCCATTAAAAGATGAACTATCATTATATTTTTTTGTTAGCATAAGTACTATAAGATTCTATGTTCAATAAACCTAAGATAAGGCCTTGTCTCATCACCACAATTATTGACATAGAAATCAGGCTACCTGGTGGAGATCCGCGCTAGACTACATCACAACATGACGATACTGTAAATCCTAGAGGCTAGACAGTGACCCTCCCACAGCTTATCAACGGCTGCTCAGGATGAAGCACAGTTTACGACTTTCGAAAACTCTTTGGAGCCCTTCTAAAGAAGATCTAGAAAACCTAATTCTGCTCATTCAAATTAGTTGTCAACCTAAGATATATAGGCTATTTCTGAGTGTAGTATACCACGAAGATGCTATCAAAACCTCAATCTCATTATATTAAACCTACAAATGAAATTCTTGCAACCTATCGTCGCCTTGCAACTCGCCGCCGAGCATATTGATGAGATATCCTTAGAGGAATACTTTCAAAGCACTGAAAATTTTAGAGGAAGGACTGTCACCTCCATGCAGTGACAGCTGCCAAATTGTGGAGAGTCCATCAGGGCTGCCCTTAAATCATGGACAGCAATCCCCAAAAAAAAATGCAAGCGTTATTGGAGACTACCAGCACACGACATAGCCGTCTGCCATTGACCAAGGCAATCAGCACTAGATTCAAGCCCGAAAACTGAAGTATACAGTAACCACACAGCCATCTCGAGTGTAAGTGTACTGCCATAACCTTACCAATACTCTGCAATAGAAGTAACAGTGGAACCTGCCTCAGTGACAGCATCAGCAGGTCGGAGTGTATCTTTGTGGTTTTTCAAGACATCCACGTCCCAAAGTGTTTCCTCTCGAGAACCAATAATGTGCCATAAATGCCACAATAAGGTCACCTTGTCTAAATTATTTCGTGCTAGATAGCATCAACAAGAGCTAGTGCCACACACTTCCATGAATTCATGCGATCTCTAGCACCAGTGACTTCAGCGGCTACTCCAAATTCACTGTCAAAGGCAGTAGTGAAAGTGTTCATCAAAGGAACATAATAGATGGACTTATTGATAGGGCAGCTACAGACAGTTTCATCAACCATGACTTAAGGTTAACGTCTTCCTCCATGACTCTACAACACTCATCAGGTACCGTTTCCATGGCATACACCATCTCTCTGTTAATCAGACCTTAGGGTTTTGTAATGTAAAAACTCAGAGTAAATGGAAAAGGATAATCAAGATGTACATTTACTATTTCTGCCACAACTGTGTCTCTGAATTATCCTTGGACAGGTACTTTCAAAAGCTGCAATTGTAAGTGTCACCTTAACATATGGAGTGAACTGCCTCCTTTGTTGTCTGTGGACTTAGCACTTTAAGTGGTAGACCCACAAAAGCATGTATTAGCAAAACTTACGCGGATGCCATCCAGATACAGCAAGTCACGCCGCTATTCTTATGAGGATCGGATGTTCATTGAGAAAGAAACTCAGAGGCTGCTGAAGGAGGGTATTATAGAACCGAGTGATTCCCCTTGGCGTGCACAGGTTGTTGTTGTTAAGGGCCCCTAGAGGTGGTGCAGTATTATCCTGCTGCTGCTCCCCACAGGACCAGTATCACTACAATCTCCCCCTTCTAAAATATCAGAGATAGTAATCTCCCAAACTGTTAGGTGGGCGACGTACACGTCCCGACCTTCGTAGCCCTTGAGCCTCTTCACCAGGTTCGATATTTTCCAGTGGGGTTTGATTAACTGCTGGAGCAGAATCCTCTATTTCCATAGGGGTAGTCTCAAGGGGCTTTCCAGGAGAAAACGAAGCATCTTTCACATCTATTGGTGTATCTTGAGATTCCACACTAATAGGGATTTCAACTGGGGCTAAATGTCTTGTAGATACTGTAGTCTCTTCACCATTTTGGTAGCGAATGTGGGCGTAATGTGGATTAGCTTGCAGGAGCTCTACCTCTTCCACTAAAGGATCCGTCTTGTTCATCCTACGGTGACTCTTCAGGAGAACGGGTCCAGGATGACATAACCAAGTGGGCACGGAGGCTCCCGTAGAGGAACGACGTGAATAGTTGAGGAGTCTTTCATGAGGGGTTGCATTTAGTAGCTGTGCACAGCAGTGTCTAATAGAGTGAAGAGCATCAGGTAGGACAGTTTGCCAGTGTTGAACAGGTAGATTGCGCGACTTTAATGTCATTGTAACTGCCTTCCATATAGTACCATTGAACCGCTCCACTTGACCATTGCCTTGAGGGTTGTAGCTTGTTGTTCTGCTGCAGGCAATACCTTTGCTAGCCAAAAACTCTGAAGTTCGTTACTCATGAACGAGGATCCCCTGTCTGAATGGATATAAGCTGGCATACCAAAAAATAGAGAACAACTGTGAAAGACAACTAATAACAGTTGAAGCAGCCATATTTGCACAGGGGAATACAAAGGGAAACCTTGAATATTCATCTACTATGTTAAGGAAATACCTATTCTGATTTGTGCTTGGTAGAGGTCCTTTGAAATCTATATTCAATCTTTCGAAAGGCTGGGTGGATTTTATGAGATGAGTCTTCTCTGGCTGATGAAAGTTTGGCTTGCACTCTGCACATACTCTGCATGCTCTGATCACTTGTCGCACATCTTCCACTGAGTTATGCATGTTCTTTGATTTGACAAAATGGTACAGGCGTGTAACTCCTGGGTGACACAAAGCCTTGTGGAGAGCTGAGAGTGATTGCAAATCATGACATGCTGCTCCACAGTGGGACCTAGAGAATGCATCAGGTGAGATGTTCTCTTGACCCGGTCGGTACAGAATATCAAAGTCATAACACGATAGTTCCATCCTCCAGCGTAATATCTTGTCATTCTTTATCCTACTTTTGTGCCTCTTGTCGAACATATACATCACGGACCGTTGGTCAGTCCTTATGGTGAAATGTCTACCAGTTAAATAATGCCTCCAGTGGCGAACTGCTTCTATGATGGCCTGGGCTTCCTTTTCTACAGCAGCATAACATTTCTCTGATCCTTGAAAAGTTCTCGAAAAGAAGGCTACTGGTCGTCCTGCCTGAGAATAGACTGCAGCAATGGCAATGTCAGATGCATCCGTTTCACTTCGAATGGTAGGGACTCATCAATGGCTTGAAACTACTGAGTTTTCAATGTCCTGTTTGAGAGTATGGAAAGCGGCTTCTGCTTCCTTTGTCACAGGAAATGTGGTAGCACTCAATGGGCGGACTTTACTTGAATAGTTGTAGATCCATTGTGAGTAATAAGCAAAGAGACCAAGAGTTCTTCGGAGTGACTTTTTGTCTTGAGGCATTGGAAGTTCCCGTAGAGGTCGTAGTCGTTCAGGGTCTGGGAATATTGAACCTCCTTCCACTACATAACCAAGGATGCTAAGCCTTTTAGTTGAAAAAGTGCACTTTTCCTCATTGTAACTGATATTTTAGAAGGGGGAGATTGTAGTGATACTGGTCCTGTGGGGAGCAGCAGCAGGATAATACTGCACCACCTCTAGGGGCCCTTAACAACAACAACAGTTTGGCGTGCGTCATGGGCACCAACATATGGTGTGTGATTCTCTCCTACTTTATCCATTTATCACCGATGCAGATTACATGGTGAGTTTAAATATGTGGCCTGTAGTTATAACTTTTCTCTTGACATATGCAAGACATCACCATCCCTGTAGAAGCCATTATTAGATGTACTAGTCATTATATTTTGTTGTTGCAGAAGTACTATGAAGATTCTATGTTCAATAAAGCCTAGAGATAAGGCCTGTGTTTCTATCACAACACAAATCATGACATGCTGCTCCACAGTGGGACCTAGAGAATGCATCAGGTGAGATATTCTCTTGACCCAGTCGGTACAGAATATCAAAGTCATAACACGATAGTTCCATCCTCCAGCATAATATCTTGTCATTCTTTATCCTACTTTTGTGTTTCTTGTCGAACATATACATCACGGACCGTTGGTCAGTCCTTATGGTGAAATGTCTACCAGTTAAATAATGCCTCCAGTGGTGAACTGCTTCTATGATGGCCTGGGCTTCCTTTTCTACAGCAACGTAACACTTCTCTGATCCTTGAAAAGTTCTTGAAAAGGCTACTGATCGTCCTGCCTGAGATAAGACTGCAGCAATGGAAATGTCAGATGCATCCGTTTCCACTTCGAATGGTAGGGACTCATCAATGGCTTGAACTACTGAGTTTTCAATGTCCTGTTTGAGAGTATGGAAAGCGGCTTCTGCTTCCTTTGTCACAGGAAATGTGGTAGCACTCAATGGGCGGACTTTACTTGAATAGTTGTAGATCCATTGTGAGTAATAAGCAAAGAGACCAAGAGTTCTTCGGAGTGACTTTTTGTCTTGAGGCATTGGAAGTTCCCGTAGAGGTCGTAGTCATTCAGGGTCTGGGAATATTGAACCTCCTTCCACTACATAACCAAGGATGCTAAGCCTTTTAGTTGAAAAAGTGCACTTTTCCTCATTGTAACTGATATTTTTCTTCTTGGCGGCTTCAAAAAACTTATCAAGGTTTGCATCATGTTCCTCCTGGGTCTTGCCACAAATGGTAACATTATCTATATTCGCATAAGTTCCCACGAGTTGCTCTTCCTGAATGAGTGAATCCATAATTCGTGGAAGCAGGCTACCCCATTGGTGACTCCAAAAGGGACTCTGGTGGCTAAAGCTCCCGCTTCACACACGGAGGGCCCGGGTTCGATTCCCGGCGGGTGGAAACATTTGACACGTTTCCTTACACCTGTTGTCCTGTTCACCTAGCAGCAAATAGGTACCTGGGTGTTAGTCGACTGGTGTGGGTCGCATCCTGGGGGACAAGATTAAGGACCCCAATGGAAATAAGTTAGACAGTCCTCGATGACGCACTGACTTTCTTGGGTTATCCTGGGTGGCTAACCCTCCGGGGTTAAAAATCCGAACGAAATCTTATCTTATCTCTTATCTTATCTTAACTGATACAGGTCATCACTAGCCTGAAATGCTGCGTATGGTTTATCTTCATTCCTTACAGGGACTTGATGATAGGCACTCTGTAGATCAATTGTGCTAAACACATAGTACTGAGCAATTTTGTTCACCGTATCATCAATTCGTGGTAGAGGGTACCCATCCAGAAGTGTAAATTTGTTGATTGTCTCAGAGTAATCGATAGCCAGTCTCCGTTTCCTATAATCATCCTTAACAACAACAACCTCTGCATGCCAAGGGGAATTACTCGGTTCTATAATACCCTCCTTCAGCAGCCTCTGAGTTTCTTTCTCAATGAACATCCGATCCTCATAAGAATAGCGGCGTGACTTAGCTGATATAGGATGGCAATCCGCGGTAAGATTTGCAAACAGCTTTGGTGGGTCTACCCTTAAAGTGCTAAGTCCACAGACAACAAGAGGAGGCAGTTCACCTCCATATGTTAAGGTGACACTACCATGCAGCTTCTGAAAGTCCTGACCAAGGATAACATCAGAGCACAGTTGTGGCAGAATAGCTAAATGTACATCTTGATAATCCTTTCCATTAACTCTGAGATTTACCTTACAAAACCCTAAGGTCTGAATAGAGAGAGATGTTGATGCCATGGAAACGGTACCTGATGAGTGATGTACAGTCAAGGAGTGGCGTTTAACTAAGTCAAGGTTGATGAAACTCTCTGAGCTGCCACTATCAATAAGACCATCTACTTCTGTTCCTTTGATGAATACTTTCACAACTGCCTTTGACAGTGAATTTGGAGTAGCCGCAGAAGTCACTGTTGCTAGAGTCGCATGATCACTGGAATGTGTGGAGACACTAGCTCTTGTTGATGCATTAGCACGACATACTTTAGCAAAGTGACCTTTCTTGTGGCATTTATGGCACATTTCTTCACGACCTTGGACGTGGATGTCTTGAAAATCCACAAAAGAAACACACCGTACCTGCTGCTGCTGTCACTGAGGCAGGTTCCACAGTAACTTCATTGCAAGAGTCTTGGTCAGGAATTGCAGCACTTACCACTCGAGAAGGCTGAGTGGTACTGTATACTTCAGAATTCTTCTGGGCTGAATCTAGAGCTCTTGCCTGGTCAAAGGCAGCGGCTAAGTCGAGAGTTTTATTCTCCAATAAACGCTGCCTTATTATTGGTGATTGCAGGCCACTGATAAAAGCATCCCTGATGGACTCTTCACAATACTGAGCAGCTGTCACTGCTTGGAAGTGACAGCCCTTACTTAAAATTTTCAGTGCTTGAAGGTATTCCTCTAAGGATTCATCAATCTGCTGGCGGCGAGTTGCAAGGCGATAGCGTGCAAAGATCTCATTTGTAGATCAAAATGGTATACAATACCGACAGGTTGTTAGGTAAGACACATATGCAACAGTTAGACAACTTTATTCCGAAACGTTTCGCCTACACAGTAGGCTTCTTCAGTGTAGGCGAAACGTTTCGGAATAAAGTTGTCTAACTGTTGCATATGTGTCTTACCTAACATCTCATTTGTAGGTTTAATATACTGAGACTTGAGGGTTTTGATAGCATCTTCGTAGGTATTACACTCAGAAATAGCCTCATATATCTTAGTTTATCTAGATCTTTTTTAGGAAGGGCTCCCAAGAAGTTTTCGAAAGTCTTAATACGTGTTAACTAATATAAATCTGAGTATATGTAATACTAGTATGTGTTTCAATATCTAGTGTACTGTTATTATATTAGTTGACTTTCTCCACTGTTGTAAAGTTGTGTAATAATCTATAAATTGTCCTAAAGTGTAATTATTGTTAGTTTTTTATAAATTATTTGAATAATTTTACATAAGAACATAAGAACATAAGAACGAAGGAACACTGCAGAAGGCCTACTGGCCCATGCGAGGCAGGTCCAAGTCTCCTACCGGCTTAAGCCAATGCACCCAACCTAGTCAGGTCAGGTCAGATTGACTTAAGGGAGGAACACGGCAACCGACCTGGTAGCACAAGCTATCGGGTCTAACTCACACCCACCCACATCTACTCATGTATTTATCCAACCTATTTTTAAAGCTACACAACGTTCTGGCCTCTATAACGGTACTTGGGAGTTTGTTCCACTCATCCAAAACTCTATTACCAAACCAGTACTTTCCTATATCCTTCCTGAATCTGAATTTTCCAACTTAAAACCATTGCTGCGAGTCCTGTCTAGGCTAGATATTTTCAGCACACTATTTACATCCCCTTTATTTATTCCTGTCTTCCATTTATACACCTCAATCATATCCCCCCTAATTCTACGTCTTTCTAGAGAGTGCAGTTTTTAGGGCCTTCAGTCTATCCTCATAGGGAAGGTTTCTGATACATGGATCAACTTTGTCATCCTCCTTTGTACATTTTCCAGAGAATTTATATCCATTCTGTAATACGGTGACCAAAACTGTGCAGCATAATCTAAATGAGGCCTAACCAAGGATGTATAGAGTTGAAGAACAACCTGAGGACTCCTATTATTTATGCTTCTTGATATGAAGCCAAGGATTCTATTAGCTTTATTGCGAACACTTATGCACTGTTGTCTTGGTTTCAGATTACTGCTAACCAGAACTCCTAAATCTTTTTCGCAATCCGTAATATTAAGATCTACATTATTTAGTTTATATTGGCATGGGTTATTGTCCTGTCCAACATTTAGAACTTTGCATTTGTCTATATTAAACTGCATCTGCCCACTTCTCCGACCACTGCATCAGTCTATTCAAATCTTCCTGGAGTGCTCTAATGTCCTCGTCAGAATGAATTCGACGGCCTATTTTGGTGTCATCGGCAAACTTGCCGATGTCGCTCTTTATGCCCTCATCTATGTCGTTTATGTAGATTGTGAACAGCAGGGGGCCCAACACTGACCCCTGTGGAACACCGCTCGTGACGCTTCCCCACTCTGATTTCTCCCCATTTATGCAAACTCGCTGCTGCCTATTTGTCAACCATGCCTCTATCCAGGAAAAAATTTCTCCTCCTATTCCATGTGCTTTAATTTTCCTCAATAGTCTCTGATGTGGGACCCTGTCAAAAGCCTTACTGAAGTCCATATACACAATATCATATTCATTACCATGATCTACCTCCTTGTTATGGGGATATAGGACCCAACATGTATTTATAAGTAACAGTTACTATAATAATACCTAATTATATTGAATTGATGGGGACTTTGCTCTAAATGTCAGAAGGACTGATCAACCTTATGACTGAGAGGCAGCTGGGTCAAGCCTATTTTTCTCAATATAATAGGTTATACTATAGACACATAAACACACAATTTAAATAAGTAGTTTATAAAGTTGTATTTCTTTTTGTAAAAGTAAAATTAAGGTGTGGTAGAATTGTGGTAACTGGAGAAGTGTGCTTGGCAACAGTCTTTTGTTTTGGTGGGAGGAGCTTAGGTAGGCTTCTCTCTCTCTCCCTCTCTCTGACTCTCTCTCTCTGTGGCTGACCTTCAACCTGGCAGGATCTCTAGGTCCTTCTTCTATCTTTTGGGGCATCATGTGTGCTCCAGGGGTGAGTTTTTTATAATTTAAGTTTTGGCCACCATACCCAGGGTGACTAAAGTGTGTCAAAACACTGGTTAGCCCAGAGTTATGTCAAGGAGAGAGAAGGAAGAGTGTTGGAACACACCATGTGGAGCACAGGATGGAGTGTGTAGATTTGTTTTGAAAATGGAGGCTGTGATTGTATATTCTGTACATATCTATTGAGAATACAGTTATATTTTTATAGTAGTAGTTTACATAACCTGTGAGGAGGGCTGGTGAAAGGGTATCAGAGACACTCAAGATGATCAGCCATGATGTAAGTATTACCCCACACTAGAACATGTAGTGAGAACCTTACCATCAAAGTAATAAGGGAAACCAACGTAACATGGGAGCTTGACCGGGAGAGTTATTTGACTGCTAAAATAACTCAAAACATTCTTTGAACTATATGTGCTGGTATGGGGTAATAACAGTTGCATGTTTCTGGTAGAAGATTTACCAAGGTGGTGTCAGTGGAAGTGTTGTTTTCATATATTAGTTTACAGGTTGTTTTTCTCCTAAGGTGGGAGAAAGGTTGAGTAACACATTTTTGTTGTGGTTATGGTAAGTGCTATGTGCATAGTTTACATTCAATTTGTGTTATTTTATGTGGGCCCGTGGAAAACTTTGTCCACTGATACTGTAAGAGGGAAACAAGGTTTAAAGATAAAACTATGTCAGAAAATGAGTCTTCAGATTTTTTAGGCTTCAGGGAAGAAGGTAAATAATTCATCAGTAAACATGCCTGTTAATAGTGAAGATGAGGAATCACCTACTCCAGGTGATTGGAAATGGAGAGAATGGACTGAAATGCTTACTAGAGGCTGAAATGAAATTAATGAAAGCTAAGGAGAAAGAACGTCAAAGGTTAGGAGGGTTCAGAACAAGAGCCTGAGCGTACTTTAACATAACTAAAAACTGCAAAATTTTTTCCTAAGTTTACAGAGAGTGACCCAGATAGGTATTTTTCTTTTTTTTTAGAAGACTGCTTTGGAGCAAGGATGGCCCAAACAGAAGTGGGCTACCCTAGTTCGCACACAACTTGTAGGGAAAGGATTCCAAAGAGTAAGAGGGGCTCTGGAGGGGCAAGATTTTTCGATTATGATAAGATTAAAGAGGAAGTAATTGCTTGCCTACCAAATGATACCTTAGAAAAATAGACAAAAGATTACAGAAATAAAAAATTTTGGGATGGCAGACCTTAACTGAGTGTGGTAATGGAAAACTGTTTTTCCTTTTTTAAGAAAGGGTTTGTTCTAAAGGATTTTAATAAAGACTATAACAAATTATTTAGATCTAATTGTTCATGAGGAATTGTACAATACTATCCCTGTTTGGACCTCAGAGAATATTTGGAGACAAAAAACCCAGATAATCTTTCAGAAGCAATGTATCTAGGTGACCGATCTTTGGCTCGCATGGAATTGGTAAGAAAAAACAGTCAAGCCCTGAAAATTTCCCCACTCGTCTAAATCTTATCCCATGTCCTTGGTTCCATAAGAGGTAAGTGGGACAAGAATTTTCAGGGTCAAATGAAGGCTGCGGCAACCCTCTAAAATAGAAAGAAAGGTACGTCACTGGGCTCAAAGTTTACCTAGACAATGCAGATATTTTTCTGGTTCGCTCGAGTAAACAAGAAACCAGTCCAACACCAAAGGTAAAAATACCTTTAAAGATTTTAGTGCCCCTTTACTACTGTAACAAAACGGACGACACACAAAATTTGCTGTTCAATGCGGAGAGAGTCATGAAAGGGCGGAACCAACCCAGAGGACTCTAACGGCAGAGATACATCCAGTTGCCCTGCATTAGTTCTTCAAGGCCAAGGTGAGGAGAGGAACCTTTGGAGTCTAGACCCCAGGATGTGTAATATTTTCTAGTAGGTCCATCAGTTGGTAGCAAAAGGATGTAGGGGCAGATGTTGAGAACATATTGTCCTTGATAGATGGATGTGTGCACCTACTCTTTGTCTACTGCTGGAGTGCTACCAGTGTCTAAGGAATACCTTACCTGGGGTAGAATATTGTTGAAGGGTATTATACGGGTTTCAACCATAGTACAAAAACCGGAACAACAAATTATGGGGTAATCATCTTACATAACCAAGTTGGCTATCTCTCCTGTCGGTAATCTCAATGAAACTGCCTTTCGAAGGGTCGACCTCTTATTAGGGAATAATGTTAGTGCCTGTTAGACAGTGAGGAACAACTAGTTTGGAGGAACCAAGTCCCCAAAGTTGGGAGGAATGGCTAGGAAAACCCTGCCATACCTTCACCCTGAATGGTTCCCCACCACCATGAAAAGTATGCTCATGACATGCTACCAACAACTTTCATGAAATTTCTCATGAGGATGGTAGGGCTTAAGTTTTGGTAAACTCTGCTTTCAGATGTTGAACTGCCAGTCAACTGAAGTAAAAGGATGTTCCAGCCAATAGCTTTGAGCAGACTGAAGATTGATCAGTTAAATAATGTGAGAGATGGCTGCACCAGCTAGGGTGCAATTAATTTCTGTGAGGAAAATTCGCTGTTGCGAGGAAGAGATTTTGATCAGTTTAAATAAGTTGTTTTTCATTTCGGGAGGAAACTCTTATAAGAATTCACCTCTGTGTGCAGTATCGATGGAAGGAGAACAAGGTGCTTTGTACCCCAGTTGGTGATGTCCAAGGATTCCAGCATTTCTTCTGGTCTCAGCTGTGGGAGGAACTGTCAGAGAGTATCATATTGAACCTATCAAGCCATTCAAATTATAGGAACCGTAGTAGAAAGTATTAAACCTGTGTCCCCTTCATAGGTCAGCCGATTTCAGCACCAGGTTAACCCTCAGCAAGCTGGTAGTGGAAGTCGTTGGCCCACGTCCCAAGGACCAGAGGATTGGAAATAATTATTTACTAACAATAATTTCTACACTACCAGGTACAGGAAGCAAGTTCCCTCTGGGATAAAAAACTGCTCATGTAGTCTTAAGGGTTTTTTGATGAAGTTCCTTTTGTCATGTTGGTATTCTTCAAAGCAGCACAAACAGATTCAAGGAAATCTAACTTTACTCTCTCTAAGTCTTTTAGAAATGTTTTGAAGGTACAAAAATTAGAGCCTCAGTGTTCAACTGTGTATCACACCCTCCATCTAAAGGGGAAAGAGAGAAATTACATCAAACCCTCAATACAAATGATGCAAGCCTATGGTCTAGACCAATACTAACCAACCTGGGATGAGATGATCCCATCTTTGTATTTGCTGAGTGGGGAAAGCACTCTGAATCTCTGAGCATTGGCTTTGGGGATGAGGTGATGCTCCCCCCTCGGAGCTTTTTTCTCAGTTTCGCTCATATACTGTTGGCTCGTATAGTGGGATGGTACCAGTGGAACGTGCCCATCAACCAGACCAGTGATGATGATGTGTGACGCATAATATGACCATGATACTCTGGAGGGCAGGAGAGGAAGTGCTGATACTGGAGCCAATTCAAGTGAAAATCTCGTAAGGCAAGTTGCTGTGCGCTGAACTAGTTTGGGGGAACTTCCCAGGGGTTAGTCAATAAAACCCACACCCCTGAGCAAAAAAGAATGAGTATAATGTACACATTAACCGTCAAAGGGATTGAAGTTGTGTCAAAATTCCAGAGAGAACCAATGTTTTAATGGAAATGTAAAGGGCTGCAAAACAATCTGTAAAGAAATACCAAAGCGTATTAAAGAAATAACATGTGTATAAAAGATTTTGGGAAATGCTGCTTGGTTTAAATGAGATTAAAATAGTTGGAGAGTTGCTCAGCCACCTTGGAACTACGTAAAAAAAAGTTGGGCATGTCAGTAATGGGGAAAAATTGAAAACTCCATGAGGAAATTGTTAAGGAAACTGAGCCAATTCAACAATTTTTGTGTAGGAAAAATCTGTAATGAAAAATTGGAGATGGAGAAGAAAGAGTGAAATTCTTCCAACAATGCCAGTTGAGTGCTTAGTGAGAGTCATGTGTGGGCAATTCCCATGCTACATGTTTCCCAAATTAGATGGCAACCCTGGCATAAAACACTGACTAACCACAGAGTACGTTTAACAACTAAGGTTTACAGAGAATAAGAAATATTGATACTTATTCACAAAAGATTCAAACATTTTAAATAACTAAAACATGGAAATGTATTTCCATGGCCTGTGTTTCCAGACCCATTTTAATGTGTGTATGCAACATTGTGTTCATTTGGTGCTGATATAAAATTTTTGTGTGGTGAGATGTAACTTGAATGGTGTAATGTGTAAACTTGCGTATCCAACCTGGGTGCAAAGAGTGTCTTAGGTGTTTGTTGTTGCACTGGCGAGAGGTTGCAGAATTCTGTTATACTAATCAATGAGCAACCTTCTAAATTAAATTGTTCAAACATTTTACCACAGCAAATAATTTCATTTTGTGGGGCTGGCTATATTCAGCATTTGTACATTCTCAGGATCTCTTCAACCTTTTCATGATTATAGTGACTAAAATCAGACACCTTAAATGGGCATTGTTCCTACAACCTTTTAATTTGAAGTAAATAATAAAAAGGCTCAGAAATGTGTGTTGCTGAGCCTCTCTCTAGATGTTTCATGTCAAGATGGCATGTGCAATCTTTGTACATAGTGTTTGTCCTTGTGCTGACCTTGTTGTTTTTGCAAGTGGTGATCATCCTGACTCTCATAGAGTGTCCTGAGTACCTCTACCAGCCATCTGACTGGAAGGAGGTCGAGTCATAGCAAAAGTGTGACAGGTGTCAGGGGTAACTTTAATGTGAGTTTGATGCAGTGGTTTAACAACCTTTCGGTAACATGAACTTTCAAGGAAGGTATGTGAATGTTGTGTCTTGGATGTGCTCTAAATACCAAACGGAACGCCCGACGGTTTGCCTTTGTGTGGACCCATGACCCCTCCATGCTCTATGAACAAGCCTCCTCTTCATAATTATTGAGATCTGTGGGGAGTGGGAACCTCGTGAAGATGGGCTTGAGGTGCCCTGACCATGTTAAGGATCGTGAGTGTTTGACATGGAATCTCCCTCTGATTTGGTGTTCGGGATCGGCCACCAAGTGAGAGACACCTTGACATGAATTGTGAAGTTTCCTGCCTGGTGTACACCTGACTGCTCTGGGTTGGCTCAACGTCTCGACTCCCTGATCATGAAGATGCCACCCTGGATTCCAGTTGCTTGCTGGATTTACCGTAGCAGAGGCACAGGCCCTGTTGGCGCGGGGCTTTCACAGTGCATTGTTGTGCAATTATATGCATTGTTAATGTGTATTGTTTAAAGTCACTAAATTTAAATAGTTACACCCTTGAGTAATTAATGGTATGGTTAAAATGCTTTCTAAAAAAATTCTGCAATCACTTGTAAATAACAGTAAAGTGAAGAGAAGTTAAGGGTGCTTGGGGAAAATGTAGCATTTCTAGTAGTCTTGTTACCCGCCGCCTTCAGACTTTAAGCAATATACTTTATACTAGCCGTATCCTGAGGGACACGGCTAAGCTGTTGTGGAAGTAAATCGTCGGCGTGGGTGTTTATTGTGCTATAGACCCAACATTTATTTAAAAGTAACATTTACTCCTGGAATACCTAATTAATTTGAATAGATGGGGACTTTGGCTCAAAATGTCAGAAGACTGATCAACCTTATTACTGAAGCAAGCCTGTTCCAAACCCTATTTTTCTCAATATAATAGTGTTATACTATAGACACTAACTCACACAATTTAAATAAGTAGTTTTTAAAGTTGTATAATCTTTTTGTACAATTACAAAATTAAGAGGTGGAGAATTGTGTAAACTGAGAATTGTGCTTGGGCAAACAGTCCCTTTTGTTTTGGTGGAGGAGCTATGATAGGCTTCTTTCTCTCTCTCTCCCCCCCACACTCTGACTCATCTACTCTCTGTGGCTGACCTTCCACCTGGCAGGTATCTCTGAGGTCCATATCTCCTATCTTTGGGGCATCAAAGTGTGCTCCCAGTGGTGAGTTTTTATACTTTAAAGTTTTGGGCCACCATACCCATTGGTGACTAAAGTGTGTCAAAACACTGGTTAGCCCAGAGTCTATGTCAAGGAGAGAGAAGGAAGATGTGAACTACTACCAGTGGAGCACATAATGGAGTGTGTAGATTTGTTTTGAAAATTGGATGCTGTGATTGTATATTCCGGTACATATCTATTGAGAATACAGTTATATTTTTATAGTAGTAGTTTACATAACCTGTGAAGAGGGCTGGTGAAAAGGTATCAGAGACACTCAAGATGATCAGCCATGATGTAAGTATTACCCCTAGACAAATAAGGCCATTAAGTAAAAGCTACCCCACACTAGAACATGTAGTGAGAACCTTACCATCAAGGTAATAAGGGACAAACCAACGTAACAACCTTGTACATGTACTTTAGTAAATAAAGATATTATATAATTATTATAATGTTATCCTACTATTAACCCTTTGACTGTTGTGACCCCAAATCCTAAAGTGCCTCTCTGTGTTGCAAAATACTAAAAAAAAAAAAAAATATTTATTCTTATGAAATGATAATCTTTTCCTGGTGATAATGACACCAAAAATTCGAAATTTTATAGAAAACTTATGGAATTATGCTCTTGCAAAGTTAGCGATCTTGGCAATATACACCCATCGGCAATTTTGCCCACTTTGAGCCCTATTTTCAGCCAATTCCATTGTTCCAGTCGACCAAACTCATGGCTATTCCTTTACAACTCTATTTGTTCTATTGATTAAGTACAAGAAACTGCCCATTTACCAATTTCAACTACCCAATAAAGTGGTCAGAAATTGGCAATTTGGCCAATTTCACACAAATTAAAAAAGATGCAAATTTCAAAATAACATCCAGAATAAACAATGCAGACATTCATGGCACTAAAATAAAATTTTTTCTGTTCATTAATCATGTCTCCAGGCCCCTTTCATATTATTCTTGCTTTCCATTTTGAATTTTTATTCATACAAAAAATAGAAGATTTACAGTTAAAAAGACTACTGCATTATTGCAATAATTGTATAAATAATGTCAACCCATTCGGGATTGTGTATTAGACTGGCCAGTTGGACACGTATTGGACAGTGTCGTCATTTGTTTACTCTTGAACAGTGGGAAAAATCGAACATTTCTGCTAATTTGAGCTCAATTTCAAGGTCCTTTTCATTGTAAAACCAACCAAATCATCTCTATTTCTGTAATATATCTTCCATTCTATCAAATGAGATGAAGAAAACGAGATTACAACCATAAGTACCATACAAAAATACACCTCAAAGTTGGAGTTTTAATCCAAATACACGGTTGGAGTTTTTTTTCTCGTTATGCACTGCATGCTGCAGGATTTTTTTTATACTGCCCACAGTGACCACGCAGACCCATTCTCTCACATGTAGGTCTACCAACTTTCTCGGCTAGATTTGAAGCTACTAGAATTTTGGCGTAATACTATGGCACCAACACTGGCTTACAAGCCATAGTACTACGGCACTGACAGTGAAATGGTTAATGTTCTGTATATGAAGTAGGCACAATAATACGAGTGTATGTCTCGTACATTTAGCAAGTTCAGGCTTTTGAATAGTGGTGGGGTGTGCTGTCTGGCACAGGAGCTGGTAATCATCCGCACAGCAGCTTTTTGTTGGGTTCTTAACCCTTTGAGGGTCGCCAGGCCCTCTTAGAGACATGTTCTCAGGGTCGCCAAAATTTAAAAAAAAAAAAAAAAAAATTCTCATGAAAAGATGGAGATTTTTTTCCCGTTCATAATGACACCAAAAGTATGAAATTTGATGGAAAACTTACAGAATTATGCTCTCGTGAAGTTAGCGGTCTCGACGATGTTTATCCATCGGCGATTTTGCCCACTTTGAGCCCTATTTTCGGCCAATTCCAGCGTACTAGTCGACAAAAATCATAACTATTTCACTATAACTCCATTTTTTCTATCGAATGAGTACAAGAAACCACCCATTTACTGATCTCAACTATCCAATAAAGTGGTCAGAATTTAGCAATATTGCCAATTTCACACAAATTTCAAAAGATGCCAATTTCCAAATAGGGTCCAGAATAAACAAGAAAAACATTCCTGGCACTAAATAATATTTCCTCTGTTCATTAGTCACGTCCCCAGGCCCATCTTACAGTTCTTTTGCTTTCCACTTTGATTTTTTATTCTCACACAAAAAAATAAGATTTCCTGTTATGCAGACTACTGCATTAGAGTAGAAATGGTATAAATAATATTGGCGCACTTGTGAAAGAATATCAGACTCACCAGTTGACGTGTATTGGACGCTTAGCATGATTTGTTTACTTTTGAACTTTGGTAAAAATCGAACATTTCTGCTATTTAAGCTCAATTTCAAGGAACTTTTCATTGTAAAACCAGTCAAAATTATCTCAATTTCTGTAATATGTCTTCCATTCCATACAATGAGACCAGGAAAACTGCTGTAGCATCGTCTGCTGCTGCTGTAGCATCGTCTGTTGCTGCTGTAGCATCGTCTGTTGCTGTTGTACCACCGTCAGCTGCTGCTGCTGCTGTAGCACCGTTGTTGGTGTGGCTTATTGAGAATACCAAGAAACAATTAACCCCAGAGGATTTGCCACCCAGGATAACCCAAAAAAGTCAGTGTCATCGAAGACTGTCTAACTTATTTCCATTGGGGTCCTTAATCTTGTCTCCCAGGATGCAACCCACACCAGTCGACTAACACCCAGGTGAACAGGGAAAAAATGCCTGGAACTAGTGCTCATATTGGTGAATTTAAAGCCAGCAAAGGTTGGTTTGAGACATTTAAGAATCGTAGTGGCATACACAGTGTGATAAGGCCTGTTCTGGAAGAAAATGCCAAACAGGACCTACAGTACTCAGGAGGAAAAGGCACTCCCAGGACACAGTGTCTCATCAGTCATTGCTGCATCTTCAATAAAGGTAAGTGTCATTTATTCTTCATTTAGTAGAGTAGTACATGCACAATATATATTGTGCATGTACTACTCTACTATTGTGCATGTATCCTTCTCTTTGTGTGTAGGAAAATGTATATTACATGTGGTAAAAATTTTTTTCTTCATACTTTTGGGTGTCTTGCACGGATTAATTTGATTTCCATTATTTCTTATGGAGAAAATTCATTCGCAAACAGAACATTTCACATAACAATCAGCCCTCTTGCACGGATTAAAGTCGCTATGCGGGGGTCCACTGTATTTCCTTTGGGGTATTTTATTTATTTATTTATTTATTAACAATTTGAGCACACATACAGAGGTACAAAAAAATACAGATAAGAGCAGCATGCCAAAGCCACTTATACTATGCATAGCATTAGGGGCTGGCTTAAAATTAACTTAAGATTAACTAAGCAATGATGAAATCAGTGATAAAACATTAATGTAAACAGATTACTATAAAGCACAAGTGAGTATTACAAAGACAGGTCATATGGTTGCATGCATTGTTGTACATTCAGTCACATGGAGTATTCTGTTAGGTAGTGTATTTAAAAATAATAAAGTTAGATTGGGTTTTAGGTTTAACATTTATGTGATATAATTGTGAGAAACATTTAAGATATACAATTTATAAGGTTCAGTTATTCAGTATTTATTTGGTTTTGGGTGAGTAAGTGATCTTTGAGAAGAGACTTGAATTTATAAACAGGTAGTGTTTCTTTTATATTTACAGTAATGAATTCCAGATTTTAGGGCCTTTTATGTGCAATGAGTTTTTGCATAGTGTGAGATGGACACGAGGAACATCAAAGAGTGATCTGTGCCTTGTGTTATGGTCATGTGTTCTGTTGAGGTTGGCAAGGAGATGTTTGAGGGGAGGGTTATTATCAGAGTTAAGTGTTCTATGTATGTAATAGGTGCAGTAATAAGTATGGATGTTTTGTATGGTGAGTAGGTTTAGTGTATTGAATATTGGTGGAGTGTGCTGCCTGTAGTGAGAATTTGTTATCATTCTAACTGCAGCCTTTTGTTGGGTAATTAGTGGTCTGAGATGGTTAATTTTTGTTGAGCCCCATGCACAAATTCCATAGGTGAGATAGGGGTAAATAAGAGTGTGATATAGGGCCAGGAGGGCTGACTGTGGAACATAGTACCGTAACTTCGATAGTAAGCCTACAGTCTTTTAAATTTTCTTAGAAATTTGTTTTATTGGGTGTATGAAATTTGAGTCTTTACAAAGGGGGATTCCAAAAAATTTTCCCTTTTTAGCTTTTTGATAGGTACCGTTTACATTTTTTAAAGGGAAATCTGACTCTTTTACCAAACTGAATGAAGTAGGTTTTGTCAAAGTTTTGTTTAAAATTTGTTAGCCTCAACCAGGGAGTATTTTCTGTAATTCGGTTTTACAGTATTGGGGTAGCGGACTGGCCGGGGGGAGAAGAAAGTATGATGTCATCTGCAAATAGTTTGGGGGTTTTTGGGAATTGCCAAGCATTGGGAGGCATTTATGTATAGGGGAAAAAAGAAGGGGCCAAGGACACTTCCCTGTGGGAAAAACCAACTGTAATTGGTTTTTGCAAAGAGTTTGCCCCATTTGCGTACACATATTTGGCCCTTTTCGAGTATGACTTTTAGTATTTAGGGAGTGCCCTCTTTCCATAGGGACAATTTTTAAAATGGGGCAAGTAAAAGGGAATTGTATCAAAGCTTACAAGTCAATGAAGATCCCCTTTTGGGTTCTTTTTTTTCTTTGCAGTTTAAAAATGTTCTAGCATTGTTAAACATATTTTATTTTTATTAGGCCTGAATCCAAATTGGGAGGGGGTTATATGTTTTTGGGGATAAGTAAGTAGTTCGTTTATGAATTAATTTTTCGAAGATTTTGAGAGAGGGTGTAAGTTGGATATTGGCCTATAGTTATTCAACTCTGTTTGGTCTCCTCCTTTGTGGATCGGGGTGACCCTTGCTATTTTGAGTACTGTAGGGAAGGTGGAGGATTCAATGGATTTGTTAAAGAGTGTTGCAATGATTGGTGATAGCACTTGTGACACTTTTTGTATATAAAGGGTGGTAAGGTATTTAAATCTCCTGCCTTGTTTTTTAGTGCGTTGATAATAAGGGAGACTTCGTATGGGTTAGTCGGAGCTAGGAACAGTGTGTTCGGTGTAGTTGCCGGTGAGGTAGTCATTTGGTGGGTATCTGAGCTTGGGATTTTAATGGCAAGGTTTTGTCCTATAGTGGAGAAGAAATCATTGAGTCTGTTTGCTGTTTCTGTTGGTGGGAGTTGGGGTTCATCTGATTTTGCTAATTTTATTTCGCTATTTCGTGATATCTTTTTTGTTCTCAGAATTTCTGATAGGTTTTCCAGGTCTTTTTATATCACCTCATAAGTTGGATAATCTGTTCTCATAATACAATTTTTTAGCCCTTCTTATCAGGCTGGTTAGGATTGACGAGTAACGTTTTGTTTGGTCTCTGGTTATGTGACCCATTCTGTACTGTTTTTCATATTGGTGTTTTGTATTTATGGATTTGAGAATGCTGGGTGTTAGCCAGGGACTGTTCAGTCTCTTAGCTGTCATCTGTTTAGTTTTTTTTAGGGCAGTGCTTGTTATAGAGGTATTGGGTCTTTTTTAGAAAATTATTAATACATTCGTCAATATCTGTATAGATTTCTAGCTCAGTGTGCCAGTCAATGTTTGTTACTGCTGTTTTGAAGTTATTAATGGCTGCCTCATTGTAAAGTCTGAAGGTGACTTTAGTAGTGTCTTGGGGTAGTTTACCAAGAGTTGTTATGAGGAAAGTAGGGTAGTGGTCTGTGGTATTATCTGTAATTATGCCTGATTTTAAAGGGGATATGGTGTTGGTCCAGATGTGGTCAAGTAGGGAAACACTAGTCTCTGTAACTCTTGTAGGTTTTGTTACTGTTGGTAGCAACATGCAGTTACTCATTGTGTTTGTGAATTCAGTAACGTGTGGTCCTGGTCTTGCAGGAGATTTATATTGAAGTCACCTGAGAGTAGTAAGTGATCTTTGCTCATGCGTGCATCAGTTATCATACTTCCTAGGTTTTGACTAAATTGGCTAATGTTTGATTGTGGAACTCTGTAGATGTTTATTACTGTGAGAGTTTTTTGTAGGTATTTGGATTTGAATTTAGCTATTATATATTCCCCATGTTCATCCCTTGTGCAAGTATTAGTGATACATTCTAGTTGGTCTGATAGTATATAGCAGTGCCACCCCCTTGTTGGTCTGGCCTACAGTTGTGTATGGCTGTGTAACCAGGAATGGCATAGACATCTGTAGTATCAGGCTTTAGCCAGGTTTCAGTTAGTGTAATGATGGACATATTGGCATGCAAGGAATTTAGTAATGCTAGGAGGTCATCATAATGCTGCTTAAAGATCTGATATTGTAGTTAAAGATAGTTATGTTGTTGTTGGCACTGGAGAAGTGCCTTTGATTGTTCTGCAGTGTAGTAATTACAGTAACTGTTTGATTCATTTAAGTCATTAAATAAGAGGTTGGTATCAGGATCAATGCTGTAATCATAAGATTTGTATGAATCTATAGTTAGAATTAAGTATAAAACAAAGTAAATAGTCTTAAGCTAAAAAATAGCACCTGAATTATTTAACAAATGTAAAATAATGAGCTAAGGTAGTTTTTTTTTTTTTTTTTAAGCTAAAATAAAGGAGACAATATAAAAGGGACTAATACAAATAAAGTGATGATCAAATAATGGAGCTTGGGAATATGATAGTAGGTAGTACTATAAAGGTAATTCTTTAAAGTTAGAATTATAGTATAAAATTATAATATAAAAGGGACTAATATAAGTTGTGGTGAACAATAAAGTGGTAATCAAATAAATGAGCTTTGGAATATAATGGCAAAATTGTGAACTTATTCTACTTTAGCACCTGAGAATAGCACCTTGATTATTTTAACAATTGTGAATATATAAACTAGGGTAGTTATATAAAGCTAAAATAAAGGAAAAATATATAAGGGACTAAAATTAAGTAATGGTAAACAAAGTTAAATGGACAGATGGTCACTATGAAATAATATTGGTTTAGGAGTAAGATCTGATTTGTAATATTAAATAAATTGAGCAGTTTATTACGTATTATTATACAGTACAGTGGACCCCCGCCTTACAAATGCATTACGTTATGTTAAATCCGCCATACAAAGCATTTGAACGCAAAAATTTTGCCTCGCCTCACAATAAAAAACTCGCCTTACGTGATTCATCAGGGATGTGTCCCACGTGTGGCCTCAGCGCCAGTGTTTACAAGCCAGCCAGTGAGGTCGCATCTACACATACATTCGGTACATTTCACATTATCCCAGTGTTTTTAGTGCTTGTAACTGCAAAATAAGTCACCATGGACCCCAAGAAAGCTTCTACTGCCATCCATGTGGTAAAAAAGGCGAGAATTAGTATGGAATTGAAAAAAGAGATTAAGGAAATGTGTGCAAAGTGGGTTGAACTGCAAACCTTAATGGATGAAAATCACCCTGACACAGATCCTGCAAGCCGTGTTGGCAACCTGTACAATGACAATGTTATGGCCCACTTTAGGAAAGTCTTAACCATTTCGGGGTTTCCGACGTACTAGTAAGGCTTACGCGCCAGGGTTTTTGACGTACTAGTATGCACAAATTCTAGCGCCCTCAAATCTAGCAAGAGAAATCGTAATGACATGATTGCAAACAAACCATACCACGGGCGGGGATAGAACCCGCGAGTTTAGAGACTCTCTGATCGCGGGTTCTATCCTGCCCGTGGTATGGTTTGGTTAGCAAGAGAAATGGTAGGTCTACATATGATAGAATGGGTCTATATGGTCAATGTGCGCAGAAATAAAAAAAATCCTGCAGCACAGTGCGTAATGAGAAAAAAAACTTTTGACCGTGTTTTTGGTTTAAAACAGCGACTTTGCACTGTATTTTCGTATGGAAATTTATTGTTGTATTCTAGTTTTCCTGGTCTTATTTTATAGAATGAAAGACATATTACAGAAATTGAGATGATTTTGATTGGTTTCACAATGAAAAGTACTTGAAATTAGCTCAAAGTAGCAAAAAATGTTCAATTTTTTGCCAAAGTTCAAAAGTAAACAGATCATGCCACGCGTCCAATACATGCCCAATTGGTGAATCTAATATCCTTTCAAAAGTGCGCTGGTATTATTTATACCATTTCTACACTTACAGTAGACTGTATAACAGTAAATCTTCTATTTTTTGTGAGAATAAAAATTCAAAGTGGGAAGCAAAAGAAATGTAAGAGGGCATGGGGAAGTGACCAATGAACAGAGGAAATGTTAATTTTAGTGCCAGGAATGTCTGTCTTGTTTTATTCTGGACCCTATTTGGAAATTGGCATCTTTTTAAATTTGTGTGAAATTGGCAAAATTGCTAAATTCTGACCACTTTATTGGATAGCTGAAATCGGTTAATGGGTGGTTTCTTGTACTCATTCGATAGAAAAAACAGTTCTAGTGAAATAGTTATGATTTTTGTCGACTAGTACACTGGAATTGGCTGAAAATAGGGCTCAAAGTGGGCAAAATCGCCGATGCGTAAACATCGTCGAGACCGCTAACTTCGCGAGAGCATAATTCCGTAAGTTTTCCATCAAATTTCATACTTTTGGTGTCATTATGATCGGGAAAAGATTCTCTATCTTTTCATAAGAACAAATATTTTTTTTATTTTTTTTTTTTTTGAAATTTTGGCAACCCTGAGAAAAAGTCTCTGAGAGGGCCTGGAGACCCTCAAAAGGTTAAAGGAATGGGTGGTACAGAGTTCTATGGACAGATTTGTTGTGCGACAGAGATCCAGTGACTCTCAAGCTGGTCCTAGTGGCATTAAAAGAAGAAGGGAAGTAACCCCAGAAAAGGACTTGCTTCCTCAACTCCTAATGGAAGGGGATTCCTTTTCTAAATAATAACAACTTCCACACTCTCCCCTCCTCCCATCCCATCAATCATCACCAGATCTTCAATAAAGGTAAGTGTCATGTATTCTTTTCTTAGCAGAGTAGTAATTGTGCATGTATTCTTCAGTTTGTGTGTATTAAAATAAAATAATTTCATGTGGTCCACTGTACTAATATCTAATATTTGTAATATATCTTTCATACTATCAAATGAGCCAAAAAATATGAGAATACAACCATTAAAACTATACGAAATATACCACTAAGGAGCGGCTAAATGGCTGATAAGTGAACTCCGTTATTTATGGTCCAATTTCCTTTTCAATTTTTTCTGTACTTTAAGAAAGACATCTTTCATCATACATAGCCCAAGTTTCAATAAGATAGTCCAACAACCATTATATTTATTTTATTAACCACATCGGCCAGATTCCCACCAAGGCAGGAGTGCTCGAAAAGAAAAAAATTTCATCATTCACTCCATCACTGGTCTTGCTAGAAGGGTGCTTTACACTACAGTTATAAAAACTGCAACATTAACATTGCCTCCCTTCAGAGTGTGGACACTGTACTTCCATCTCGAGGATCAGTCCAAGCCTGCGGGTTTCCCTGAATCCCTTCATAAATGATACTTTGTCACACTCCAACTACACGTCCAAGTAATTAAAAATCATTTGTTCATTCACTCCTATCAAATATGCTCATGCACGCTTGTGGAAGTCCAAGCCCCTCGCACACAAAACCTCATTTTACCTCCTCCCTCAACCTTTTCCTAGGCCGACCTACCCCACCTACCCTCACTACAGATTTTACACGCTTGAAGTCATACTGTTTTGCTCCATTCTCTCTAACATGTCCAAACCACCTCAACAACCCCTCCTAAGTCCTCTGGATAATAGTTTGGTAATCCCACACACCATTCTCCTCCGTTTCTGAACTACGAATTCTCTGCAATTATATTCACACCACACATTGCCCTCAGATATGACATCCAATTCCTTAGAATCAAGGCAGAGCCCCTCACCAGTTGTCAAGAAACCTCCCTCTCGCTTCTGGATATTTCCCTCGCGTCTTGGAGCAAAAAATTAACTGATTGACTGCTCCTAACTGGAAAAAAACTCGTACATGATGCACTCGTTAGTAGAGATTCCAGCATACTGAAGACTTTGTTAGGGTATGGGAAGATTGGCAAGGAGGGGAGAGGAGAAGAGGTTATCTTCTACATCATCACTACCACCCTCTACCACAAATCACTACACCCTCTACCCACCAATCACTACCACCCTCTACACCATCCATTACCATCCTCTACTGCCTCACTACCACATCACTACTACCCTCTACCACCATCACTAACACCCCACTCTCCATTATCGCTGCACCCTCTCCACCATCTACCACCCCTACACACCATACTCTACCCCCCCAAAACCCCCCCTCTTCCACCATCACTACCACTTTCTAAAACCAATCACTACCACATCTACCTTTGTAAGGTCGTGGTAGGGATATTTCTCCACAAAAATTTGCAACTCATTCTACTTTTGTACTTTATAAAAGGGCTGGCACTTGGAACTTTTCCTGCCCATGGTGGCTTATTTAGCAGTTGCATCAATAAACAAGAAACAAAAAAACAATGGATTATTGCAAAAGTTTCATATGAGTACGCAGGGTATGTTTCACTTGATGAGGACAAAGCCAGGACGACTTCAAAATGCATGCTGGGATGCTTGTATGGGCACTGGCAGGACTGGACACATTCCGTACAGAGGACGGAAAACCAGGTGATGAGAATACAGGGGACAATACTTGATGAAAAAAGTCGTAACAACGAATTCGATGATAAACCAGGGCAATTAAAAAACCAGGTATCCATGAACATCCTCTGGGTCAGGAGTTAACCCAAATACTCGCTATCCTCAGCTACTGTGGATGCAACTGCAGCATCAAGGCAATTCCAGGGAGAGGCCTGCTGGAACTAAAGCTGATAAAAGATAAATGCTTTCAATTGTTATGTATCTCATATTATTATACAGTTAGAGTGTACTTTTCTATCAAATTCCCCAACATATTTACTGCTAGGTGAGCAGGGACAGCCAGGTGATAGGGAAACACGCCTCAATATTTCCAACCTTACTTTGTAAACTAACAATTGTTTTATTACATGGAAACTATATTATCTTTTCATGAGAAAGAGGGAACAGTAATTTTCTCCTAAACCATGAATGTCATAAGAGGCAACCAAAATTGCCAGGCCACAAGGGGCTAGTATCCCTTCTCCCGTATAAATTTACTAATTTCAAAATAAAAAAAATTCAATTTTTCTTTTTAGGTCACCCTGCCCTCAGTGGGATAAAGCCGATTTGTTGAAGAAGAAGAAAGGATGCATTAAAAGAAATTAAAACTTTGAAAGTGAGTGACTCACCTAGATTATTGGCATGATGATACATGGTGAAGGATGCGTGCATACCCAGCCAGTTGAGCATGAGCCAGGCTAGGGGTGGAAGACCCATTGGGATGAGTGCAGTGCCACACACACTGGTTCCAATCAGAAGCCCACCTTCTGTCCAGTCGCCAACCCAACGCACATAGTAAATCGAAGGGCATTGATGACAAGAACAAGACCCTGATAAAATTATTATTTATTTTATAAACTTCCAAACATCATGGGAAGTGTGATAGAGTCCTTCCTGCATAAGTCATATGTGTAGTATAATGACTAAATGGGTCACCCTGCTTTGGTGGGATATGGCCAGTTAAAAAAAAAAATCGTTCCTTTTTCACATCGCCACAGAACCTTGGCGAGAGACAGCCGGTGCAGAAAAAAGTATCCCCAAAAGGGATATCTTAAACCCCTTAATGTCAAGTGTAGATCTATGTCGTTACTGTTGCTCCAAATGTAGATCAACGGTTTTCTTTTCTTGCCTCCAAATTTGGCACAAATGGCCGAGATGCTGGTTAGCATAGAATGGGTCTTAGCACTCGTGTGCACCATATTAAAAAAAATCTGGGACCACTTAGTACCTTGTGGGGAGCACCAGTTCAATTGAGCGCCAGCTAGAGCAAAGAGCATGGCAAACACCAGGGATTCACTGAAGTAATGTCATATTAACACTCCCCTTTTAAGAGGAAATGTGATGTTGACCCAAGTTTAGTGGATTAGAGATGGAATATGGCTACAAGTGGTTCGAGGAAATATCAGAAACCTATTGATAATAACCTCATTTCTGCAACATCCTTTCAATTTTGAATACCACTGGTAGTATCATCCTGCAGAATGTCTTTAACCTATGACCTAAATAAAGAGAAAACAATTCTGGAAAACACGTGTAATTACGTGTCTGGCAGCTGGGTGGGTGGGCTGGCTGGCGGGTGGGTGGGTGGCTGGCTGGCCGGGTTCTGATGGCTGGTTGCTGGCTGGCCGGGTTGCTGGCTGGCCGGGTTGCTGGCTGGCCGGGTGGTTGGCTGGCTGGGTGGCTGATTGACTTTGGCTCTGTCTATCTCTGTCTGTACCATCTATGCCTGTCTCTGAATCTCTGTCTCTTTCTACCTCTATCACTGTCTCTATCTTACAGGTATACATAAATAGTTATTATACAGAGTGGCCACAAAAACACTCCCTGATTTCAAACACGTTTAACAACTAACTTTATTCTAATAATCTTTCATAGTTAGTAGCTTCAGATGCAGGATTTCATTCAGTTTCACGTGGTATTGGGTGCATTAAACCCAGTTATTCATTCCAAACCACATATATATACGTTCACTACACAGTGCCTCGAAATTTTGAAAAATAAAACAATCTTTTTTTTTATTGACAAAAAAAAAAATTTCTAAGTGCTTAGGATAAAAAAAAAAAAAATTTAGGATCAGTATTTACCAAAATACGGGCCCAGAAGTTGGCACCTGGGATGCTCTCATTTGACAACAACAGTGAGTCTTGCCGTTGCAGAAGTGTTGCCGATATACTTTTTCTATTTTTCATATTGTTTATATAATTTTTATGTTTGATAATTTACAATGTATAGTAGTTCTTGTCATTTTTATAACAATCTTTGTTTATGGACACTAGTATTAGGTACTGAAAATTGTACTCATAATCGGGACAAAACACATGACAGTTAGACATTTACACCTGCCTTGGTCATTTTACTATTGTCTTCTATATATAAAAAGTATTTATAGGTCCCAGCAAGTTTTGGATATATGGGAAGAAGAAGAAGAAGAAGGAAGAAAGAGAAGAATAAGAGTAGATGGTAAAAGAAGAAGATGAAGAAGAAGAACGAAGAAGAAGATAAGAAAAGAAGAAGAAGAAGAGAAGAAGAAGAAGAAAAGAAGTAGAAGTAGAAGTAGAAGGAAGGAAGAAGATGATGAAGAAGAAGAAGAAGAGAAGAAGAAGAAGTAGAAGTTAGAAGTTAGAAGAAGAAGTAGAGAAGGAAGAAGAGGAAGAAGAAGAGGAAGAAGAAGAAGAAGGAGAAGAAGGAAGAAGAAGAGGAAGAAGAAGAAGTAGAAGAAGTAGGAAGTAGAAGAAGAGAAGAAGAAGAAGAAGAAGAAGAAGAAGAAGAAGAAGAAGTAGTAGTAGTAGTAGTAGTAGTAGTAGTAGTAGTAGTTGTAGAGGACAGTAGTTGTTGTAGTTAGTATAGTAGTAGTAGTAGTAGTGGTGTAGTAGTAGTTAGTAGTAGTAGTAGTGGTAGTTGAGTAGTAGTAGTAGTGTAGTCAGTAGTAGTAGGAGGTGGAGGAGTAGTTAGTAGTGGTTAGTTGTAGTAGTAGTTAGTAGGAGGAGGAGGAGGAGGTAATGTAGTTGTAGTAGTATTAGTAGTAGTAGTAGTAGTAGTTGTAGTTGTAGTTAGTAGTGTAGTAGGATGAGAAGTGGAGGGTGTGTAGTGTAGTAGTAGTAGTTGTAGTAGTAAGCGAGGAGGAGGAGGGAGGAGGAGGAAGGAGGAGGAGGAGGAAGGTGGAGGAGTGTAGTAGTAGTATTAGTAGTAGTTGTAGTCAGTAGTAGGAGGAGGAGTTGTTGTAAGTAGTTGTTGGAGTAGTAGTTGTAGTAGTAGTTGGAGGAGGAGGAGGTGGTGGAGGTGGAGTAGTAGTAGTAGTGGTGGTAGTAGTAGTAGTAGTCAGTAGTAGTAGCTAGTAGTAGTGGTTGGTAGTAGTAGTTGTTGTAGTAGTAGGGTAGGGGTAGTAGTGGCAGTGGTAGTAGTAGTTGGATTAGTAGTAGGAGTAGTAGAAGTTGTAGTAGTAGTAGTTGTTGTAGTAGTAGTAGTAGTAGTAGTAAGTAGCAGTAGAATAGTAGTAGTAGTAGTAGTGGTAGTC
>NC_069421.1:56594451-56612007 GCF_026875155.1 Cherax quadricarinatus
AGCTAGCCTGCTTCCCGCTAGCCTGCCAGCGGGTTTACCCTTTGCCAGCCAGCCAGAATTGTTTCTTTTTACTTAGGGAATAGGTTATAAACATTTTGAAAAAGGGGTTGCACAAATATTGCACATGGGTTTTATCAAGGTTTTTTTTATATTTCCTCACCCCTTGTGGCCAAATCCCCCTCAAAAACCACTAAACTCAGGGTCAAAAAACACTTTTTCTTTTAAAAAGGGAGTGTTAAAATACATGGACATCAGTGAAACCCAGGTGTTTGCTGCATGTTTTTTTTTTACTGGAGCTCATTTGAACGGGTGCCCCCCCAAAGTACTAAGGGGGTCCCAAAAATTTTTTTAAAACCGCACACTGGTGTTAGGCCCATTCTATGCTGACCAGGGTTTTCAGGCCAATCATGCCAAATTTGGGAAAGGGAGGAAAAATAAAAGTATAAATACGTTTGGGGCACAAAACGGGGCCCCCTTTTTTTCCCTGTGGGCCCCCCATGTCCTAAACGGACACCTTTACCCAAAACACAAGACACAGATTTTCTTTTTGATATTTCCCCGTGTCCTTTTCCACTGTGTAAAAAATCTATTTCAAAAAAAAGAAGCCCCAAAATTGAAAAATTTATTTTCCAGAAGTATTAAAGTAAAACCCGTCTGAAAATCAATTTAAGACTCTTTCCCAAAAAACCCCCTTAATCACCCCAGACTAAAAAGTGAATTTCCGTACACCCCTTACTCCCTTTATACTCCCCCCAATAACTGAAACAACCACATTAAAACCCTTTTTTTCCCTTGTTGACAGGAATAATTGAATCCTTTTTTTCACAAAGAAATTTTTGAATTTTATCTTTTTATCATACAATTTTTTATTCATTTATTAAAAAAATATTCTACTGGGACAACTGTGAATAAAATTTTTTCCCCGTAAATTGATATACTCCCTTAGTAAATTTAAGGGAGGGTGTAAGCCCAATTTTGTTAAATTTGGGCCCCAAAAGCCCAGACCCTTAAAAGGGCTCTTTTGCATTGCAACCCATATTTTTAAATACAAACTCAATGTAATGTTTTTGGAAAAACATAAAATAAAAAAATTTAAAAAAATTTGTTTGGCTGTTTATGGGTTTTTAAAAAACCCCTCAAGTGCACCCCTTTTGGGTTTCTTGCAAACTTAAAAGCGATTTTGTTTCCCGTTTTGGTCCAGATGCTTGCAGCATATCTGGGTTTGGGATATGCAAAAATGCTTCAGTTATCGAAAATTTTTTGCTCCTCCAGGGGGTGCAGGTAGTGGTAAGTGTAAACTGTGCTTTCACGTACCCCCAAAGAAAGAAGTCCAAAAAAGTTAAGTCCAAAATGACCCCCAGGGGCCCCTTTTCAGAGATTACACTTTGGTTTGGGTTTTTTCAATGTGTCTTTGGGCAAGTTTCAGACAAACCTTTTATTGTATATTTAAGGGGGAAGCCCATTATTATGCAAAAGCAATTTCTGGCAGACTATTCCTTGACCTTTTTAAAAGGTTATTTTTGCCCCTTTATTTAAAAAAAACGCTCACAAGGTGTTTTTTTTAAAGTTTAAAAACCCAAACATGCCAGAAAAAATTTGGCTGCTTGTATTTTGGGGTCCCATGATTTCTTGATTGTTGAAATCTAATTGGCAGGTAGTAAAGCGTTATATAGGTAATTGCTACATGCAGTACAAATTTTAGGGCGATTGTTGCACAATTCCCAAATTTCCCCTCCCATTTAGTGAAAACCAAAAAAATTTTGATGGGCCCAGTATAATCCCGCACCACTAGATCACCTTGCACAAACCAGAATATTTAATCTTTCCCAGCACAAGCCAGTGGCCAAAAGATTGGGCCCAGCACAATTTCCCGTGACCATTGGTACCTAGCACAATCCAAACAACTACTTTGAGGGCCCAGCACAATCCAGTGACCATTGTCACCTAGTACAATCCCGGGGGCCCCTAGATCAAGGTTTATGCGTGGACATAAACACAAAGGGGGATAGTGGGAAGGAAGCTCCCGTAGGTCACCTTTTGTTTTCACAAATAAAACTCCAAACCCCCTACAAAAATGATGGCTTTTAAAAAAATCCTTCAAAAAATATTGGTTAAAGGGAGGGTTTAGGGCTAGGAATTTTTAAAAAACATATAGGTAGTAGGTTTGGGAGACAGAACCACCCAAGGGGGAGTTACTAAAAATTTCCTTGCCCAAGGGGGTGTAAAACGAAAGCCTGTAATTGTTTTACAGATGGTTGGATTTTCTGGTGTCCTTTTTTTCTGTCTCATAAACAGCAAGATTTCAGGTACGTTTGTACTTTCTTACTCTTAGGGCCAAACACATGCATGTACAAGCATTTATTTTGTTTACAAAACCTTGGGGGTTTTTTTTATTTTCTTTCTAGTTCTTGTTTTTTGTTTTTTCCTCTTATCTCCTTTTGGGGAAATGGAAAAGAAATTTTTCCCCCCGTAAGCCAAAGGGTTTTTGTAAGAAAGGGGACCCAAAAAAAAGCCGGAGCCCAAAGGGGTAGTTAAACCCCCTTTTCCCGTATAAAATTTCCTTTAAAATTTTAAAAAAGAAAAATTTGTTTTTTTTTTGGGCCACCCTGCCTTGGTGGGATACGGCCGGTTTTTTTTTAAAAAAAAAGAAAAAAAAAAAAAAATAGGGAAATAGGTTTGGGAGACAAAAACAACCCGGGAAGTACTACCTTTCCCGCCAAGGGAGTGAAAAAAGAAAAACCTGTTAAATTTTTTTACTTTATGGTAGGATTGGGTGGTGTCTTTTTTTCTGTCTCATAATATGCAAGAAATTTCAGGCATGTCTTGCTATTTTTACTTACACTTAGGTCACCTTTCCATTTCTTTTACCCCCTTTTTTTATAAACAATCATTGGTTTTCTTTGATTTTTTCTTAATTGTTCTTGGTCTTAAATTTAAATTTTCCCTTTTTTTAAACCATGTGGAAGTGGGAAAAAGGGAAACTTTCCCCGTAAGCCATGCGGGGTTGTAAAAGTAAAATAAAATGCGGGAACAATGGGTAGTAACCCCCCTTTTCCCCTTTTAAAAATTACTAAAAAGAAATTTAAAAAGAAAAAAAATTGTCAAAGTGGGAAGTCTGGGAAAGTGCGTGGATGGGTTTTGCAGGGTGTTTTAGAAAGGATGATTGTGGATGTTATGAATGAGAAGAAGCTGGATGTCCTGGCTTTAAGTGAAACAAAGCTGAAGGGGATGGGAGAGTTTCAGTGGAGAGGAATAAATGGGATTAGGTCAGGGGTTTCAAATAGAGTTAGAGCTAAAGAAGGAGTAGCAATAATGTTGAAGGATAAGCTATGGCAGGAAAAGAGGGACTATAAATGTATTAATTCAAGGATTATGTGGAGTAAAATAAAGATTGGATGTGAAAAGTGGGTTATAATAAGCATGTATACACCTGGAGAAGAGAGAAGTGTAGAGGAGAGAGAGAGATTTTGGGAAATGTTGAGTGAATGCGTGGGGAGTTTTGAATCAATGTGAGAGTAATGGTGGTTGGGGATTTCAATGCTAAAGTGGGTAAAAATGTTATGGAGGGTAGTAGTAGTAGGTAAATTTGGGGTGCCAGGGGTAAATGTAAATGGGGAGCCTTTAATTGAGCTATGTGTAGAAAAGAAATTTGGTAATAAGTAATACATATTTTATGAAAAGAGGATAAATAAATATATACAAGGTATGATGTAGCCGTAATGAAAGTAGTTTATTAGATTATGTATGGTGGATAAAGGTTGATGGGCAGGCTCCAGGATGTACATGTTTATAGAGGGGCAACTGATATATCGGATCATTATTTAGTTGTAGCTACAGTTAGAGCAAGAGGTAGATGGGAAAAGAGGAAGGTGGAATCATCAAGTAAGAGGGAGGCGAAAGTGTATAAACTAAGGGAGGAGGAAGTTCGGGTGAGATATAAGCGACTATTGGCAGAAAGGTGGGCTAGTGCAAAGATGAGTAGTGGGGGGGGGTTGAAGAGGGTTGGAATAGTTTTAAAAATACAGTATTAGATTGTGGGGCAGAAGTTTGTGGTTATAGGAGGGTGGGGGCAGGAGGAAAGAGGAGTGATTGGTGGAATGATGAAGTAAAGGTGTGATAAAAAGAGAAAAAGGTAGCTTATGAGAGGTTTTTACAAAGCAGAAGTGTTATAAGAAGAGCAGAGTATATGGAGAAAGGTAAAGAGAGTGGTGAGAGAGTGCAAAAGGAGAGCAGATGATAGAGTGGGAGAGGCACTGTCAAGAAATTTTAATGAAAATAAGAAAAAATTTTGGAGTGAGTTAAACAAGTTAAGAAAGCCTAGGGAAAATATGGATTTGTCAGTTAAAAACAGAGTAGGGGAGTTAGTAGATGGGGAGATGGAGGTATTGGGTAGATGGCGAGAATATTTTGAGGAACTTTTAAATGTTAAGGAAGAAACAGAGGCAGTAATTTCATGCATTGGTCAGGGAGGTATACCATCTTTTAGGAGTGAAGAAGAGCAGAATGTAAGTGTGGGGGAGGTACGCGAGGCATTACGTAAAATGAAAGGGGGTAAAGCAGCTGGAACTGATGGGATCATGACAGAAATGTTAAAAGCAGGGGGGGATATAGTGTTGGAGTGGTTGGTACTTTTGTTTAATAAATGTATGAAAGAGGGGAAGGTACCTAGGGATTGGCGGAGGGACATGTATAGTCCCTTATATAAAGGGAAAGGGGACAAGAGACTGTAAAAATTATAGAGGAATAAGCTTACTGAGTATACCAGGAAAAGTGTATGGTAGGGTTATACTAATTGAAAGAATTAGAGGTAAGACAGAATGTAGGATTGCGGATGAGCAAGGAGGCTTCAGAGTGGGTAGGGGATGTGTAGTATCAAGTGTTTACATTGAAGCATATATGTGAACAGTATTTAGATAAAGGTAGGGAAGTTTTTATTGCATTTATGGATTTAGAAAAGGCATATGATAGAGTGGATAGAGGAGCAATGTGGCAGATGTTGCAAGTATATGGAATAGGTGGTAAGTTATTAAATGCTGTAAAGAGTTTTTATGAGGATAGTGAGGCTCAGGTTAGGGTGTGTAGAAGAGAGGGAGACTACTTCCGGTAAAAGTAGGTCTTAGACAGGATGTGTAATGTCACCATGGTTGTTTAATATATTTATAGATGGGGTTTATAAAGGAAGTAAATGCTAGGGTGTTCGGGAGAGGGGTGGGATTAAATTTTTGGGGAATCAAATTCAAATGGGAATTGACACAGTTACTTTTTGCTGATGATACTGTGCTTATGGGAGATTCTAAAGAAAAATTGCAAAGGTTAGTGGATGAGTTTGGGAATGTGTGTAAAGGTAGAAAGTTGAAAGTGAACACAGAAAAGAGTAAGGTGATGAGGGTGTCAAATGATTTAGATAAAGAAAAATTGGATATCAAATTGGGGAGGAGGAGTATGGAAGAAGTGAATGTTTCAGATACTTGGGAGTTGACGTGTCGGCGGATGGATTTATGAAGGATGAGGTTAATCATAGAATTGATGAGGAAAAAAGGTGAGTGGTGCGTTGAGGTATATGTTGGAGTCAAAAAACATTATCTATGGAGGCAAAGAAGGGAATGTATGAAAGTATAGTAGTACCAACACTCTTATATGGGTGTGAAGCTTGGGTGGTAAATGCAGCAGCGAGGAGACGGTTCGAGGCAGTGGAGATGTCCTGTTTAAGGGCAATGTGTGGTGTAAATATTATGCAGAAAATTCGGAGTGTGGAAATTAGGAGAAGGTGTGGAGTTAATAAAAGTATTAGTCAGAGGGCAGAAGAGGGGTTGTTGAGGTGGTTTAGTCATTTAGAGAGAATGGATCAAAGTAGAATGACATGGAAAGCATATAAATCTATAGGGGAAGGAAGGCGGGGTAGGGGTCGTCCTCGAAAGGGTTGGAGAGAGGGGTAAAGGAGGTTTTGTGGGCAAGGGGCTTGGACTTCCAGCAAGCATGCGTGAGCGTGTTAGATAGGAGTGAATGGAGACGAATGGTACTTGGGACCTGACGACCTGTTGGAGTGTGAGCAGGGTAATATTTAGTGAAGGGATTCAGGGAAACCGGTTATTTTCATATAGTCGGACTTGAGTCCTGGAAATGGGAAGTACAATGCCTGCACTTTAAAGGAGGGGTTTGGGATATTGGCAGTTTGGAGAGATATGTTGTGTATCTTTATATGTGTATGCCTCTAGACTGTTGTATTATGAGCACCTCTGCAAAAACAGTGATAATGTGCGAGTGTGGTGAAAGTGTTGAATGATGATGAAAGTATTTTCTTTTTGGGGATTTTCTTTCTTTTTTTTGGGTCACCCTGCCTCGGTGGGAGACGGCCGACTTGTTGAAAAAAAAAAAATAAAAATAAAAATAAAGGGTGAGGAGAAAGATACAAGGAGCAGATTGTGTACTACTTATATAAAGGAACAAGGGTTACAGTATACAGGGGGACCTGGATAAGCAGTCTAATATACAAAATATCAATGCACACTAAACATGCACGTTCACTGTAGAAGACATCATGGAAAAGATAAAGAGAGTGTAAAAGTTTAGCCAGAGGACAGCAAGCCAATCACGTGGCAAAGTAAGTTTGCTAAAGAATAAAAAGGCACAAAATAGTGGCTGGAACAATCTACAAATGACCTGCACACAGGAGAATGTGCAGGTGATCTCTATACAGTTTGGTACACTGAGATTACTACAGCTACTGATACTGTGCATGTACAATGATCCTGAAATTCATTAAATACATAAAACCAGGAACACCTGTGTTTTATTTTTCTTTCCAAGTGATCTATTAAGAATCTAAAGCTGATCATGTATATGTGACATAACATAAACAAGTATAATTGACAAACTTGAACTTACAAAATAATAATTACTGTGGAGATCAATATTAATTTAAAAATAGTGCCAGCTGGCCTGGCTCAAGAATACCAGCTGGCAAGGCTGAAGAGTGCCAGCTCGTTCAGAAGGCTGAGGAAAGTGTTTGCAGTTCTTGTGAAACAGAAAACAGGGTATAAGTTTTTTATGAAAAATAATAAGACTGTTCAGATTATTAACTCCAGATTATTAATCTTTTAACTGTCCAAACGTTGATCTACATTCTTACTGCTAGCGCTCCAAATGTAGATCAATGTTTTCTTTTCTGCCTCCAAATTTGGCACTACAGGCCTGATAGACCTTGGCATTATAGAATGGGTCTTAACACTCAGTGTTCAAGGTATTAAAAAATCTGGGACCACTTAGTACATTGTGGGAGCACCAATTCAACTGAGCGCCAGCTAGAGCAAACAGCGTGGCAAACACCAGGAATTCACTGATGTCATGACGTATTAACACTCCCCTTTTAAGAGGAAAGTGATGCTGACCCTTAGTTTAGTGACTTTGAGATAGATGTGGCCACAAGTGTTCGAGGAAATATCAAAAACCTTGATAATAACCCATGTTCAACATTTGTGCCACCTCCTTTCAATTTTGATACCACTGGTAGTGTCATCCTGCCAGAATGTCCTACAATCTACACCCTAAGTAAAGAGAAATTATTGTAATACTTGTTCAGCAGGCCAGCAAGCTGGTTGGACAGCTGGCCGGCTGGTTGGCTGGCTAGCTAGCTGACTGACATTGGCTGTCTCTGTCTCTATCTCTGCCTATCTTTGTCTCTATCTTTCCCTCTGTCTCTATCTCTATCTCACATGTACATATAAGTACAGTTATCATACATAGTGTAAATTACCTATTTTTTTTTTTTTTTTTTTTTTTCAAACAAGTCGGCCGTCTCCCACCGAGGCAGGGTGACCCAAAAAAGAAAGAAAATCCCCAAAAAGAAAATACTTTCATCATCATTCAACACTTTCACCACACTCACACATTATCACTGCTTTTGCAGAGGTGCTCAGAATACAACAGTTTAGAAGCATATACGTATAAAGATACACAACATATCCCTCCAAACTGCCAATATCCCAAACCCCTCCTTTAAAGTGCAGGCATTGTACTTTCCCATTTCCAGGACTCAAGTCCGACTATATGAAAATAACGGTTTCCCTGAATCCCTTCACTAAATATTACCTTGCTCACACTCCAACAGATCGTCAGGTCCCAAGTATCATTCGTCTCCATTCACTCCTATCTAACACGCTCATGCACGCTTGCTGGAAGTCCAAGCCCCTCGCCCACAAAAACCTCCTTTACCCCTCTTTCCAACCCTTTCGAGGACGACCCCTACCCCTCTTTCCTTCCCCTATAGATTTATATGCTTTCCATGTCATTCTACTTTGATCCATTCTCTCTAAATGACTAAACCACCTCAACAACCCCTCTTCTGCCCTCTGACTAATGCTTTTTATTAACTCCACACCTTCTCCTAATTTCCACACTCCGAATTTTCTGCATAATTATTTACACCACACATTGCCCTTAGACAGGACATCTCCACTGCCTCCAAACCGTTCTCCTCGCTGCTGCATTTACCACCCAAGCTTCACATCCATATAAGAGTGTTGGTACTACTATACTTTCATACATTCCCTTCTTTGTCTCCATAGATAACGTTTTTTGACTCCACATATACCTCAACGCACCACTCACCTTTTTTCCCTCATCAATTCTATGATTAACCTCATCCTTCATAAATCCATCTGCCGACACGTCAACTCCCAAGTATCTGAAAACATTCACTTCTCCATACTCCTCCTCCCCAATTTGATATCCAATTTTTCTTTATCTAAATCATTTGATACCCTCATCACCTTACTCTTTTCTATGTTCACTTTCAACTTTCTACCTTTACACACATTCTCAAACTCATCCACTAACCTTTGCAATTTTTCTTTAGAATCTCCCATAAGCACAGTATCATCAGCAAAAAGTAACTGTGTCAATTCCCATTTTGAATTTGATTCCCCATAATTTAATCCCACCTAATTACCTAATATAATCCAAAATTCCAGACAAAGTGCTATACTGTGCTTGCAGATATAAGACATAATAAGTATGACTGGCATAATATAAGGCATTATAAGCATGACTGGCATAATATAAGGCATAATAAGCATGACATCTCCACTGCCTCCAGCCTTCTCCTTGTTGCAACATTCACCACCCATGCTTCACACCCATATAAGAGCATTGGTATAACTATTCTCTCATACATCCCCCTCTTTGCTTCCATGGTTAACGTTTTTTGTCTCCACAAACTCCTCAATGCACTACTCACCTTTTTCCCCTCGTCCACTTCCAAATATCTAAACACATTCACTTCCTCTATACTTCTCATTTCCAATCTGATATCCAATCATTCATCACCCTGCTCTTTCCTATCTTCACTTTTAATTTCCTTCTTTTACATACCCTCCCAAATTCATCCACCAACCTTTACAACTTCTCTTCAGAATCTCCCAAAACCAGTGTCATCAGCACAAAACAACTTTGACAACTTCCAATTTGTATTAGAATCTACATACTTTAATCCCACCCCTCCTACCAACACCCAAGCATTCACTTCTTTTACAACCCTATCATAAATATGTTAAACACTTATGGTGACATTACACATCCCTGTCTAAGGTCTACTTTTACTGGAAAACAATCTCCGTCTCTCCTACATACACTAACCTGAGCCTCACTATCCTCATAAAAATTCTTAACCGGTTCCAGTAACCTACCACCTATTCCATACACTTGAAACATCTGCCACATTGCTCTCCTATCTACCCTATTTTATGCTTTTTCTAACTCTGTGAAAGCAATGAGCACTGAAGAAAATAAAGGAGTTAAAAGTACAATTTACCAAGTGGATTTTGATCATTTCAAAAGTCAATTATACCAAGGTTTTACTATAACTTTATTTAATTGTTTTTACCTTAAAGAATGATGAAAGGAGTAACAAATGTTGAGATGATCAAAGCCAATAAAACTTACTAAAACTACAGGTAAAATAACAGATTCCATGGCCCAGCTGAAGAGGTAGTAGCGCTGCTTGTTGAAGACCGTCACAGGTCTGTTGAGAGCTTCAGCAAGCAAGATTCTGAGGTTGGCAATGTATGGAGTTTCTAGCAGAATATATGGAGTAGCTTTGAGAGGAGTTCGAGCCTTGGGGGAACTAAAGCCCTCTCCTACACCTTCCAGATGTGGGGAATATATGTCCCCCATGTGAAGCTCTCCTACATTCCCACTACAACTTTCCTGCAAGGAAAATATATTATAGATCAAATACTGTGTTTATAACCACTACAGTGTACCAACCAACCTTAAACATCATTATTCAGATATATGTCTACAACCAGGGAGGTGTAAAATCTTTTATGAGTGAAAAGAGCCAGATGTGAGTGTAGAGGAGGTGCATGAGGCATCACATAAGAATGAGACGAGGTAAAGCAGCTGGAACTGACGGGATCATGACAAAAATTTTAAAAGCAGGGGGGAATATTGTTTTGGAGTGGTTGGTACTTCTGTTCAATAAATGTATGAAAGAGGGGACGGTAACTAGGGACTAGCAGAGAGCATACATAGGTCCTTCATATAAAGGGAAGAGGGATAAAAGAGTAAAAATTACAGGTCTCCCTTAACATTCGCATTTTCAAGTTTTGCGGGCTTCACGCAATTGTGAATTTCCAGCCGCCAAATCATATTTAAGTTTTCCGCCACCTGCGCGCCCCTACTACCCTCCTTCCTACCCCCGCAACTGGCAGCCAGCCCGCCCTCCGCTCAGTGTGGTGAGTGTTTTGTTTGTTCATTATTTGCTATTAAACTACAGTATAAATAATGTCAACCCATTCATGACTGCATATTGGAATGGCCATTCTGACAGGTATTGGACGGTGACATCATTTGTTTACTCTTGAACACTGCAAAGAATTGAACATCTCTGCTACTGCTACTGCTAAGAATAATAATAATAATAATACGATAGAACTAAAGAAGGAAACTGTACAAAAATACAAGGGTTGAAGCAGAGGTGGAGGCAGTGGTTGAGGCATCGTGAGTCAGTGTGGCTTTGTTTATGCAGGAGTGAGCATTAGCCTCCGTGCTCTTCCAATACATTTCATAATACATGTAATTCATTGTGTTTGGTGCTTGTAGATTGAGTGTGACTGCAGTGGTTGAGGCAGTGGTTGAAGCAGTGGTAGAGGCAGTGGTTGAGGCAGTGGCAGAGGAAGTGGTTGAGGCAATGGCAGAGGAAGTGGTTGAGGCAATGGTAGAGGCAGTGGTTGAGGCAGTGGTAGAGGCAGTGGTTGAGGCAGTGCTAGAGGCAGTAGTAAAGGCAGGAGTTGAGGCAGTAGTTAAGGCAGTTGTAGAGGCAGTTGTAGAGGCAGTGGTTGAGGCAGAGTTGGACGCAGTGTTGGAGGCAGTGTTGGAGGCAGTGTTGGAGGCAGTGGTTGAGGCAGTGGTTGAGGCAGTGGTTGAGGCAGTGGTTGAGGCAGTGGTTGAGGCAGTGGTTGAGGCAGTGGTTGAGGCAGTGGTTGAGGCAGTGGTTGAGGCAGTGGTTGAGGCAGTGGTTGAGGCAGTGGTTGAGGCAGTGGTTGAGGCAGTGGTAGAGGCAGTGGTTGAGGCAGTGGCTGAGGCAGTAGTTGAGGCAATGGTAGAGGCAGTGGTAGAGGCAGTGGTTGAGGCAGTGGTATTTAACAGCATACATGTTATTAACCCTTTCAGGGTCGAGATACCCCCTCCTAAACTCATTCTCAGGGTCGAAAATTTTTCAGAAAAAAAAATAATTTTTTTCTTATGAAATGACAGAGAATTTTTTCCCGATCATAATGGCACCAAAAGTATGATATTTCATGGAAAACTTACGGAATTATGCTCTCACAAAGGTAGCAGTCTTGAGGATGTTGACGCATCGGCGATTTCGCCTACTTTGAGCCCTGTTTTCGGCCAATTTCAGTGTACTAGTCAACAAAAATCATATCAGTTTTGCTAGAACTTCATTTTTTCTGTCACATGAGTGAAAGAAACCACCCATTTACCAATTTCAACTATCCAATAAAGTGGTCAGAAATTGGCAATTTTGCTAATTTCACACAAATTTCAGAAGATGCCTATTTCCAAATAGGGTCCAGAATAAGCAAGACAGACATTCCTGGCACTAAAATTACATTTTCTCTGTTCATTAGTCACATCCCCAGGCCCCTCTTGCAACTCTTTTGCTTTCAACTTTGAATTTTTATACTCACAAAAAATAGAAGATTTACTGTTATGCAGACTATTGCATTAGTGTAGAAATGGTATAAATAATATCAGTGCACTTGTGAAAGAATATTAGACTCACCAGTTGACGTGTAATGGACGCTTAGCATGATTTGTTTACTTTTAAAATTTGGTAAAAATTGAACATTTCTGCTACTTTGAGCTCAATTTCAAGGTACTTTTCATTATGAAACAAATCAAAACCATCTCCATTTTTGTACTATGTCTTCTATTCTATAAAATGAGACCAGGAAAGCTAGAATACAACCAAAAGTATCATATGAAAGTACACCTCAAAGTCGATGTTTTAAACCAAAAACACGGTCGGAGTTTTTTTTTTCTCATTATGCACAGTGTGATGCAGGATTTTTTTATACTGTTCACACTGACCACATAGACCCATTCTTTCATATGTAGGCCTACCAGCTTTCTCTCACTAGATCTGAAGGCGCTAGAATTTAGGCATTCTAGTACGTCAATAACCCTGGTGCGTAAGCCGTACTATAGCACTTCGGAAACCCTGAAAGAGTTAATAATATTAATAATAATATTAATAATAATAATAATAATATTTTTATTATTTTATTTTTATTAACACACTGGCCGATTCCCACCAAGGCAGGGTGGCCCGAAAAAGAAAAACTTTCACCATCATTCACTTGCCAGAAGGGTGCTTTACACTACAGTTTTTAAAGTGCAGCATTAACACCCCTCCTTCAGAGTGCAGGCACTGTACTTCCCATCACTGCATCAGTCTATTCAAATCATCCTGGAGTGCTCTAGTGTCCTCATTAGAATGAACTGGATGGCCTATTTTGATGTCATCAGCAAATTTGCTTATGTCGCTATTTATTCCCTCATCTATGTCGTTTGTGTAAATTGTGAACAACAATGGGCCCAACACTGACCCCTGAGGAACACCACTTGTGACGTGCCCCCATTCTGATTTCTCCCCATTTATGCAAACACTCTGCTGTCTATTTGTCAGCCATGCCTCTACTCAGGAAAAAATTTCTCCTATTCCGTGTGCCTTAAGTTTCCTCAATAGCCTCTGGTGTGGAACTCTAGAGAAAGCCTTACTGAAGTCCATATACATAATATCATATTCATTACCATGATCTACCTCCTCAAACACCTTAGTGAAAAAAGTTAGTAAATTCGTAAGACAAGAACGCCCCTTTGTAAAATCGTGTTGAGATTCAATAATCAATCTGTGCCTGTCAAGATGGCTACGAATTGCTTCGGCAATTATTGATTCCATAAATTTTCCCACTACGGAGGTAAGGCTTATTGGTCTATAGTTCGAAGCCAAGGACCTGTCACCTGCCTTGCAAATAGGTATTACATTTGCCATTTTCCACTTATCAGGCACTATGCCAGTTTGTAGTGATACGTTAAAAAGATTAGCCAAAGGTATGCTAAGTTCCTCTTTACATTCCTTTAACACCCTTGCAAACAGTTCATCAGGGCCTGGGGATTTGTTAGGTTTTAGTTTCTCTAATTGTCTGAGGACCACGTCTCTAGTTACCGCAATCGTACATAGTTTATTATCATCCTGTTCTACATAATCTATTATTTCAGGAATATTGCTAGTATTTTCCTGGGTGAAAACTGAGAGGAAGTAGGCATTTAGAATTTCACACATATCCTTATCACTGTCAGTGATCTGACCAGAGTTACTCTTAAGTGGGCCAATCGTGTCCCTAATCTTACTTCTGTATACCTGAAAGAACCCTTTTGGGTTAGTCTTTGAATCCCTTGCAACCTTAGCCTCATAATCCCTTTTTGCTTTTCTTATTCCTTTCTTTATTTCTCTCTTTAACTGAATATATTGATTACTTAACTGCCCATCCCCTCTTTTGATATGCCTATATATGCCTCTCTTTAGACCAATGAGATGTTTTAATCTATTGTTCATCCATTTGGGATCATTTTTGTTAGATCTAATTTCCCTACTCAGAACAAAAGTTGTCTGGGCAGCTAGAACTATGCTCTGAAAAACGTCATATTAGCAACCAAGATCACCTACCTGGCCCATAGTCAGGACATCCCAATTTAGCCCACCCAGGTAATTTTTCAGTCCCATGAAGTCGGCCAAGCGAAAATCTGGGACAGAGATTTGATTGCAGTTATCTGGGTAATTCCATGATATATTGCAACTAAGTGATTTGTGATCACTTTCCCCAAGCTCATCATTAACCTCAAGATTATTAATTAGTGAATCTTTGTTGGCAAGAACCAAGTCAAGCAGATTGTTTCCTCTAGTTGGTTCTGTCACAACCTGTTCTAAAAAGCAATCCTGAACTGTATCAAGAAAGTCACTAGACTCAAGATTTCCTGTCATATTGTTCCAATCAATTTGTCTAAAGTTAAAATCTCCCATTATCACAACATTTTCATATCTAGATGCCTTATGAATTTCGTCCAATAACAGCTTACTGCCCTCCCTATCAAGGTTTGGGGGAATAGAGTTACACAGAACCAACAACAAGAAAGCGACAGAGACGATCTTCCAACAAGGGCCAGCAAGGCAGAGCTGGAGAGGCACGTCTTGTTGGAAGCAACATCAAACAGACAAGAGAGCGAGCGCAGGCCAGGCCGACTCTCCTCCAGGTGAGGTCTGATCACCCCACCCTGATCACGTGACTCCGTGGACTGCTGCTTCCCAGCAACTACAGAGAAGCCGGCAGGGAAACAAGCGGAGCGATAGTTAGACAAGGCCGACAGCTACTTAACACTCACGAACTATGAGCACTGAATAATATATAAATGTTACATCCGACCTAATAATATAACTAAGTCAAAAAATAATATAAAGCAATATATTTACGATTTAGCTAATATCGTAAATATAAGCAATATACAATTATATGAACAGGTAATATACATTATATACATTGTGACCCATTCAGGGGTCGCAATACCGACCCTGAGAAAAAGTTTAGGAGACTGCCTGCCGACCCTGAAAGGGTTAAAGCATAACATGTATGTATATACAGTGGACCCACGTTTTTCGTAATTAATCCGTTCCAGAGAATGTGACTATTATCAAAATTGACGATTTGCAAATCCATTTTCTCCATAAGAAATAATGTAAATCCAATTAATTCGTTCCAGACACTCAGAAGTATCAACAATTATTATTTTTACTTTAAAGATAGATTTACATGCACAAAAGAATGAACATTCAACATCACAGTTACCTTTAATGAAGGCTGTTGTTGATGAATGGAAGACAGGGAGGAGAGAGGGAAGAGAGGTTATTGTTTGGAAGGGGAATCCCCCTCCTTAAGGACTCTAGGTCACTTCAGGGGTCACTTCCCTAGCTTAAATAGAGATTTACATGCAGAAAAGAATGCCAAATAAATGTAAAGCATAAATATAATGTATAAACGAACATTTAACATCACACTTACCTTTACTGAAGACTTTTGTTGGCGAATGGCAGATAGGGCAGAGGGAGGGGAGGCGAGTTTATTGTTGGAGAATATGACACTAATATCAACTCTACGGTTTATTTGTCTATCACAATTCAACTAATATGCCATAATAAACAATATTAATAACATAGAAACATGGAATATACTTTACAATGAATAAAATAAGTCATTATGTATGTCACGAGAGGTGTTGTGTTGTTGTTGGGTATATCAGGGCTACTGAGAGTGAAGCAGCAGCTGAGGCGGCAGTATTTTCTGTAGCCCTATATAACTCCAACAACATTGGAGTTAGTAGAATCCCTGAATCACTGAAGAAGGCACCCTCCACCACCATCACAACCACCACCACCCTCTACCACCATCACTACCACCTTCTACCACTATCACAACTGCTACCACCATCACTACACCTTCTACCACCATCACTACCACTGTCTACCACTATCACAACCACTACACAATCTACCATCATCACTACCACCCTCTACCACCATCACTGCCACCCTCTACCACCCTCTACCACTATCACAACTGCTAGCACCCTCTACCACCATCACTATCACCCTCTACCACTATCACAACTGCTAGCACCCTCTACCACCATCACTACCACCCTCTACCATTATCACAACTGCTACCACTCTACCACCACCACCTTCGTATTTTTCTACAAACTTTTTCTTAAATTATGTGTGTTTCTCACATTCTTTACCAAAGGGCTGGCACTAGAAGCTTTCTTTGGAGCCATGGTGACTTATTTAGCAGTTGTAAGCACTAAAAAAATGAAATATTATGAAATGTATCATATGAACTCGTGGGATCATCCTCACTCACTGATAAACAATGGCACACTGGCTGGGAATGGAGTGTGAGGTGGCTCGGGGCTGTGTGTACATGTCCCAGACAAACGACTATTTGCGAGTCAAACGACAATTCGCGAGTCAATGTTCTGACGAAAATAATGTTACGATTTTCGAAAATTACAACTTTCGAGCCTTATGATTATCGAGGGTCCACTGTGGTACAATATTTCACAATGTTTTCATGTACTTTATGATTTTTCATGGTTCAATAAGTTAAGGAAGCAGTATTGTATTATATTTTGCTACAATATATTGGAGCACCAAACATTCGCAATTTTTCAACATTCGGCGATAACGGAGATCGATGAAAACAGAGAGTCCACTGTAATATTAATGTGGCATCCTCAAGACTAATAACACACTCTTAGTGATTTTAATGTGTTCCTGCACACCAGCACAAGTACAAGATGTGAAGTTGAAAGCAGTTAAGTTTAGTGACAAAGTGTAGCATTAACCCTTTGACTGTTTCCGACGTATAAATACGTCTTACGAGCCAATGTTTCTGATGTATTTATACGCACAAATTCTAGAGGCTTCAAATCAAGCGCCAAAGGCTTGGTAGGCCTACACGAGAGAGAATGGGTCTCAGTGGTCGGTGTGCACCCTGTGAAAAAAATCTGGGACCCAGTGGTGCATTGTAGGAACGCCATGTTGTTAGTCCATTTTCACCATGCCTCTCGGTAAGAAGTTCCTCACTCCTCGGCGGATTGGAGATCTTTTGTTCCCAAGTGATAGCTCTAACAGCGATGAAAATGTCAGTGACAGTGAATTCCAGGGTTTTGAAGTGAGTGTTACCGAAAAAAGTGCCCAAGATAACGTAATTAGTGATGAAAACCCAGATGACCCACGACCTTCCACCTCTGGTGCTGTGCCGGCTTGTTCACGTTCACGTTCGCCTGTACCAGGACGAAAGAGGAAACTATTTGGTCGTGTTCAACACCCAGATGATAGCAGTGATAGTGATAGTGATTTCAAGGTCATTGAAGCAGTTCAGTGACAGTGAGAGTGATATTCCCCCAGTGAAGCGGCCGTGTACGACGTAAAGCGGT
>NC_069421.1:56612507-56634157 GCF_026875155.1 Cherax quadricarinatus
GTATTTTACTTCGTATCCCTGAAAGAACCCTTTTGGGTTAGTCTTTGAATCCCTTGCAACCTTAGCCTCATAATCCCTTTTTGCTTTTCGTATTCCTTTCTTTATTTCTCTTTAATTGAATATATTGATTACTTAACTGCCCATCCCCTCTTTTGATATGCCTATATATGCCTCTCTTTAGACCAATGAGATGTTTTAATCTATTGTTCATCCATTTGGGATCATTTTGTTAGATCTAATTTCCCTACTCGGAACAAAAGTTGTCTGGGCAGCTAGAACTATGCTCTGAAAAACGTCATATTTGCAACCAAGATCACCTACCTGGCCCATAGTCAGGACATCCCAATTTAGCCCACCCAGGTAATTTTTCAGTCCCATGAAGTCGGCCAAGCGAAAATCTGGGACAGAGATTTGATTGCAGTTATCTGGGTAATTCCATGATATATTGCAACTAAGTGATTTGTGATCACTTTCCCCAAGCTCATCATTAACCTCAAGATTATTAATTAGTGAATCTTTGTTGGCAAGACCAAGTCAAGCAGATTGTTTCCTCTAGTTGGTTCTGTCACAACCTGTTCTAAAAAGCAATCCTGAACCGTATCAAGAAAGTCACTAGACTCAAGATTTCCTGTCATATTGTTCCAATCAATTTGTCTAAAGTTAAAATCTCCCATTATCACAACATTTTCATATCTAGATGCCTTATGAATTTCATCCCATAACAGCTTACTGCCCTCCCTATCAAGGTTTGGGGGAATAGAGTTACACAGAACCAACAACAAGAAAGCGACAGAGACGATCTTCCAAAAAGGGGCCCAGCAAGGCAGAGCTGGAGAGCACGTCTTGTTGGAAGCAACATCAAACAGACAAGAGAGCGAGCGCAGGCCAGGCCGACTCTCCTCCAGGTGAGGTCTGATCACCCCACCCTGATCACGTGACTCCGTGGACTGCTGCTCCCCAGCAACTACAGAGAAGCCGGCAGGGAAACAAGCGGAGCGATAGTTAGACAAGGCCGACAGCTACTTAACACTCACGAACTATGAGCACTGAATAATATATAAATGTTACATCCGACCTAATAATATAACTAAGTCAAAAAATAATATAAAGCAATATATTTACGATTTAGCTAATATTGTAAATATAAGCAATATACAATTATATGAACAGGTAATATACATTATATACATTGTGACCCATTCAGGGGTCGCAATACCAACCCTGAGAAAAAGTTTAGGAGACTGCCTGCCGACCCTGAAAGGGTTAAAGCATAACATGTATGTATATACAGTGGACCCACATTTTTCGTAATTAATCCGTTCCAGAGAATGTGACTATTATCAAAATTGACGATTTGCAAATCCATTTTCTCCATAAGAAATAATGTAAATCCAATTAATTCGTTCCAGACACTTAGAAGTATCAACAATTATTATTTTTACTTTAAAGATAGATTTACATGCACAAAAGAATGAACATTCAACATCACAGTTACCTTTAATGAAGGCTGTTGTTGATGAATGGAAGACAGGGAGGAGAGAGGGAAGAGAGGTTATTGTTTGGAAGGGGAATCCCCCTCCTTAAGGACTCTAGGTCACTTCAGGGGTCACTTCCCTAGCTTAAATAGAGATTTACATGCAGAAAAGAATGCCAAATAAATGTAAAGCATAAATATAATGTATAAACGAACATTTAACATCACACTTACCTTTACTGAAGACTTTTGTTGGCGAATGGCAGATAGGGCAGAGGGAGGGGAGGCGAGTTTATTGTTGGAGAATATGACACTAATATCAACTCTACGGTTTATTTGTCTATCACAATTCAACTAATATGCCATAATAAACAATATTAATAACATAGAAACATGGAATATACTTTACAATGAATAAAATAAGTCATTATGTATGTCACGAGAGGTGTTGTGTTGTTGTTGGGTATATCAGGGCTACTGAGAGTAAGCCGTTCATAATGGTAGTGAAGCAGCAGCTGAGGCGGCGGTATTTTCTGTAGCCCTATATAACTCCAACAACATTGGAGTTAGTTGAATCCCTGAATCACTGAAGAAGGCACCCTCCACCACCATCACAACCACCACCACCCTCTACCACCATCACTACCACCTTCTACCACTATCACAACTGCTACCACCATCACTACCACCTTCTACCACCATCACTACCACTGTCTACCACTATCACAACCACTACACAATCTACCATCATCACTACCACCCTCTACCACCATCACTGCCACCCTCTACCACCATCACTACCACCCTCTACCACTATCACAACTGCTAGCACCCTCTACCACCATCACTATCACCCTCTACCACTATCACAACTGCTAGCACCCTCTACCACCATCACTACCACCCTCTACCATTATCACAACTGCTACCACTCTACCACCACCACCTTCGTATTTTTCTACAAACTTTTTCTTAAATTATGTGTGTTTCTCACATTCTTTACCAAAGGGCTGGCACTAGAAGCTTTCTTTGGAGCCATGGTGACTTATTTAGCAGTTGTAAGCACTAAAACAAATGAAATATTATGAAATGTATCACATGAACTCGTGGGATCATCCTCACTCACTGATAAACAATGGCACACTGGCTGGGAATGGAGTGTGAGGTGGCTCGGGGCTGTGTGTACGTGTCCCAGACAAACGACTATTTGCGAGTCAAACGACAATTCGCGAGTCAATGTTCTGACGAAAATAATGTTACGATTTTCGAAAATTACAACTTTCGAGCCTTATGATTATCGAGGGTCCACTGTGGTACAATATTTCACAATGTTTTCATGTACTTTATGATTTTTCATGGTTCAATAAGTTAAGGAAGCAGTATTGTATTATATTTTGCTACAATATATTGGAGCACCAAACATTCGCAATTTTTCAACATTCGGCGATAACGGAGATCGATGAAAACAGAGAGTCCACTGTAATATTAATTGGCATCCTCAAGACTAATAACACAACTCTTAGTGATTTTAATGTGTTCCTGCCCCACCAGCACAAGTACAAGAAGTGAAGTTGAAAGCAGTTAAGTTTAGTGACAAAGTGTAGCATTAACCCTTTGACTGTTTCCGACGTATAAATACGTCTTACGAGCCAATGTTTCTGACGTATTTATACGCACAAATTCTAGAGGCTTCAAATCAAGCGCCAAAGGCTTGGTAGGCCTACACGAGAGAGAATGGGTCTCAGTGGTCGGTGTGCACCCTGTGAAAAAAATCTGGGACCCAGTGGTGCATTGTGGGAACGCCATGTTGTTAGTCCATTTTCACCATGCCTCTCGGTAAGAAGTTCCTCACTCCTCGGCGGATTGGAGGTCTTTTGTTCCCAAGTGATAGCTCTAACAGCGATTTAAAATGTCAGTGACAGTGAATTCCAGGGTTTTGAAGTGAGTGTTACCGAAAAAAGTGCCCAGGATAACGTAATTAGTGATGAAAACCCAGATGACCCACAACCTTCCACCTCTGGTGCTGTGCCGGCTTGTTCACGTTCACGTTCGCCTGTACCAGGACGAAAGAGGAAACTATTTGGTCGTGTTCAACACCCAGATGATAGCAGTGATAGTGATAGTGATTTCAAGGTCATTGAAAGCAGTTCCAGTGACAGTGAGAGTGAATATTCCCCAGTGAAGCGGCAGTATGTACGACGTAGCATGCGGTCTGGTAGTGTTTCATATGTTGTTCCAAGGGGAAGGAGAAACTCTGGAAGCACATCCCGTGGCCCTACACCACGACCTGATAGTGAAGATGACGATATTGTAACGATGGGTATGAATGGTGACAGTGAGGGAGGAGGCAGTGGTGGTGATAGTGAGGGTGGCACGGCCCATGTGGCACCATCAGCGGGCCACGCTACTACCCACGCTGCTGACGCAGCACAACAACCAGCCTCACCCTACCCCACACTCCCACAACCTGCACCACCACAACCTGCACAACCACGGTACAATATCCAGACCCCACCAGCAGACCGCATCTGGGATTGGCAGGACGGTGACGAGTTTGTTCCCAGTCCCCATGACTTTGATGAAACACAAAGTGGAATAAAGCCATCTTGTCCACTTGGGAACAATGCCAGTGAACTGGACTGCTTTGAGTTATTCTTTGATGAACCCCTGATGGACATCATTGTCAGGGAAACAAACACATACTGTGATTACACCATGGCAAATACAATTCTCTCACCAAAATCACGGCTACACAAGTGGAAGGAGACAACTGTGGCAGAGATGTACCTGTTTTTTGCCACAATAATGCTATGCCACATGTGTATAAGCACACTGTCACCACATACTGGGCAATCAGAACGCCTGATTTCAACTCCAGGTTTTAGTGACATTATAGGTGTCAATCGTTTCCTGATACTGTTACGTATGTTACACTTTTCAGACAAAACCAGGCTTGACAGAAGCGACAGGTTATATAAGATCAGAAATGTGTTTATGTACCTGAAAACAAAAGTGCTGCATGTATTTTAACCCTTCAGGAAGCTTGTTATTGATGAGTCCTTGATTTTATTCAAATGAAGACTCTCATTCAAGCAATATATACCAAGCAAGAGGAAACGCTTTGGTATAAAGCTATTTGTACTGTGTGATTGCAGAAGTGGTCTAGTTTTGGATATAATTGTGTACTCTGGCAGTAATACTTTGAGAGATACCATGAAGTTATTGGGTATCTCTGGTGATGTGGTTTGAACAATGATGGAACCATATCTTGGTAAGGGGCATATGTTATTTACTGATAACTGGTACACAAGCCCCATACTCAGTGATTTCTTGCGAGTGAACTTGACAGACGTGTGTGGCACAGTGCGTGGTAATCGTAAACATATGCCAAGGTTCAACGCTGGCACTCGCAGAGGTGAGGTGCAAGCCTTTGCTGCCAATGACATCATGGCATTTCGGTGGCATGACAAACGTGATGTCACATTGTTGACATCAGTTCACAGAAACGAAATGGTAACCCAGTGGCAGGATAACAGAGAGACAATGAACCCATTCTAAAGCCTGCAGCTGTCATGGACTACACCTCAATATGCATTTAGTGGACAAATGTGACATGCAGATTGGGTTTGCAGACTGTGTACGCAAGAGTTATAAGTGGTATAAAAAACTTTTTTTCCATCTTGTTGATATCTCAATGCTAAATGCTTATAACATATACAAGTTGAAGACCAACAAAACACCAAAATATGGTGAATTTTGCCTGTCAGTAATCAGACAAATAATTGCAAAGTACCAAGGAGCAACTCCTGCAATAGACCAGCGCCCACAGACATCATCTCGTTTGAGGCCTGGTGATCACTACCCCATACAACTGCCTCCTACTACTGCCAAGAAAAATGCTCAGAAGAGGTGTTATGTATGTATGCATACCACAAAACGCCCACAAACATGCAGAGACACTCGTTTTATGTGTGAGGAGTGTGAAGTGCCCCTCTGCATATACCCATGTTTCAAAGAGTTCCACAAGCTGCAGCAGTTCTAGGAACGTGGTTAGTGACTGTACATATGTATATATATTATGGAACAATAGTAATAAACATTGTTTTGTATTGTTTGTTTGTGTAAACAAAGTGTATACATAAACTAATAGTGATAAAGTTTGTTCTGTTATTGTGTTGTAAACAATGAGTGTATATTTGAACAATGCACCTTACATTGGTCTCACAGGCCACATAAGTTACCTGGAACAGAAAAATATTGAAAAATGCAAGAAACCTTTGAATTAGAGTAAATAAAAGAATACCGGGTGGGCGGCTGTTGCCGTACGCACGTCACTTTCTGCAAACTTTGCGGCTCTATATCTCGGTAAGTACTGATGGCAAAAATTTTTTTTTAGGCTTAAAACACTACTAAAAATATTCCTAACATTTTCATAAGAAAAAATAATTTTTTTTTTTTCGAATATTTGGCGACATAGAATGACAGTTTCAGAGAGGGGCCAGAAACAGTCAAAGGGTTAAGAGTGTAGCAATTAACCCCTTGACTGTTTCGGTAGTACATATACGTCTTACGAGCCACTGTGTTTGACGTATCTATACGCATAAACTCTAGCAGCTTCAAATCAAGCGGGAGAGGGCTAGTAGGTCTACATGAGAGAGAATGGGTCTGAGTGGTGGTTGTGCACCCTGTGAAAAAAAATCTGGGACTCAGTGGTGCATTGTGGGAATGCCATCTTGGTAGTCCATTTTCACCATGCCTCGCGGTAAGAAGTATCTCACTCCTTGGCGGATTGGAGGTCTTTTGTTCCCAAGTGATAGCTCTAACAGCAAAGGAAGTGTCAGTGAAAGTGAATTCCATGGTTTTCAAGCAGGTGTGACCAAAAACAGTGCCCAGGATAAAGTAATTAGTGATGAAAACCCAGATAGCCATTGACCTTCCACCTCTGGTGCTGGGCCGGCTCATTCACGTTCACCTGAAACAGGATGAAAGAGGAAACTACTTGCCTGTGTACAAGACTCAGATGTGAGCAGTGAAAGTGACAGTGATTTCAAAAGCTATTGAAAGCAGTTCTAGTTGCGACAGTGAGGGTGAATATTCGCCAGTGAAGCAACAGTATATATGACGTAGCATGCAGTCTGGTAGTGTGTCATATGCTGTTCCATGGGGGAGAAGTAAATCTCGGAGCACATCCCATGGCTCTACACCATGAACTGATAGTGAAGATGACGATATTGTTACGATGGGTATGAATGATGTGAGCGAGGCAGCAGGTGGTGGTGGTGATAGTGATGGTGGCATGAGTCATGTGGCAACAGCAGCAGGCCATACTACTACCGACACTGCTGAGTCTGCACAACCACAACCAGCTTCACCCAACCCCACACTCCCACAACATCCACAACCACAACCTGCACAACCACAACCATGTTTCAATATCCAGAACCCACCAGCTGACCTCATCTGGGATTGGCAGCAAGGTGACGAGTTTGTTTCCAGTCCCCATGACTTTGATTAAGCACAAAGTGGAATACGGCCATCATGTACACTTGGTAACAATGCCACTGAACTGGAATGCTTTCAGTTGTTCTTGGATGAACCTTTGATGAACATTATTGTCAGGGAAAGCAATACATACTTTGAGTACACCATGGAAAACACAATTCTTTCACCAAGATCACGCCTACACCAGTGGAAGGACACAACTGTGGCAGAGATGTATCTGTTCTTTGCCACAATAATGCTTATGCCACATGTGTATAAGCACAGTGTCAACACATACTGGTTGACAGACCACCTGATTTCAACCCCAGCTTTCAGTGACATTATACCAGTGAATAGATTTGTGCTACTGTTACATATGCTACACTTTTCAGACAAAACAAGGCCTGACAGAAGCGACAGGTTATATAAGATCAGAAATGTGTTTATGTACCTGAAACAAAAGTGCTGTATGTACTTTTATCCCTTCAGGAAGCTTGTTATTGATGAGTCTTTGATTATGTTCAAAGGAAGACTCTCTTTCAAGCAGTACATACCAAGCAAGAGGAAATGCTTTGGTATAAAGTTATTTGTACTGTGTGATTGCAAAAGTGGTCTGGTTTTGGAAAAAATTGTGTACACTGGTAGTAAAACACAGCAAGTTACCAGGAAGTTACTGGGTATCTCTGGTGATGTGGTTAGAACAATGATGGAGCTATATCTTAGTAAGGGGCATATTTTATATACTGACAACTGGTACACAAGCCCTTTACTCAGTGATTTCTTGCAAGTGAACATGACAGATGTGTGTGGCACAGTGCGTGGAAATCGCAAGCATATGCCTAGGTTTGACGCTGGCACTTGTAGAGGTGATGTTCAGGTGTTTGCTGCCAATGACATCATGGTATTTTGGTGGCATGACAAACGTGATGTCACACTGTTGGCATCAGTTCACCGACAAGAAATGGTAGGCACTGGCAAGCAGAATAGAGAGACCAATGAACCCATTGTAAAACCTGCAGCTGCGATGGATTGCAACCTCAATATGCACTTAGTGGACAAATGTGACATGCAGACTGGGTTTGCAGATTGTGTTTACAAGAGTTATAAGTGGAACATAAAACTCTTTTTCCATTTTCTTGACATTTCCATGCTGAATGCTTATAATATGTATAAGTTGAAGACCAACAACAAACCCAAATATGCTGAATTTTGTTTGTTAGTCATCAGACAAATAATATTCAAGTACCAAGGAACAACACTTGCAATAGACCAGCACCCACAAAATTATCAACACATGCCCTCTCGTCTGAGGCCTGGTGATCACTACCCCATACCACTGCCTGCTACTGCTCTCAAGAAAATTGCTCAGAAGAGGTGTTTTGTCTGTGGACATACCACGAAACCCCCACAAAAATGTGTGAGGAGTGTAAAACACCATTGTGCTTATACCCATGTTTCAAAGAATTCCACAAGCTGCAGCAGTTCTAGAAAAGTGTCCAGTGATTGTAAATATGTATATATATTATAGAACAATCATAATAAACAATTCTTTATATTGTTTGTTTGTGTAAACAAGTTTTATGAACCTTATGATGATACTAGTGTTTTTGCTATAATTGTGTTACATTCAATGAGTGTATATATGAACATTGCACCATACTTTGGTCTCACAGGCCACAAAAGTTATGTGAAAAAATAAAATAGTGAAAAAAAAAACAAGAAACCTTCGAATAGAAGTAAACCAAAGTTTACCGGGTGAGCAGCAGCCGCCACTGTTGCCATACGCGGCTCATTTTCTGCAAACTTCACGCCTCTATATCTCGGTAAGTACTGATGGCAAATTTTCTTTTTTTGGACTAAAACAGTCAGAAAAATAATCATAAGAAACTTTTTTTTTTTTCCAATATTTCTCAACACCAGGAGACACTTCAGGATTGGGGTTTGCACCAGTCAAAGGGTTAAATAGGCCTCTCTTTTCTCTAATCTTATTCCTATAAATCCCAAAGAAACCATTTTTGATTGGTCTGTCATTTCCTTGCAGCATGTCATCTGTACTATCCAGTGGTCACAACAACCTGCCATTTCTACCATCAGAATTATGTTACTAAGTGCCCAGTTGGAAATTTTCTCAGTTTTACACTGTTCTCAACAAATTTCAGTTTAAAAACACAGCACAAAACAAGCACTTTAGGCATTTCAATCATTAAATTAACCTTCCTTTTGCTCATTATATATCCTCAGGCCTCTCCTACAAAACATTTGCCTTCCATTTTAAATCCACTCCCAAAACAAAAATATCCCAAAACCAAGAATGCTTGGCATGGTTTAGACCAGCTATATAATTGGAGTTGGCCTAGTAAAAATCCATATAACAGATTGGAGGGCAGGAAGGCTCACCTTACCCCAGGAAAATCAACCATTTCTCACCAAATGAAAGCTTATTACTAGCCACTCCCTGTCTTAGACTAACACAAATCTTGTTCATGTCATTAGTATGTCTTCTGCTATATCTATTAGCAACAAGAAAGCAAAAAATTCAATGAAACTGCCCTTAAAAATACCTCAAAGCTGTTATTTTGTCTCAAATGCAGCATCAGAAGTCAGCTGTTTTCATCTTGCACTTCACGAGGCACCACTTGTGTTTTTGCTGCACACACCCATGCTCTCATATCTAAGTCAAAATTTCTCACTCACAGCAAATATGAGGACACTAAGAATTGGTGTGTAGATCTACGTACCATTTACTGGTCTCCCCTGATAGTTGATCTACAGTACCATCACTGGTCTCATGATGTAGATTTACAGTACCATCACTGGTCTCACTGATGTGATTTTACAGTACCATATTGGTTCCCCTGATGTAGATCTACAGTACCATCACTGGTCTCACTGATGTAGATCTACAGTACCATCATTGGTCTCACTGATGTAGATCTACAGTACCATCATTGGTCCCCACTGATTTTTAATCTATGGTACCATCATTGGTCTCACTGATGTAGATCTACAGTACCATCATTGGTCTCACTGATGTAGAAACTACAGTACCCTCATTGGTCTCACTGATGTAGATCTACAGTACCATCATTGGTCTCACTGATGTAGATCTACAGTACCATAATTGGTCTCACTGATGTAGATCTACAGTACCATCACTGGTCTCACTGATGTAGATCTACAGTACCATAATGGGCTCACTGATGTAGATCTACAGTACCATCATTGGTCTCACTGATGTAGATCTACAGTACCATCACTGGTCTCACTGATGTAGATCTACAGTACCATAATGGCTCACTGATGTAGATCTACAGTAACCCTCATTGGTCTCACTGATATAGATCTACAGTACCATCATTTTGGGCTCACTGAGGTAGATCTACAGTCCATCACTAGTCTCACTGATGTAGATCTACAGTACCATCACTGGTCTCACTGATGTAGATATACAGGACCATCATTGGTCTCACTGATGTAGATCTACAGTACCATCATTGGTCTCACTGAGGTAGATCTACAGTACCATCACTAGACTCACTGATGTAGATCTACAGTACCATCACTGGTCTCACTGATGGAGATCTACAGTACCATCACTGGTCTCACTGAGGTAGATCTACAGTACCATCATTGGTCTCACTGATGTAGATCTACAATACCATCCAAGTGCAACTAATGTGACATTTATTGTGGCAACGTTTCGCTCTCCAGGAGCTTTATCAAGCCATTACAAACAATACATGGACACAGAGGGTATATAAAGGCTCAGAGTGAGGTGAATACTAGTGAGGTACCATTTCGATGTTCACTAGTGGTAGTAGTAGTAGTAGTAGTAGTGGTAGTGACAAAAGTAATACAATATGGTAGAGCAATTAATTCGTACATGAGTAAAAGGATATAAAAGTTATTACTTGGGTAACATAAAAATAGGTTGGACAAATATAAACTGGAATGAGGCAGCTTGTTTCAGTGTTCACTCTCTGTGCTTTGTGTAGTATAACAGGAGAGACTATGTGATGGCAGGGTTTACTGTTTTCAGGAAGATTCTTGCTAAGACTTCGGAGATGGTGAAGCTGCCGTTGTTTTGTTTAATTGTATTCGAAACAGCGATCAGTGCTGATTCAAGGCACTTGCGTGTGCGGAAATTAGTTTCTTTTATCACTAATTGGGCGTCTCTGAATTTCATAAGATGATTGGTGGAATTTCGGTGTTGTACACAGGCGTTGTTTAAGTTGTCGTTCCTACATGCGTATATGTGTTCATTGAGGCGGGTGTCGACACCCACCTCAATGAACACATATACGCATGTAGGAACGACAACTTAAACAACGCCTGTGTACAACACCGAAATTCCACCAGTCATCTTATGAAATTCAGAGACGCCCAATTAGTGATAAAAGAAACTAATTTTCGCACACGCAAGTGCCTTGAATCAGCACTGATCGCTGTTTCGAATACAATTAAACAAAACAACGGCAGCTTCACCATCTCCGAAGTCTTAGCAAGAATCTTCCTGAAAACAGTAAACCCTGCCATCACATAGTCTCTCCTGTTATACTACACAAAGCACAGAGAGTGAACACTGAAACAAGCTGCCTCATTCCATTTTATATTTGTCCAACCTATTTTTATGTTACCCAAGTAATAACTTTTATATCCTTTTACTCATGTACGAATTAATTGCTCTACCATATTGTATTACTTTTGTCACTACCACTACTACTACTACTACTACTACCACTAGTGAACATCGAAATGGTACCTCACTAGTATTCACCTCACTCTGAGCCTTTATATACCCTCTGTGTCCATGTATTGTTTGTAATGGCTTGATAAAGCTCCTGGAGAGCGAAACGTTGCCACAATAAATGTCACATTAGTTGCACTTGTGTCCTTTTACTTTACATATTGTCGGTAATTCTACCAACTTTATTACAATACCATCATTGGTCTCACTGATGTAGATCTACAGTACCATCACTGGTCTCACTGATGTAGATCTACAGTACCATCACTGGTCTCACTGATGTAGATCTACAGTACCATCACTGGTCTCACTGATGTAGATCTACAGTACCATCACTGGTCTCACTGATGTAGATCTACAGTACCATCATTGGTCTCACTGATGTAGATCTACAGTACCATCACTGGTCTCACTGATGTAGATCTACAGTACCATCACTGGTCTCACTGATGTAGATCTACAGTACCATCACTGGTCTCACTGATGTAGATCTACAGTACCATCACTGGTCTCACTGATGTAGATCTACAGTACCATCATTGGTCTCTTGATGTAGATCTACAGTACCATCACTGGTCTCACTGATGTAGATCTACAGTACCATCACTGGTCTCACTGATGTAGATCTACAGTACCATCACTGGTCTCACTGATGTAGATCTACAGTACCATCACTGGTCTCACTGATGTAGACCTACAGTACCATCACTGGTCTCACTGATGTAGATCTACAGTACCATCATTGGTCTCACTGATGTAGATCTACAATACCATCATTGGTCTCACTGATGTAGATCTACAGTACCTTCATTGGTCTCACTGTTGTAGTTTCTCCCTTTACCTTCACTGGGCTAAATGTGTAGATCTCAGTCCCATTTTGGGGCCCACTGATTTTAGATCTCCCTTTTCCCATAAATTGGTTTTAACTGTTTGTAGATCTAAGTACCATACTGGTCTCACTGAGGTAGATCTACTTCCCATCTTTGGTTCACTGAGAAAGATCTACGTACCCCCATTGGTTTTCAGGAATGTAGACCCTACGAAACCATCATGGTTCACTGATGTAGATTAAAAGTCCCCACATTGGTCTCACTGAGGGGTTGTTCTACAATACCATCATTGGTCTCATGATGTAGTTCATTCCCATAAAATGGTTCATTTTTTTGTAGTCTACGGACCATCTTTGGGTTTCCCCTTTGTTGTGGGTTTACAGTACCATCATTGGTCTCATGATGTAGATCTACAGTACCTTTCCACTGGTCTCACTGATGTAGATCTACATTTAACCATCATTGGTCTCACTGAGGTGGGATTTTTCAGTACCACACTGGTCTCAGTTTTAGATCTAAAGACGTCGGGGTTTAATTTCACTTTTGTTTTTGACTTCTTTTTAAATGAAGGAAATTAAAAGCTCAAAGTTTATTATATTTATGTGGTACAAAATAATGTATTTTTAATTTTAAAATAAAAAAATTTTGGCACAAAAAAAAAACTAGAAACCCGTGCATTTAGGCCCAAACTAATTTAAAAATTTAATGAAAATTTAACCAAAAACGGCCCAAAATTAGATCTACGTTCACGTGCGGGGGCTCCAAAACGAAAGGACCTTTTTTCCCCACGTGGGGGGGCTCCAAATTTGAAAAATTCTCCCGGTTCATGTGGGGGGGGTCCGAAGGGATTTTTCTAGTTCACGTGGGGGGGGGCTCTGAACTGATTACGTTCACATGGGGGGGGGCCCCCCAAAACTTTAGTCTACGTTCACGTGCGGGCTCCAAACTTTGATCTACGTTAAACGGGGGGGGGGCCCCCCAAAACCCTTTGGTTTCAAATTTTCACGTGGGGGGGGTTAAAAAAATTAAATCTACGTTAACTTTGGGGGGGGTTTCCGAAGTAAAATCTAGTTCACGTGGGGGGCTCTAAAGTAGACCCTACATTCCGTGCGGGGGGGCCCCAAACATTATTTTCTACTTTCCCTTTTGCGGGGGGGGGGCCCCAAATGTAGATCTACGTTAAAGTGCGGGGTCCAAAACGTTGTTTAAACGTTCACGTGCGGGTCTCCGAACATAGATATACGTTCACTTGCGGGGGGCCCCAAACGTAGATCTAGTTTTTTTTTTTTTTACATGTTTTTCAAAGGGGAAAAAAAAAAGGTCAGAGCGTTATGCACGTAAATTGTTAAAATTACATTTGGACAGATTGGGGGTTTTAAAAAAATTAGACACAGACTTTTAAAGGTAGAGTAAGTTTTTATTTTGCAAAAAAAACCCAACACTTTTTCGGGCCCCTTAAAACACTTGTGAAGTTACTGGGTTTTCCCCTATTTTAGTGAGGTTAAACAGTCCACATTTACTTAGAAAAAGGTTTCTCAGTCCCACACTTAGTGAATTTACTACATTTCCACCTATTTAGTAAAGGGTTAAATACAGGCAACACTATTTAAAGTGAAGTTACAAAAGTCAACAAACTTAGTGAAGTTATACAGTCCACCCCAAACTTAGGGGAAGTTTCAGCCCCACACTACTTAGTAAAAGTTACTACATTTACACTACTTAGTAAAGGGTTACTGTGGCCAAACATTTAGTGAAGTTATTTACAGTCCCCACTATTTATTTAAAGGGTTACAAACACCCCACACTACTTAGTTAAGTTATACGGGCCAATACTTAGTGATAAAAAAAAAAAGGCAAAAATCCCGTGACGGGAAAACGATACCAAAAAAACCCGAATAAAAGAGAAAAGGGTTCCGACGACGTTTCGGCCCAAACTTGGCCCCTTGACAAAGTCACCTAAGTGAATTTTACTACAGTCCACACTATTTAGTGAATTTAAAACATTTCCACACTACTTAGTGAAGTTATACAGCCCAACATTACTTAGTAAAGTTACTACGTCCCCCTACTTAATGAAGTTATACAGTCCACACTACTTAGGTGAAGTTACTACAGTCCACACTACTTAGTGGGGTTTTATCCCAGTTCATCCTTTTTGTAAAGGGTTATACGCCCACGCCTAGTAAAGTTATTTACGTCTACTTATTTGTGGTTATACAGTCAACACTTTTTGTGGAAGCCCCCCAAAGTAAAACTACTTATTTGAATTTTATAAAAGTCCACACTACTTAGTGAAGTTATTACAGTCCCACTACTTAGTGAAATTTTCATAGTCCACACTACTTATTTGAAGTTACCCCAGTCAACACTATTTAGTGAAGTTCCCCCAGTCCCACCCCTTTGGGGAAAGGGTTACTTTAGTCCCACACTACTTAGAAAAATTAATACGTCCAACTATTTGTGAAGTTCCCTACCATCCCCCAAAAATTAGTAAAGTTACTACAGTCCAAAACTACTTAGTGAAGTTATTTTACAGTCCCAAAATACTTGGGGAAAGTTACTACTTTAACATTACTTGGGGAATTTAAATACGTCCACATACGTAGTGAATTTTACTAAAAGCCCAACACAAAATTAGTGAATTTAAACCCCGCCCCACACTACTTAGTGGTTACTAATCCACATACGTAGTAAAGGGTTTATCCAGTCAAAAATATTTTATTTGGAAGTTACTACGTCCCCCACTACTTTAGTGAAGTTACTACAGTCAACAAAAATTTAGTGAATTTTAACTCAGTCCCCCAACTACTTATTTAAAGGGTTATTTCCAGTCCACACTAGTAGTGAATTTTCTACGCCCACACTCCCTAGTGATTTTAACGGGAAAAAAAGTATTGAATTTGCTCAGTAAACATTCCCTTAAGTAAAGTTACCCCAAGTCCCACTACTTAGTGAAGTTACTACAGTCCACACTACTTGGGGAAAATTTTATTTTACAGCCCCACACTACTTAGTAAAGGTTACTACAGTCCAACACTTAGTAAATTACTACAGTAAAACCAATACTTAGTGAAGTTACTACAGCCCAAAACTACTTAGTAAAAGTTACCCCAGTCCACACTACTTAGTGAATTTTATTTACGCCCCACATACGTAGTGAAGTTACTAAGTCCACACTACTTGGGAAAATTTTATCCCAGCCCAAACTACGTAGGGGAAGTTACTAGCCCTAAAAATATTTAGTAAATTTTTCTAAGTCCACATACTTAGTAAAGTTACCCCCAGTCCCCCACTAGGGTAGTAAAGGGTTATTTAATTTCAACAAAATTAGGGGAAGTTTTTTACAGTCAACATTTAATTATTTGAATTATCCCAGCCCACATACTTGGGTGAATTTTCTACAGTCCACACTACTTAGTAAAAGGGTTAAAACCGGGTTACACTATTTTAGTGAATTTAACTACAGTCAACACTAATTAGTGGAGTTATCCCAGTCCAAAATTATTTTAGTGAAGTTATACAGTCCACACTACTTAGTAAAGTTCCCAAAAAGTCCACACACTTGTGAAGTTACACGTCCCCCACTACATAGTGAAGTTACTACAGTAAAACATACTTACTGAAGTTACTCAGTCCCACTACTTATTTGAATTTACTACAGTCCCCCTTACTTAGGGGAATTTACTATGGTCAACATACTTAGTGAAGTTATACGTGAACAACTTTTTTAAAGTTAAAAACAATCCACACTACTTGGGAAAGTTACTACAGCCCAAAACTACTTAGTGAAGTTATTTCCAGTCAACTTTAAATTAGTGAATTTTAAAACAGCCCAACACTACTTGTGAAGTTATTTCAGCCACACTACTTAGTGAATTTTTAAACTGTAAACCCTTACTTAGTGAGGTTTCCCAGTCATAAACTACTTGTAAATTTTACTACAGTCCACACTACTTAGTAAATTTTAAATTCGGGTCAACAAAACTTAGTGATTTTTCCCACAGCCCACATTTTCTTAGTGAATTTTCCAAGCCCCAATATTAGTGGGGTTTCCACGTCCCCTCCTTATTGATTTTTCCACGGCCCACACTACTTAGTGAGGTTTCCACAGTCCACACTATTTAGGGGACGTTACCAAGTCCAAAAGTTTTAGTAAAGTTTCCCAAAATTTTCCCCCACTATTTAGAGAGGTTTTCAACAGTCCCCCCTATTTAGTGAGGTTCCCACAGTCCTCACTTTTTGTGAGGTTACCACAGCCCATACTCCCTAGTAGTTTTAAAACCCAAAAAAAAACGGGAAAATTTTAAACTTAGCTACTGTGAAAAAAACAAAAAGGTAAAATTTACCATTTGGCCAATACATGGGGAAACTATTTAATGGTACAGGTTTCCCCTGCCATAAACCCAAAACCACCAGGGCGGTTACAGCACCTTCAGGTCTTCCCTGCAGGGGAATTGCATCTTGCAGTTTCACAGCAGCACCTTCAGTTTCTTACCGGGCAGGGGTTGCATCTTGCGGGACACGTTTTGGCCCGGTTTTAAAAGATTTATGGCATCCCCCCGGGGGACTAATAGCGACCAGGGAAAGGTTGACATTTGGGGAACCCCACCCGGGTCGGGGCCCCCTGGAGTGATGCCGGGGGAAAAAAGGGTGGTCCCGGTGTGGATAGTTCTGGGCCCACCAAAACCACATTGTTTTTGGTTTTCTGAAATATTATTAAAATTTATTTTTAAATAATTTTTTTTTAAGGCCCATTGTTTCCCCCCGAGGTATGGTGACCCAAAAAAAGAAAAAAAAACCCCAAAAAAAGGAAAAACAAAAGTTTTCATAAAAACATTAAACCCCTTTCACCTTTCATTCTTAAAATAATAAACGTCTTTGCAGAGGCACTAGTTTCGACAGTTTAGTTTTTCCCCCAAAGGGGCCCCAATACCCAAAAAACCCTTCCCTTTTAAACCCGTAAATTTTTTCCCAAACTTTATTTATACATTTACTTTTTTTTACCCCTAGGGCCCCAATGTGTACAAACTTTTTATTTTTCCTCCCTTAAAAATAGGGCCAATGTTTGGGCCCTGAATGCCTTGCCCAGCATTAAAATTTGGGTCAAAACACTCAGTTTTGCCTGTTTTAAAAAAAATTTTGCCCCCCACTTAGTCCCTTTGGGGGGAAAAGAAATTGTTAAAAGAGTGCCCCCTAGAGCAAACAGTGTGGCAAACACCTGGGATTCACTGATTTCATGTAGTATTAACTCTCTCATTTTAAGAGGAAAGTGATGTTGACCCCGAGTTCAGTGGCTTTGAGGTGGATGTGGCCACAAATGGTCGAGGAAATATCAAAAAACCTCGATAATAACCCATGTGCAACATCTGTGCAACACCCTTTCAGAATGTCTTATAACTTATGCCTTAAGTAAAGAGAAACAATTCTGGAATGTAATACTTGTTCAGCAGGTTGGCTGGCTGGCTGACTGGCTGATTGGCTGGCTGGCTAGCTGACTGGCCACCTGCATGGTTGGCCGGCTGCTGGCGGCCTAGCTCTATTTGTTTGTCTGTGTCTATGTCTATCTCTGTCTGTGTCTCTGTCTCTATTCCTGTCTGTCTCTGTCTACCTCTTTCTATCAGTCTCTCTCTATCTCTGTCTCACAGGAACACATAAATACAATTATACATAGTGTAAATTACCTAGGATAACCCAAAAAATCCAGACAAAGTGCTATACTCTGCTTGAAGACATGAGTAAATTTGATGGTCTTGTGGCTCTATCTGAGACAGAGCTAGATGGATAGACAGATAGACAGGGAGCTTGACAGACAGACAAATAGACAGACAGACATGTTTGTGTACCAGCGAGAACAAAGCGAGGGCCGATGCTCATCAAATGTCACCTATAATCTCATCTTATCAAGTCTTATCACCGCACCCTCACATATGCTCATCAAATGTCAGCGCTAACCTAATGTTATCTCATCTTATCATGTCACATGTCAGGGGTGGACGAGGCTTGTTTTCCATGCTTCAAAGGAACTTTTTTTTTTTTTAACAAGTTGGCCGTCTCCTGACTATGGAACTGAACTTCTCCAGGCTGAGGGGCTGACAACCTCAAATCTACGACTTTAAGGGTGATGGACTGATTACATCGTCTTCACATCTCTACTGTTCCTGCCTACTTTCTGTATTCGACTGAAGAAGCCTACTGTGTAGGCGAAACGTTTCGGAATACAGCTGCCTAACTGTTGCCTATGTGTCTTACCTACCAACCTTTTCGAGGATGACCCCTACCCCACCTTCCTTCCTCTACAGATTTATACGCTCTCTATGTCATTCTACTTTGATCAATTCTCTCTAAATGACCAAACCACCTCAACAACCCCTCTTCAACCCTCTGACTAATATTTTTATTAACTCCACACCTCCCAATTTCCACACTCCAAATTCTCTGCATAATATTTACACCACATATTGCCCTTAGGACATCTCCACTGTCTCCAACCGTCTCCTCACTGCAGCATTTACAAGCCAAGCTTCACACCCATACAAGAGTGCTGGTACCACTATACTTTCACACATTCCCTTCTTTGCCTCCATAGATAACGTTTTTTTGTCTCCACATATACCTCAACGCACCACTCACCTTTTTTCCTTCATCAATTCTATAATTAACCTCATCCTTCATAAATCCATCCACTGACACGTCAACTCCCAAATATCTGAAAACATTCATTTCTTCCATACTCCTCCTCTCCAATTTCATATCCAATTTTTCTTTATCTAAATCATTTGATACTCTCATCAGGTTACTTTTTTCTATGTTCCCTTCAACTTTCTACCTTAACACACTCTCATAAACTCATCCACTAACCTTTGTAATTTTTCTTTATAATCTCCCATAAGCACAGTATCATCAGCAAAAAGTAACTGTGTCAAATCCCATTTTCTATTTGATTCCCCACAATTTAATCCCACCCCTCTCCCGAACGCCTTCTTTCACAACCCCATCTATAAACAACCATGGTAACATTACACATCCCTGTCTAAGACCTACTTTTACTGAGAAGTAATCTCCCTCTCTCCTACACACCCTAACCTGAGCCTCACTATCCTCATAAAAACTATTATGTATTACGAACTTATTATTACATATTAGTACAGTGGACCCCCGGTTAACGATATTTTTTCATTCCAGAAGTATGCTCAGGTGCCAGTACTGACCAAATTTGTTCCCATAAGGAATATTGTGAAGTAGATTAGTCCATTTCAGACCCCCAAACATACACGTACAAATGCACTTACATAAATACACTTACATAATTGGTCGCATTGGTAAGTGATCGTTAAGCGGGGATCCACTGTATTATTATTATTATTTTCTTCTTCTTCTTCTTCTTCTTCTTCTTCTTCTTCTTCTTCTTCTTCTTCTTCTTATTCTTCTTCTTCTTATTCTTCTTCTTCTTATTCTTCTTCTTTTTATTCTTCTTCTTTTTATTCTTCTTCTTCTTCTTATTCTTTCTTCTTATTCTTCTTCTTCTTATCTTCTTCTTCTTCTTCTTCTTCTTATTCTTCTTCTTCTTATTCTTCTTCTTCTTATTCTTCTTCTTCTTCTTCTTCTTCTTATTATTATTATTATTATTATTATTATTATTATATTATTATTATTATTATATACTTCCACATATCCAAAACATTGCTGGGACCTATAAATACTTTGTATATATTCCAAGACAATAGTAAATGACCAAGGCAAGTGTAAATGTCCACCTGTCAGTGTGTTTGTGACAATTTGAGTACAATTTCAGTACCTAATACTAGTGTCAGAACAAAGATTGGTTATGAAATGACAAGAACTACTATAAATTGTAATTACCAGAACATAAATATTATATAAAATAATATGAAAATAGAAAAAAAGGTATATCGGCAACACTTCTGCAAGCGGCAGGACTCGATATTGCTGTCCAGTGAGCATCCAGTGCTAACTTCTCGGCCTCATATCTCTGTAAGTACTGACCCTAATTTTTTTCTTATCCTATAACACTTTGAAAAATGTGTTCTTTATTTTCATTAAAAAAATTATTTTTTTATTTTTCAAAATATTCGGGGCACTGGGGAAGTGAACATACATATACATTTGGACCATTTACGGATTAAAGTGCAGGCATTATACTTCGCATTTCCAGGACTTAAGTCTGGCTAACCGGTTTCCCTAAATCCTTTCATAAAATATTACCCTAATCACCTTCCAACAGCTCATCAGGTCCCAAAAGCCATTTGTCTCAATTCACTCCATTCACGCTCATGCACGCTTGCTGGGGGTCCAAGCCCATCGCTCACAAAACCTCCTTTAACCCCCCTCCCACCAACCTTTTCGAGGATGATCCCTACCCCGCCTTTCTTCCCCTACAGATTTATACGCTCTCCAAGTCATTCTTTCTTCCATTCTCTATAAATGACCAAACCACCTCAACAACCCCTCTTCGGCCCTCTGACTAATACTTTTAATAACTCCACACCTCCTCCTAATTTCCACATTACAAATTCTCTGCATAATATTTACACCATACATTGCCCTTAGACATGACATCTCCACTGCCTCCAGCCTCCTCCTTGCTGCATCATTCACAACCCATGCTTCACACCAATGTAAGTGTTGGTACCACTATACTCTCATACATTCCCTTCTTTGCTTCCATGGATAACATTTTTTGTCTCCACAGATACCTCAACTCACCACTCACCTTTTTTTCTTCTTCAATTCTATGGCTAACCTCATCCTTCAAAAACTCATCGGCTGACAAGTCAACTCCCAAATATCTGAACACATTCACTTCTTTCATACACCTTCCTTCCAACGTGATATCTAATTTTTCTTTATCTAAATGATTTGATACCCTCATCACCTTATTCTTATCTATGTTCACTTTCAACTTTCTACCAATACACACCCTCCCAAACTCATCCACTAACCTTAGCAATTTTTCTTTAGAATCTCCCATAACCACAGTATCATCAGCAAAAAGTAACTGTGTCAACTCCCATTTTGTATTTGATTCCCCATAATTTAATCCTACCCCTCTCCCCAACACCCTAGCCTTTACTTCTTTCAAAAAATCCATCTATAAAAA
>NC_069421.1:56634657-56679657 GCF_026875155.1 Cherax quadricarinatus
TTTTGGGAAAGCTTCTTTTGCAAACAAGTGACTCTGCATGAAGGGCCAAACCCCCCCCCCCCCCTTTTGTGTTCACTCGTCACATCTGTATAGGTTGAAACCCTGGGACCCCTATTTCGTTGCCCCAAGTATCCTTTAGTGGGTTCAGGAAAACCCGCGAACTTGCCTTTGCCTCTGCAAGCAGTCCCAGGGATAAAAAGGTATTTTGTTGTTTGTTGTGGCTTTAGACCCTGTATTTTTGCCAAAAAGAATGTTATGGGGACTGGTGGTATTGTTGGTACGGGGGGGGGATTTTTTTTCCGGCTTAGTATCTGTATCTTTTGGGTTTGGAGGGGGGCCCATCGACTGTGGTTCCACCCGGAATGATGGTTTTGGTGTCGATTTCTGCCTTTTCCCTGCCATTTTTTTTCCTTCCTGGAAAAAAAACCCTCCCCCCTTTGAGGGCGTGGCTACCAGGTTTTCCCAGGGCCCTGGATGTTTTGTTCTTTTTGCCCCTTTAGATGGTTGCCTGGAAATTTAAGTTATAGCAAGTTTTTCCCTGTACTGAAGAGGTACATTTTAGGGTGAAAAAGCTTCGGGAAAGGGGTTTGCTTTTCCCTGTTGTATATGGGCATGGCATTTTCTAAGGGGGTCATGTTGCAGCCATCTGTTTTTCCGGGTTTCCCATTCCCAGATCCCAAGTGCTATATGTGCACAGGTTTGGGTTTCCGTTTGCTTGGATTTTCTGTGACTGTTTTCCCCTGTTGGTGATGTTTCCCTTTTACTTCATCCCCCCTGCCCAAAAATTTGGAGCTCCCCCCTTTTTTTTTGGTATAATCCTCACTATTGCTGGGGATCCTCTTGTTTCTATTTCCCGCGTATTTTTTGTTTGCAATATTGGTTTTATTTATTTTGACTACACTTGTTTCCCCACTATGGGTCCCGTCCCCCTATGAGGTCATTTTTTTATTCCCTTCCCGCATAATTTTCCCCACTCCGGACAAAATCTCCAGCTTCACCATTACTGTCCAGGACACACTCCCGCTTCACATTACTGTCTCCCAGGACAGCATCTCCCCGCTTCACCTTACTGTCTCCCAGGACAGACCTCCAGTTCACCATTATGTCTCCCGGACAGCACCCTAGCTTCACCCTTTCTGCTCCAGGACAGCACTATCAGCCCCCCATTTATGACTACCAGGACATCACCTCCGCCCTTTCAGTTTTGACTACATGGCCAGTTTCAAGGGATACCATTCGCCCAGATTTTATGCCCATTGTTGTAGAAAGCTTCCAGGTTTTTTTATGAAAAACACTTTGATGTTGACTCTTTTAAACCCCTTTTGGGTTTTTGTCCCCAGATTTATTCATTTGGGCATACCCAAAAAAAATTCCTGTTTTAAAAACTGCTTGTAGCTAGTTCTTGGATATCTGCACAAGGGGCGTGACACCAATTTCCACAAAAATGACAATTTATGCATGTGGAAGCCCGTTTGTTTGACTGACCACAGACTACACACAGCTTCATAATGATTTTGAATGGTTGATTTACTGCAATTCTACTAGTAACCTCTTGAATATTCTATTAATAACCTCCTTAAATGAAGCTCTAGCTATTTGTATTTCTGTTTCTAACTGTTTTTGTATATTGGACAGCTTACCGTGCACGTTCCTGGTACGTATATATTTAATGTTTGTGTTTATAAGGGCGCCTACAACCCCATCCGTTTACAGTCTGCTTTATTGTCCAACAAAACCGTTTGAAACCAGTCAAGGGTTCGGACCAGTCAAGGGTTCGGACCAGTCCAGGGTTCAGACCAGTCAAGGGTTCGGACCAGTCGATCTGATCTGATCAGTGGGTCACTTATTTAAACCATACTGGTCGGTGATTTGAGCTAACACATGAAGGATCTACTGGAAATTATCTACCCGAGTAATCTGTGATTTGATTGATACAAAAGTATAACTTGCGTGTTGAAGAGCCGGTGACTGCTGGCAACTCCTACAATGAAGAACGGTCGACCTCCACCCTTGTTTATCAATCGCTGTATCTAGCTTTTCTATTTTTTTTTCCGTCTCCACAACAATAAATGCTATATTATCACTATAGTTGACTGGTGCAAATTTTGGAGGAAGGACGCTTTTTCTGTAGTAATAATTGCTTCTCGTTGTGTATATTGCGACCGCTGGTAACTACAGGTTATATGATAATTCACAGTATATGTCTGGTATTTCAAGAAAAAAGAAACTAATGAAAGTCACTCCACTCCACTAAGTACCATTATAATACTGGTTAGTTGCTACTACAACACTGTATTCTGCTATTCACTGGTATCATAGATTATATGCGAGTACACTAGCAAGCCAGGAAGATTATTAAAAACAGCTGACCTGTGGTAAGTTTCTGGCGACTTCTGGCACCTGCCTCTATAGGCTTATCACTTCATTTACAAATTCACCTGTTTTCAAATGACACTTTAGCCTTTATCATCAATAAAACTAGGGAGCCACTGTAGTATACACTATACACTATGTATATCATGTTATCAGGGAGACTTTCTTTCCTCTGACACGAAAAGTTCAATTATTATTATTTTTTTCACACGGGACACAGGCCTATGATTCCCCTCTGGCAGTAAACTCTGCTAGGTAGTGCACACTAATTCTCCTTTTTTGACTCAGTATATAATGTTTTCCGCCCAAGATTGGTTCCAGGCGCTAGAGGGATGTATCGTATAGGATTGATGACACAAATTAAAGTTCTAGCACGTAAGAGCGACCATGAAAACACCAGAAAACCCGGAGCACAACGAGGCACGCTGACACTGTCACACTGTCCACACCGCCGTACGTATTTTCATTAATCCATCTATGATATTTTTTCAAAATTATATAATAAACACGATGAAGAGCATATAAATATGATAAATACACCCCAGAGTAGAATAAATAAACAAATATGAGATGTGGTAGCCAGATGACTTGCACAAGTGACGCCATATTAGAAATTATAATAATAATAATAATATAATCAACGACTCTCATTAACCCCTTCAGGGTCCAAGGCCAAAATCTGAAGTGGTGCTCCAGTGTCCAAGAAATTTTGAGAAAGAAAAAAATTTTTTTTTTCTTACAGAATTAAAGAGTATATTTTTGTCAAGGTAATAAGACAAAAATTTTTTTTTCTGATAAGAACTTACCGAGATACAGCGGCGGGAAGTTGACCCAAAATGACCGGGTGGCGGCAACATCAGTGACTTCCGCAAATTCCCATTTTTTTATTTTATGTTTTTTATACTTTTTTCTTTTTTTTTTAATTTTGTATCTTTTTTCTAATAACATTTGTGGCCTGTGAGACCAAGATAATGTATATTGTATAAGTGTACACTCATTGTATTCCACACAATAACTGCACTAATTTGTTTATCATTATATTGCTTACAAAACTTGTTTACAAGTTTATTGTAAACAAAATGATGAAAATATTAGTGTGGTTATTGTGTTGAATACAATGGTACCATATAGTACCATATGGTACAATGGTGCCATAGGGTGCAATTGTACCATATGGTACAATGGCACCATATGATACAATGGTACCATATGGTACAATATGCATAATGGTACATGATACAATGGTACCATATGATTGAATGGTACCATATGGTACAATGGTACCATATGGTGCAATGTTACCTTATGGTACCATATGGTACCATATGATGCAATGGTACCATATGATACATTGTACCATACAGTACAATGATACCATATGGTTCATTGTACCACATGGTACTGTTGTATTCAACACAATAAACACACTAATATTTTCATTATTATTTTGTTTACAATAGTTGTTTACAACAAAAATATGCAAAAATGTTGTATATTAGTAATGTTCTATTATATATTTACAAGTGCACAGGAACTTGACATGTTCCTTGAGGTGGATGACAAAGCACTTTGTCTCGGAAACTGCCGAGTCAGTAGCTAGCTTGCGTCACCACTCACTCAGTCTTGGCTGGTGTCTCATGCCACCAACACCTATTGACCATATGGTACATGGTATAATATGTTACAGGGTACCATATGGTACATTGTACTATATGGTATAGGGTACCATGCAGTACAGGATAACATATGGTGCAGGGTACCATATGGTACCATACAGTACAGGACACCATATGGTACAGATACAGGGTAACTATGGAAATAAGTCACCCTGACTATTTTGGGTTATCCTAGGATTTTATATGTATGCTGCTATGTATGATAATTTATGTAATTGTATTTGTGTACACCTGAATAAACTTACTCAAGTGCATGTGGCAACATAAGTAAGTTTATTTAGTTATACACAAATAAAGTTACATAGAATATCATACTTAGCAGCATATGTTTGGAGAACCTAGGATAACCCAAAAAAGTCAGACAGATTTATTTCCATTAGGGTCCCTGTACCCTGTACCATATGGTATAATGTACCATATGGTATAATGTACTATATGGTACACTGTACCATATTTGGCTGGGCCAAACGCAGATTCATACACGTTTTCTCTGATGGCTGAGCAGAGAAAACATCAAGTTGTCCCTCCACCCCATTACCACAGCTCCACAAATATTATTATCAGAGCACACATAAAATATGCAATAAATGCCAGACAACAAGTTTACACTAACTTATATTAAGTTAGCAATAGAAATATGCATTAAAAACACAATAAAAGGTAAGATACACACAGAGTACACTTATTACTTACATTAAAATATTAATATTAATGTGTGAGAGGTGAGTGGCAGGGTGTTTATTGAATAAAATCAGAATGGCTCACCATCATCCTCTAACTTGGCACTTAAAGCAAGAGGCTTACGACTTCTCTTTTTATCAGAGCTAGCCTTAGACGCAATCGTCAATGAGAGCCAACTAGTTAACGAAAGAGTAAACGAGAGAGAGAGCGAGATACAGAGTTGAGACAATGTAAGAACACAAACTGAACAGGTAGTGGACGATCACTTGATCAGGTGAAATAAATGCGTATTAATGTGTCAACTTTTAGTTCATTCACGTACGTTTGTAAGAGTTTGTAAAACATTTACCTCAATATTTTTTTTATTATAATAATAATTACCTCACAATACAAATACTCTTACACTGTGAACAAGTTGTACAAGTTAGCTCAGAATAAACAAACAGCAACACACCATTTTTAGAGTGAATGAAGATAATAATATTAATAATAATAATAATAATAATGAATAATAAATAATAATAATAATAATATTATTATTATTATTATTATTAATATTAATAATAATTTTATTATTTTTTATTATAAAAAGCACTAAACCCACAAGGGTCGTGAATTGCTATATATACAATAAAGGCATATGAAAAGAATCTTTTTCTACAGTTATCCCCAAGTTTGACTAAAGAAAACGTAATTCTTCCGACACTACCTACACAGCTGCTTTGTAAACAAGTCTCATATTTACATCAATTTTTATTCTGTGAGTGTATGTATCATGTTTATATGGCATGTAACAGGTTTCATATATAATTTTGAGGAAAATATCATAGATGAATTAATGAAAATGCCTATATTGACGTAAAATAAGGCATTTAGTGTGCCCAAGAGTGATTATTATTACGTAGTATTGGCGTCATGAGTAGAGAGAGACTTAGCAATTTTAATGTGTACCTGCACACCAGCACAGTGTGTAAGTATATTTAGGTAAAGGTACACATAAGTATAATTATAAGAGTACATATAAAGTATGAAGTAACTTTAAAACACTTGAAATTTTGGAAAGTTTCCTGACATAATAGATGTTATCACAGAAAATGTAAACAAACCGGGAGAGGGGCGCCGTATTTGAAATACCGCTTGCCACATAGCAAATTCTGGTCATAATTTGACATCGCCGTATTAGCGGAACGCCATAAAGCGGGGCCTTACTGTATATAATAAACACGATACATAAAATATAAAGATGATAAATACACCCCACAATAGAATAAACATAAATATGAGATGTGGTAACCAGATAACTTGTACAGGTGATGGCAAGAATAACATTTTCTCTAATCTAACATAAGAGAAAATGTATTACTGAGGGTAACTGTAGAAAATTATTCCTTTCGTATGTAAGTTTATTCAAGCATACACAAATACAGTTACATAGATTATGATACATAACAGCATACGTGTAGAGAACCTAGGATAACCCAAAAAAGTCAGAGTGACATATTTCCATTGCCTTCACTCAGAGTGTCATTTCTTCTAAAAATGGTGTTACATGAGAATGGGAGTGTTCTTCTTTATTTATTCTACCATATTCAATGTAGAGACAACTTGTACACAATGTAACTTGTACACAAACCAGACGTGTACACTTTGTTTACAAAACTTATGTTCGCCTGGTTAGTTTACATAACTCTGCGCCTCTCCTCCCTCATGTACTCATTCTCTCTCTCTCTCTCTCTCTCATTTATTCGTTTTATCTCGTTTTCTCACTTCTGACCCTACATTAAGACTACAAATATTTTAAGGTAAGTAATGAGTAAACTGTATATGCATTTTATCGCTCTGAGATGCTTAAATGTAATAGAATATTATGTGTAAGTGGGGTGGCCTGGTATGGTAGCCCGGCTGACTACCATACATACCACACTTGATTTCTTACAATAAATACTGCTTGTCTCACCCTAGATTAAGACTATAAATATTTCAAGGTAAGTAATGAGCGCACTATGTGTGTATTGTACTTTTTTATTGTTTTTTGATGCATAGTTCTATTGCTAACTTAATATATGTTAGTGTAAACTTGTTATCTAGTATTTGTATGCATTTATAAGGGGAAAAAAAGGGTGTTCCACTTTACGGCAATTTCCATTTTACGGCAGTAGCCTGGAACCTAACCTGCGGTATAAGTGGTGCCCTAATGTACATAATGACTTATTTTGTTCATTCTAGAGTATATTCCATTCTAGAGTATATTCCATTTCTATGTTATTAATATTGTTTATTATGTCATATAAGTTGAATTTTGAAAGATAAACAAGCCATAGAGTTGATATTAGTGTCATATTCTCCAACAATAAACTCGCCTCCCCTCTCTCTGCCCCGTCTGCCATACACCAACAAAAGTCTTCAATAAAAGGTAAGTGTGATGTTAAATGTTCATTTAACATTTTATTAGTGCTTTACATTTATTTGGCTTCTTTTCTGCATGTAAATCTATATTTTAAGTAGGAAGTGACCCCCGAAGTGACTAGAGTCCTTATGGAGGGGGATTCCCTTCCAAACATAACCTCTTTCCCTCTCTCCTCCTCCCTGTCTTCATTCATCAACAACAGCCTTTAATAAAGGTAACTGTTATGTTGAATGTTAATTCTTTTGTGCATGTAAATCTATCTTTAAGGTAAAAAAAAAAAAAACTATAGCTGATACTTCTGAGGTCTGGAACAAATTACAGTGGAACCCCTACTTGCGAGTTTAATCCGTCCCATGTCCCTTTTCACAACTGGATTTGCTCGTATGCAGAGTCAATTTTTTTCCCCATTTAAATTAATTGAAATGCAATTAATCCGTTCCAGTGGAATTTCCCGACTTCAATAATTTCGCTAATATCAACTCTAGGCTTATTTATTTATCTCACTTCATCTAATAACACATAATAAACAATATAAGTACATTTCAAACCTGAGCACTCTAAAAATGAATAAATATATCATTCATGTGGTGGTATGGGTGGTTGTCGGTGGTGAACGAGTTTGTCTGGAGACCGGGCAAAATACTTCATGAATAATTTCGCTAATGTCATCTACAGTGGTCCCTCAATAATCGTCCGGCCTGAAAGTCGTTCATTTCGGAAATAGTCCTGTTATTTCGTCTAAACTTTGGGGCTCACAAATGGTCCGTTAACTCGCTAATAGCCCTTTCGTCCGGGACGCGTACTCACGCTATGACCCACCTGGGCCTTCCCTTCACAGCCGGTTTTGCCATTGTTTACCAGTGAGCGACGGTCCCCTCACTTGCTCCAAAGAAATATTTCATAATTTTCCCACTGATTTTAGTGCTTGCAAGTGCTAAATAAGCTACGATGGCTCCAAAGAAAGCTCCTAGTGCCAAGCTTTTGGTAAAGAAGGTGAGAAATATGATTGAATTTAAGAAAAACTCATTGACAATATGATAGTGGCGTACGTGTGGGCGAACTGCCAGGATGTATAACAAATCCCGTACAACCATATCTTCCATCATAGCCAAGAAAAAGGAAATCAAGGACGCTGTTGTTGCAAAGGGGGTAAATATGCTGACAAAAATGAGATCACCAGTACTCAAAGGTGTTGAGAAGTTATTATTAGTGAGGATAAACGAGAAACAATTAACAGGAGATAGTCTTATGACATCGCTCATTTGTGAAAAGGCTAGGCAGTTGCATGACGATTTGGTAAAGAAATTGCCTGCAACTAGAGGTTGATGTGAGTGAATTTAAGGCCAGCAAAGGCTGGTTTGAGGATATAAGATGCTTTACTGGCTTTACACAGTGTTGGTAAGGCATGGTGGGGGCTGCCAGTTCTGACAACAAAGCAGCCTGAAAAATATGTGCGGAATTCAAGGAGTACATAAACAGTGAAGGACTGAAACCTGAACAAGTGTTCAATTGTGATGAAACAGGCCTCTTTTGGAAGAAAATGCCAAAGAGGACCTACATTACTGAGGAAGAAAAGGCACCGCCAGGACACAAGCCTTGAAAGACAGGCTGACCTAATGTTCTGTGCTAATGCTAGTGGGGATTTCGAAGTGAAGCCGTTACTAGTGTACCATTCTGAAAATCCCAGAGTGTTCAAGAAAAAACAATGTTATGAAGAGTAAATTGTGTGTGTTTTGGAGATCTAATAGTAAGGCAAGGGTCACAAGGGACATTTTCGTCGAGTGGTTCAATGAAGTGTTTGGCCCTAGTGTGAAAAAATTACCTCCGGGAAAAGAAATTGGATCTCAAGTCCCTCCTAGAAATGGACAATGCACCTGCTCATCTCCAAACTTGGATAACCTAATTCTGAAGGAGTTTGGGTTCATCAGAGTAAAGTTCTTGCCCGAATACCACTCCTCCCCTCAAGCCCATGGCCAGCAAGTCATTTCAAATTTAAAAAACTCGACACCAAAGGAATGTTTGAAAAGTGCTTTAAAGTGACCTAGACACTCACTTGACCCCAAGAGATTTTTGGAAAGAACACTTCAGTATTCTCCATTGCATAAGCCTTATAGGTAAAGCTTAGGAGGGAGTGACTACCAGTCTTTGAACTCTGCTGGGAGAAAAACTGTGGCCAGATTGTGTCCACAAGAGGGATTTTGAAGGGTTTTGAGGCAGCCATGATGAGCCTATGTCAGTTGTGAACTCTATTGTCACACTGGGGAGTTCCATGGGGTTGGATGTGAGTTTGGAGGATGTGGAAGAGTTGGTGGAGTAAACCCCAACGAAGAGCTAACCATGAGGAGCTGCAAGAGCTTCAGCAGGAAGAGCAACAGATCACAGCTCAGAATCTTGCTGCCCGAGGAGGAGGAGGGAGAGAGATGGAAGAAGGGGCCTTCTTCAGAAATTAAGGAGATTTTTGAAATGTGGGGCAGGATGGAAAGATTTATGGAGAAACATCACCCTGAGAAGGATGTTGCAAGCCATATCGGAACTTGTACAGTGAAAAGTCTTGGCCCATTTTAGGGAAGTTTTAAAGAGACGCCAAAAACAGAGCTCTCTGGACAGTTTTTTTGCGAGACAGAATCCAATGGGCTCTCAAGGTGGTCCTAGTGGCTTTAAGAAACAGAGAAGAGAAGTAACCCCAGAAAAGCAATTGGTACCCCAGGTGTTGATAGAAGGGGATTTCCCTTCCAAACAGTAAATTTAAACCAATCAGTCTCCTTCTCCCGTCTTCCATACACAAAGAAGAATTGCCAATAAGGTAAAGTGTTATTCTGTTTAATGTTTAATTCATCATTGCCCCTGTATTGTTTATGTACTAAATTATATTTCATGTAAAAAAATTTTTTTGTTTTAATACTTCTGGGGTGTCAGGAAGTTCTAGTGAAATAGTTATGATTTTGTCAACTAGCACGCTGGAATTGGCTGAAAATAAGGCTCAAAGTGGGCAAAATCGCCCATGGTAAACATCGTCGAGACCGCTAATTTCGCGAGAGCATAATTCCTAAGTTTTCTATCAAATTTCATACTTTTGGTGTCATTAGATCAGGAAAAGATTCTCTATCTTTTCATAAGAAAAAATAATTTTTTTTTTAAATTTCGCCGACCCTGAGAACATGTCTCTGAGAGGGCCTGTCGACCCTGAAAGGGTTAACCCTTTGAGGGTCGACAGGCCCTCTCCGAAACTCGTTCTCAGTGTCGGCTAAATTTAAAAAAAAAAAAAAATTTCTTATGAAAAGATAGAGAATCTTTTCCCGATCATAAGGACACCAAAAGTTTGAAATTTGATGGAAAACTTACGGAATTATGCTCTCGCGAAGTTAGCGGTCTCGGGGATATTTATGCATCGGCGATTTTGCCCACTTTGAGCCCCATTTTCGGCCAATTCCACTGTACTAGTCGACAAAAAACATGAATATTTTGCTAGAACTCCATTTTTTCTATCGAATGGGTGCACGAAACCACCCATTTATGAAATTCAACTATCCAGTACAGTGGTCAGAATCTAGCAATTTTGCCAATTTCATACAAATTTCAAAAGATGCAAATTTCCGAATAGGGTCCAGAATAAACAAGAAAGACATTCCTGGCACTAAAATGACATTTCCTCTGGTCATTAGTCACGTCTCAAGGCCCCTCTTATATTCTTTTGCTTTCCACTTTGAATTTTTATTCTCACAAAAAATATAAGATTTACTGTTATGCAGACTACTGCATTAGTGTAAAAAATGGTATAAATATTATTGGCGCACTTGTGAAAGAATATTAGACTCACCAGTTGACGTGTATTGGACCATTGGCACGATTTGTTTACTTTTGAAATTTGGTAAAAATCGAACATTTCTGCTACTTTGTGCTCAATTTCAAGGTATCTTTCATTGTAAAACCAGTCAAAATCATCTCAATTTCTGTAATATGTCTTCCATTCTAAAAATGAGACCAAGAAAACTAGAATACAACAATAAATACCATACGAAAATACAGTGCAAATTTGCTGTTTTATTCCAAAAAAACGGTCAAAGTTTTTTTTTTCTCATTATGCACTGTGTGCTGCAGGATTTTTTTAGACTGTGCACACTGACCACATAGACCCATTCTTTCATATGAAGGCCTACCAGCTTTCTCCCACTAGATCTGAGGGTGCTAGAATTTAGGCATACTAGTACGTCAAAAACCCTGGGTCGTAAGCCGTACTAGTACGTCCGAAACCCTCAAAGGGTTAAGTACAAAGAAAGCCACTATCATGCCGGGGCACTTAAGGCCGATTAATCCTAGTACAGGTTGACCATAACTAATCCGACACCATCAGGACCTATAGACTGCCATATTAGTGATTTTGCCGAATTACAGAGTGGTTAGGTTAGAATACACTTAACCCAACGGCGATATTAACGCAGCAGCGATTTCACTCACTTTATGCCCTATTTATGGCCCACTCCTTTGTTCCAGTCTACCAAACTCATAGCTATTTCACTAGTATTCCTTCTATTCTGTCAACTGAGTACAAGAAATTGCCCATTTACCTATTTCAACTACCCAATAAAGTGGTCAGAAGTCGGTAATTTGGCCAATTTCACACAAATTTCAAGAGATGCCAATTTCAAAATAGGGTCCAGAATAAACAATGCAGACATTCCTGGCACTAAAATAACGTTTTCTCTGTTTATTAGTCATGTCTCCAGGCCCCTCTTATATTACGCTTACTTTCCATTTTGAATTTTTATTCACACAAAAAATAGAAGATTTACTGTTATGTAGACTACAGCATAATTGTAATAATTGTATAAATAATGTCCAGCCATTCGTGATCGTGTATTAAACCGGCCAGTTGGACACGTATTGGAAGGTAACATCATTTGTTTACTTTTGAACATCAGTGAAAATCGAGCATTTCCACTAGTTTGAGCTCAATTTCAAGATACTGTACTTTCTGTCATGAAACCAATCAAAATCATATCTATTTCTGTAATATATCTTCCATTCTATCAAGAGAGACCAAAAAATAAGAATGCAACCATAAAAACCATATGAAAATACACCTTAAAGTTGCTGTTTTACACCGTAAATATGGTCACAGTTTATTTCTCATTATGCACTGCATGCTGCAGAATTTTTTTAAATAGTGCACACTTACCACACAGACCAATTCTCTCACATATAGGCTCAAATTTGCTGGTCACAGCTTATCTGAGTGACCTGAGCTCTTGGCAACCAACAGCGGCTTCAAAGTCACCTTATCTTTTATAGACAATATATGGTGTATGTGCTTTACACAATGAAAAGTATTTCTTTTATTTGTTGGAACCATGGCCTGGGCTAAAATAGAGCACGTTATAACAGTAAATGAAAAAATAGAAATTGGAATGACTTATGCAGCAAGCAGCACCACCAAACAGCAGCGGCAGGATGGTGTGGCAACCCCAGAAATTTTAAATTATGCTAGCCGAAATTAGTGCCAAATTATTGATGGAACCGGATTACTGACTGCCAGATTAGTGATGGCCAACCTGTACATAATAACTACTTAAGTCTAGACAAGTTAAGAGTGGTTAACTTTTTAATAAATCTTTATTTTATCTTAATACTAGTGCAAGGTAGTCAAGATGGAGGTTTGTAAGAATAATTATCTTGAAGTTGCACATAATAAAAAACAATATTACAACTAATGGGTCAAACAGTAATATTTTATGGATTAGCAGATGTTTTAACCCTTTCAGGGTCCAGAGGCCAAATTTAAAAGTGCACACCAGTGTCCAAGAATTTTCAAAAAATAATTTTATTTTTTCTTATGAAATGGTAGAAAATGTTTTTCCGAAGGTAATAAAACAAAAAGTACAAAATTTGATGGGAAACTGACAAAATTATGCTCTTGCGAATTTTGATGTGTCAGCGATATTTACACATTGGCAATTTTGCCAACTTTGACTCCCATTTTATGCCAATTACCTTATTCCAGTCATCCAAATTCGTAGCTATTTCACTAGTATTACTTTGATTCTGTCAATTGAGCACATGAAATCGCCACCTCAACTGTTTCAACTACAAAATAAAGTGATTGAAAATTGGTAATTTGGCCAATTTAGTGCAAAGTTTAAAATATTCCAATTTCAAAATAGGGTTCAGAATAAACAATGTAGGTATTCCTGGCACTAAACTAACATTTCCTCTGTTCTTTAGTTACATTTTCAGGCTTTACAAATGAACTCCACTTTGATTTTTAATTCACATAATGAATTTTTATTCAAACCAAAAAATAGAAGATTTACTGTCATACAGTATTGTAATAACTGTATAAATAATATCAGCACATTTATGAATGTATATTAGACCCACCAGGTGGCATGTATTAGACATGCGAGGTCATCTGTTTGCTCTTGAACACAACCAAAATTTTAACATTTTCGCTACTTTGAGCTCAGTTTCAAGCCATTTTCAGTACTAAAACCAATCAAAATCATCTCTACTTCTGTAATATATATCTTCCATTCTATTAACTGAGACCAAGAAATCGCAAACAACTATAAAAAACATAAGAAAAAACACTGCAAAGTTGCTGTTTTAATCGAAAATTATGGTCTCAGTTTTTTCTCTCATTATGCACTGTGTGCTGCAGGATTTGTTTTATGTGGTGCATACATACCACATAAATGTATTCTCTTATATCTAGGCCCAAATTTACCACTCACAGCTTATCAGAGTGAGCTGAGTTCATGGCGTAGATCTACATAAAGCCGTAGAACTATGGCACAGACCCTGAAAGGGTTAAGCAGTTGCTTCAAACTGATTAGAAGTTGTTTCGGTTGGTTTGGTTAGTATTGAGAGATGAAATGTTTTTTAAACATAGCCCAAAATTTGTATGAAGTCAGGGGATACTTTACTGGTTCAGGTTGTGAATTCCAGATCTTCGGGCCCTTTATGTGCACTGCATTATTACACAGTGTGAGACTGACATGAGTGATGTCGAAGAGTGCCTTGTCAATATTGTGACTGTGTTTAATGTGATGTATATATAGTAGGCACTATAATATGAGTGTATGTCTCATATATTCAGTAAGTTCAGGCTTTTGCAAAGTGGTAGGGTATGCTGTCTGGCACAGGAGCTGGTAATCATCTGCACAGGAGCTTTTTGTTGGGTTAATAAAGGTTTAAGGTGGTTGGCTGTGGTTGATCCCCATGCACAAATACCATAGGTGAGGTAGGGATATGTAAGAGAGTGGCATAGGATAAGGAGTGTCATTTGGAGTACATAGTACCATATCATGGAAAGGATGCCTACTGATTTGGAAACTGTCTTGGATATATACTGGATTATTATTATTATCACACTGGCCGATTCCCACCAAGGCAGGGTGGCCCAAAAAAGAAAAACTTTCACCATCATTCACTCCATCACTGTCTTGCCAGAAGGGTGCTTTACACTACAGTTTTTAAACTGCAACATTAATACCCCTACTTCAGAGTGCAGGCACTGTACTTCCCATCTCCAGGACTCAAGTCCGGCCTGCCGATTTCCCTGAACCCCTTCATAAATGTTACTTTGCTCACACTCCGACAGCACGTCAAGTATTAAAAACCATTTGTCTCCATTCACTCCTATCAAACACGCTCACACATGCCTGCTGGAAGTCCAAGCCCCTGGCAAACAAAACCTCCTTTACCCCCTCCCTCCAACCTTTCCTAGGCCGACCCCTACCCCGCCTTCCTTCCACTACAGACTGATACACTCTTGAAGTTATTCTGTTTCGCTCCATTCTCTCTACATGTCCGAACCACCTCAACAACCCTTCCTCAGCCCTCTGGACAACAGTTTTGGTAATCCCACACCTCCTCCTAACTTCCAAACTACGAATTCTCTGCATTATATTCACACCACACATTGCCCTCAGACATGACATCTCCACTGCCTCCAGCCTTCTCCTCGCTGCAACATTCATCACCCATGCTTCACACCCATATAAGAGCGTTGGTAAAACTATACTCTCATACATTCCCCTCTTTGCCTCCAAGGACAAAGTTCTTTGTCTCCACAGACTCCTAAGTGCACCACTCACCCTTTTCCCCTCATCAATTCTATGATTCACCTCAACTTTCATAGACCTATCCGCTGACACGTCCACTCACAAATATCTGAATACATTCACCTCCTCTATACTCTCTCCCTCCAATCTGATATCCAATCTTTCATCACCTAATCTTTTTGTTATCCTCATAACCTTACTCTTTCCTGTATTCACTTTTAATTTTCTTCTTTTGCACACCCTACCAAATTCATCCACCAATCTCTGCAACTTCTCTTCAGAATCTCCCAAGAGCACAGTGTCATCAGCAAAGAGCAACTGTGACAACTCCCACTTTATGTGTGATTCTTTATCTTTTAACTCCACGCCTTTTGCCAAGACCCTCGCATTTACTTCTCTTACAACCCCATCTATAAATATATTAAACAACCACGGTGACATCACACATCCTTGTCTAAGGCCTACTTTTACTGAGAAATAATTTCCCTCTTTCCTACATACTCTAACCTGAGCCTCACTATCCTCGTAAAAACTCTTCACTGCTTTCAGTAACCTACCTCCTACACCATACACCTGCAACATCTGCCACATTACCCCCCTATCCACCCTGTCATACGCCTTTTCCAAATCCATAAATGCCACAAAGGATGTGGGAATGAAATTTAAGATTATAGTCAAGGTGAAGACCTAGAAATTTGCCCTCAGTGTGTCTTGTAATGAGGGAACCATTTATCGCTTACACTACAATTATAAAACTGTAACATTAACACCCCTCCTTCAGAGTGTAGACACTGTACTTCCCATCTACAGGACACAAGTCTGGCCTACCGGTTTCCCTGAATCCCTTCATAAGTGTTACCTTGCTCACACTCCAACAGCATGTCAAGTCCTAAAAATCATTTGTCTCCATTCGCTCCTACATAACACGCTCACACATGCTTGCTGGAAGTCCAAGCCCCTCACACACAAAACCTCCTTTACCCCCTCCCTCCAACCTCTCATAAGCCGACCCCTAAACTGCCTTCCCTCCACTACAGATTTATACACTCTCGATGTCATTCTATTTCCTTCCATCCTCTCTATATGTCCGAACCACCTCAACAACCCCACCTCAGCCCTCTGCATAATAGTTTTGGTAATCCTGCGCTTCCTTCTAATTTCCAAACTACGAATTCTCTGCATTATATTCACACCGCACACTGCTCTCAGACATGACATCTCCAATGCCTCCAGCTTTCTCCTTGTTGCAACATTCACCACCCATGTTTCACACCCATATATGAGCATTGGTATAACTATACTCACATACATTCCCTTCCTAAGTGCACCACTCACCTTTTTCCCCCCTCATCAATTCTATGATTCACCTCATCTTTCATAGACCCATTTGCTGACACGTCCACTCCTAAATATCTAAATACATTCACTTCCTCCATACTCTCTCCCTCCAATCTGATATCCCATCTTTTGTCGCCTAATTTTTTTATCCTCATCACCTTACTCTTTCCTGTATTCACTTTTAATTTTCTTCTCTTACATACCTTACCAAACTCATCCACCAACCTCTGCAAATTCTCTTCAGAATCTCCCAAATGCACAGTGTCATCAGCAAAGAGCAACTGTGACAATTCTAACTTTGTGTTAGATTCTTTATCTTTTAACCCCACACCTCTTGCCAACACCTGAGCATTCACTTCTCTTACAACCCCATCTATAAATATATTGAACAACCATAGTGACATCACACATCCTTTTCCAAGGCCTACTTTTACTGGGAAATAACTCCCTCTATCCTACATACTCCAACCTAAGCCTCACTATCCTCAAAAATCTCTTCACTGTTTTCAATAACTTACCTCCTATTCCATACATTTGCAACACCTGCCACATTGCACCCCTATCCACCCTGTCATACACCTTCTCTAAATCCATAAATGCCACAAAAACCTCTTTACCCTTATCTAAATACTGTGATGTGAGAATGAAATTTAAGATTACAGACAAGGTGAAGACCTAAAAGGGGGTTTTGAGTATTAGGGGCTTGAACAGCCAACAGATTCGAGTAAGCCTGTTAGACAGGAGAGGAGACAAGTGGTTTTTATGATTTAACTTGCTCTTGGAGTGTGAGCTAGGTAACATTTATAAAGCAATTCAGGAAAACTGGTCAGCCAAACTTGAGTCTAGAAGTGGGAAGACAGTGCCAGCACTATGAAGGATTGCTAGGGATGTTGCAGTTTGTCATGTCATATGAACTATGATGTCGGTGCTCGTCTGGCAACACAGTGACTGAATGAGTGACAGCAAAATGTTTTCTTTTTTGTTGGGTCATCCTACCATGATAAGAGATAGCCAGTATTAAAAATTAAATTCTATGGCTCATCTCATCTTTTATAGGCCTATCTCTCAACATATCCCCCATACTTCCTCCTTCCAATCTGATATCCAGTACTTCATAGCCTAAACGTTTTGCTAGTCTTACTGTCTTGCCTCTTCTATGTTCACTTCAAATTTCCTTTATTTATAACCCTGTCAATCTCCTATAACAATCTTTGGAATTACTCGTTGGAATCTTCCCAGAGAATATGTCATCTAAAAGTAACTTTGACAATTCCCAATATTCTTCTTTCTTTCAACAAACCAGCCACATCCCACTGAGGCAGAGTGACCCAAAAAGAAAAACAGAAGTTTCTCTTTAACTTTAGTAATGTATACAGAAGAAAGGGTTACTAGCCCATTGCTCCCAATTCCCAATATATATCAGCTAAATTTAGTCTATGAACACACTACCCTTGCTAAATCCTCCTTGTTCTTTTGCAATCCTACTACAGTGGAACCTCAAATATTGAACTTTCTTCGATCCCGATGGCTGTTCGAGTGCCGTTACCGAACGAATTTATTCCCATCAGGAATAATGTAAATTTGATTAGTTCATTTCAGACCCTCAAAAATACACTTATAAAAGCACTTACAAAAATACACCTACATAATTGGTTGAGTTGGGAGCAGTTTGATATTTGAAGTTCCACTGTATGTCTTTTACCTAATTCTTTCAATAATAATTCTTCTGTACACTTTACCTGCTATACTCAACAGGCTTACTTCCCTATAATATTTATACTGCTTTGTCGCCATTTTCCTATATGAAGAAACTATGCACACACTATGCGAGGCCTTAGAAACCTTTCCATCTTTTGTGCACATATACTGAACATTTCTGGCAAGACAGCAACTGAGTGTATGACTGTGAATGTGTTCCTATTTTTGTTTTAGGTCATCCCACTGCTGTTAGAGAAAGCTGGTGTGTTAAAAACTATAAAACCAAGATACCAACCACTCCAAAAACACATCTTCACCTGTTTGTAGCATCTCGATCTTAATCCCGTCTGCCCTGGCTGCTTTACCTCATTTTATTAAAATAAAGAATACAAAGGCACACTACTGTGACCAGAACAATACACAAATAACACGCACACAGAAGAATGAAACTTATGACGATGTTTTGGTCCAATCTGCACCATTAACTAGTCGCTAGTTAATGGTTAAAGTTGGATTGAAACGACATCATAAGTTTCATTCTCCTGTGTGCGGGTTATCTATGTTTTATTAAAATATTTCCCTGGGATTAATACATACCTGGATGACAGATTGTTATGAGCTCTGTTCTTAAGAAAGAATACTTTCTCCGCAGTAGGATTGGGCCAGGAGAGAACCCCCTTCTTGTCTACACAGCACAGATTCTGCAGGAGGAAACAACATTATTATTAATGACTATGAAAAATGTGCAGCAGTTGGGAATCTTTATTGTTGCAAGGTTTTACCTAAAAGGAAGGCTTCATCAGTCAAATACAGAGGAGAACGTATTGCAAACAGCAAGAGTAATTGCAAGGCAAAGATGATGTAATCATTCCATCAACCTTGAAGAAATAGTTTGAGGTGGTCAGTCCCTCAGCTCCATGAAGCAGAACTCTTGTCTGGGCCTAACAGATGACCAATCAGTAACTGATTTCTTCAACAATATGAACAACATACTTCTCATTCCAGCTACAGTGGTACCATGACTTACAAGTGCCCCAACTTACAAGTTTTCCGAGTTACAAGCCGTCGCTTGGTCGATTTTTTTGTTTTGAGTTGCAAGCCAAAATTCAAGTTATGAGCAAGCTTCAGATACGCCACTACTAGTTGGCGCAGCGAATGCCACAACATCTGCCCAGCATCCCAGCGTTTTGTGCTTTTTGTGCAGTTATTTTGCCAAATTTCTTTTTTCTCACCATGGGTCCTAAGAAAGTAAGTGCAAAGGACAGTGCTGAGAAGAAGAGGATGATGTCCATTAAATTAAAGCATGAAATCATAGAAAAACTTGAGAAAGTAACTTTTGTTTCATTGTTTTCCTTATGAAACTAGTGATCTAGTGCAGTTGACCTCACAAACACTCTGTTTTCTCTTATAGTAAAACCTCAGAAGGGCAAGAATGGGAAGATATGGTGAGATATGGTGAGAGCAATAATTATTTTTTACCTTGGGAGTGGTCACCACCACTAGTCACATAATCACATATTTTACTCATTCTAGAGTATGTATCATGTTTCTATTTTATTTATACTATTTATTAAGTCATTTTAGATCAATTGTGATAGATAAGTAAGCCGTAGAGTTGATATTAGCGTTACATTGAAGTACTGTCTCCTGCCTCCTGAGAGACAGGAATTCTGCTAGAATAGATTAATGGCATTTCAGTTAATTTCATTGAGGAAAATTAATTTGATATATGAGCAAACTGAGTGACAAGCTCGGTCACAGAACAAATTAAACTCATTAGTCAAGGTACCACTGTATAACTAAACCAACCAGGCTAACTGAAACAAGTGCAACCATAACTGACTGTATATGAACTAATATATTAGCCCCCCTTAAATTGGGGATAATCACAGACAGCACTACTGACTACTACCCTGCCTTCCCTTTAACAAACATTAGTAAACAACCAGTGGACTACAATAAGGTCTCTTTTAGACTCCATGACGAGGCCTCAATATGTAACTTCACAGCAGAGCTAGGTACCGATGACTGGCCTACAGAATTCTCCAATGACAATGACTGGATAGACATATTTCTTAACAAATTATTTACACTATACAGTGGACCCCCGCTTAACGATCACCTCCAAATGCGACCAATTATGTAAGTGTATTTATGTAAGTGCATTTGTACATGTATGTTTGGGGGTCTGAAATGGACTAATCTACTTCACAATATTCCTTATGGGAAAAAATTCGGTCAGTACTGGCACCTGAACATACTACTGGAATGAAAAAAGTTCGTTAACCGGGGGTCCACTGTATAACAAAAATTGTCTCATAAAAACGAAACAGATTACGAAAAAACAGCTAGGTTGCCCATGGCTAACTAATTGACAAGAAACATCAATATGAAAAGCAATATAGATAGGGCTTAACTCTTTCAGGGTCGCCAGGCCCTCTCAGAGACTTGTTCTCAGGGTCGTCAAATTTTCAAAAAAAAAAATTATTTTTTCTTATGAAAAGATAGAGAATCTTTTCCCAATCATAATGACACCAAAAGTATGAAATTTGATGGAAAACTTACGGAATTATGCTCTCGCGAAGTTAGTGGTCTCGACGATGTTTACGCATTGGCGATTTTGCCCACTTTGAGCCCTATTTTTGGCCAATTCCAGCGTACTAGTCAACAAAAATCATAACTATTTTGCTAGAACTTAATTTTTTCTATCGCATGAGTACAAGAAACCACCCATTTACCGATTTCAACTATCCAATAAAGTCGTCAGAATTTAGCAATTTTGCCAATTTCACACTAATTTCAAAAGATGCAAATTTCCAAATAGGGTCCAGAATAAACAAGAAAGACATTCCTGGCACTAAAATAACATTTCCTCTGTTCATTAGTCACGTCCCCACGCCCCTCTTACATTCTTTTGCTTTTCACTTTGAATTTTTATTCTCACAAAAAATAAAAGATTTACTGTTATGCAGACTACTGCATTAGTGTAGAAATGGTATAAATAATATCGGCGCACTTGTGAAAGAATATTAGACTCACCAGTTGACATGTATTGGATGCGTTGCATGATTTGTTTACTTTTGAACTTCGGCAAAAATCGAAGATTTCTGCTACTTTGAGCTCAATTTCAAGGTACTTTTTATTGTACAACCAATCAAAATCATCTCAATTTCTGTAATATGTTTTCCTTTCTATAAAATGAGACCAGGAAAACTAGAATACCATCATAAATACCATACGAAAATACAGTGCAAAGTCGCTGTTTTAAACCAAAAACACTGTCAATGTTTTTTTTTACTCATTATGCACTGTGTGCTGCAGGATTTTTTTTATACTGCAAACACTGACCACATAGACCCATTCTTTCATATGTAGGCCTACCAGCTTTCTCTCACTAGATTTGAGGGCAATAGAATTTAGGCGTACTAGTACGTCAAAAACCCTGGTGCGTAAGCCGTATTAGTACGTCCGAAACCCTGAAAGGGTTAATAAACAAAAGTATTATTAAACACTATGCATCAGTCCTTGCCAAACTAATAAGAAAGGCCAAGCAATTGTACTATTCCAATAGATTCACCGAAACGAGAGGAGATATAAAAACGACCTGGAAGACACTCTGATACTGGGCACCCACAAACTGAAAAAAATTAAAGATATTGTCCTAACTAAACCAAAAGAAGCCCAACTACAGCCTACTGATACAGTTAACAAGATAAATGACTTTTTCTCAACCATAGGATCAAATCTCGCCAGTAAAATCCGAGGTACCAATGCCTGAGCAAGTGATTACTTAGATGAGAATTTCCCATCCTCCTCCTGTCTTGCACCAACCGAGCCCACTGAAGTCACCATGATTATTATGTCACTTGAAAATAAATCAGAGAATCTGACTCAAGTCCCACTATTACTGTACAAACGAGCAGCTCATGTCCTTTCGCCTGCTATTTCATTACTTTTCAACAAATCACTAGGCACTAGCACTTTCCCAACACTACTCAAGACAGTAAGGGTTACACCAATACACAAAGGTGGTGACCCCAAAGATGTAAACAACTACAGGCCAATATTAAACTTACCGCTGCCATCGTGCGCAAGACATTACAGTGGACCCCCGGTATTCGATATTAATCCGTTCCTGAGAGCTCATCAAATACCAAAAATATCGAAAAGCGAATCAATTTTCCCCATAAGAAATAATGGAAATCAAATTAATCCGTGCAAGACACCCAAAAGTATGAAAAAAAAAAAAATTTTACCACATGAAATATTAATTTTAATACACACAAACTGAAGAAGACATGCACAGTTACATGACACTTACCTTTATTGAAGATCTGGTGATGATTGATGGGATGGGAGGAGGGGAGTGTTGATGGTCTTAGTGTTTAGAAGGGGAATCCCCTTTCATTAGGACTTGAGGTATCAAGTCCTTTTCTGGGGTTACTTCCCTTCTTCTTTTAATGCCACTAGGACCAGCTTGAGAGTCACTGGACCTCTGTCGCACAACAAATCTGTCCATAGAGCTCTGTACCTCCCGTTCCTTTACAATTTGTCTAAAATGGGCCACAACATTGTCATTGTAATAGTCACCAGCACAGCTTGCAATAGCCGTGTTAGGGTGATTTTCATCCATAAAGGTTCGCAGTTCAACCCACTGTGCACACATTTTCTTAATTTTTTAAGTAGGCACAATGGATTCCACAACTGGCATAGGCTTCTCAGGGTTAGCCCCAAACCCTTCAAAATCTTTCTTAATATCCATACTAATTCTCGCCCTTTTTACCACAGGGTTGGCACTAGAAGCTTTCTTGAGGCCCATGGTGACTTATTTTGCAGAAACAAGCACCAAAAACAGTGATAATATGGAATGTACCGAATGTATCCTTAGATGCGCGCACACTGGCTGGCTTGTAAACACTGGCACACACAGGGCAGTTCAGGCCACACGTGGACATGTCTCGTATGAATCGTATCGAATACCGGGTTTTCAATCGGATACCGAGGCAAAATTTTTGTGTTAAAATGCATCGAATACAGGATTTATCGAATACCGATGCCATCGAATACCGGGGTTCCACTGTATATTCATTTATAACAGCACAAAGCATCCTCAACCCCTGCCAATTTGGCTTCAGGAAAAGTAAAAGCACAAACGACGCAACTGTAAAAACGCTAGACCTGCTTTACACAGCACTCGAAAAAATTAATATCCATTAGGACTCTTTATTGACCTAAGGAAAGCTTTTGATACAGTAGACCATGGCATCCTACTCCACGAACTTGATCATTATGGTATAAGAAGCCACGCACTTACATATTTCAAATCCTACCTTACTAACAGGTACCAATTGATCTCTATTAAGGACACAACTTCATCAACAAGACCACTGGATACTGGAGTGCCACAGTGAAGTGTCCTTGGTCCCCTGCTCTTCCTCCTATACATCAACGATCTTCCTAATGTATCACAACACCTGAAACCTATTCTCTTTGCTGACAACGTGACTTTTGTCATCTCCCACCCTAATCTTGCCTCACTCAACACCACTGCTAATGAAGAGCTACTAAAAATACCAACCTGGATGACTGTTAATAAACTTACACTTAATACTGACAAATATTATTATTTTTATTATCACACTGGCCGATTCCCACCATGGCAGGGTGGCCCGAAAAAGAAAAACTTTCACCATCATTCACTCCATCACTGTCTTGCCAGAAGGGTGCTTTACACTACAGTTTTTAAACTGCAACATTAACACCCCTCCTTCAGAGTGCAGGCACTGTACTTCCCATCTCCAGGACTCAAGTCCGGCCTGCCGGTTTCCCTGAACCCCTTCATAAATGTTACTTTGCTCACACTCCAACAGCACATCAAGTATTAAAAACCATTTGTCTCCATTCACTCCTATCAAACACGCTCACGCATGCCTGCTGGAAGTCCAAGCCCCTCGCACACAAAACCTCCTTTACCCCCTCCCTCCAACCTTTCCTAGGCCGACCCCTACCCCGCCTTCCTTTCACTACAGACTGATACACTCTTGAAGTCATTCTGTTTCGCTCCATTCTCTCTACATGTCTGAACCACCTCAACAACCCTTCCTCAGCCCTCTGGACAACAGTTTTGGTAATCCCGCACCTCCTCCTAACTTCCAAACTACGAATTCTCTGCATTATATTCACACCACACATTGCCCTCAGACATGACATCTCCACTGCCTCCAGCCTTCTCCTCGCTGCAACATTCATCACCAATGCTTCACACCCATATAAGAGCGTTGGTAAAACTATACTCTCATACATTCCTCTCTTTGCCTCCAAGGACAAAGTTCTTTGTCTCCACAGACTCCTAAGTGCACCACTCACCCTTTTCCCCTCATCAATTCTATGATTCACCTCATCTTTCATAGACCCATCCACTGACACATCCACTCCCAAATATCTGAATACATTCACCTCCTCCATACTCTCTCCCTCCAATCTGATATCCAATCTTTCATCACCTAATCTTTTTGTTATCCTCATAACCTTACTCTTTCCTGTATTCACTTTCAATTTTCTTCTTTTGCACACCATACCAAATTCATCCACCAATCTCTGCAACTTTTCTTCAGAATCTCCCAAGAGCACAGTGTCATCAGCAAAGAGCAACTGTGACAACTCCCACTTTATATGTGATTCTTTATCTTTTAACTCCACGCCTCTTGCCAAGACCCTCGCATTTACTTCTCTTACAACCCCATCTATAAATATATTAAACAACCACGGTGACATCACACATCCTTGTCTAAGGCCTACTTTTACTGGGAAATAATTTCCCTCTTTCCTACATACTCTAACTTGAGCCTCACTATCCTCGTAAAAACTCTTCACTGCTTTCAGTAACCTACCTCCTACACCATACACCTGCAACATCTGCCACATTGCCCAAAACTTCTATATTATGTTCGGGAAAAGAGCAGGTGTTGCACAGCTGAACATTACGACTGACAACACTCTTACTGCTAAACATAATGAGTGCAAATTCCTGGGCCTGCACCTCAACAGCAACCTGAAAAACTACACCCATATTCAACACATAACAAAAAACATATCCAAGACGGTTGGGATCCTCTCCAAGATACATTACTATGTACAGTGTACCCTCTAATTTCATGATTAATCCATTCCAGAGAGTCTGCCGAAAGTTGAAATTCAAGAAAATCGAACCCATTTTCCCCATAACAAATAATGTAAATCCAATTAATCCGTTTCAGACACCCAAAAGTATTAACAAAAAATATTTTTTTAGAGATTAAATATAGATTTAAATACAGAAAAGAATGACAAATAAATATAAAGCACCAATAACATGTATAAATGAACATTTAACATCACACTTACCTTTAATGAAGACTCTTGGAGTATGGAAGACAACGCCATGGACATTGCCAAAGCTACAATAGATTCCACAACAGGCATAGGGTTGTCAGGTGTGTGTGGGGAAGTACCATGGCTGGTGTGTGGGGAAGCACCATGGCTGGTGTGTGGGGAAGTACCCTGGCTGGTGTGTGGGTAAGTGCCCTGGCTAGTGTGGGGGAGTACCCTGTCTGGTGTGTGGGGTAGTACCCTGGCTGGTGTGTGGGGAAGTGCCCTGGCTGGTGTGTGGGGAAGTACCCTGGCTGATGTGTGGGGAAGTACCCTGGCTGGTGTGTGGGAAATACCCTGTACCCACACACACCAGCCAGGGTACTGCAGCAGGCCTGTTGGCCCATACTAGGCAGGTCCTTTACAATCCATCCCACTACCAGAACATTTGCCCAACACAATTTTCAATGCTACCCATGCAATAAGCTTTGATAATTCTATTAAGAACATAAGAACATAAGAACGAAGGAACACTGCAGAAGGCCTACTGGCCCATGTGAGGCAGGTCCGAGTCTCCTACCGGCTTAAGCCAATGCACCCAACCTAGTCAGGTCAGGTCACATTGACTTAAGGGAGGAACACGGCAACCGACCTGGTAGCACAAGCTATCAGGTCCAATTCACACCCACCCACAACCACTCATGTATTTATCCAACCTATTTTTAAAGCTACACAACGTCCTGGCCTCTATAACTGTACTTGGGAGTTTGTTCCACTCATCCACAACTCTATTACCAAACCAGTACTTTCCTATATCCTTCCTGAATCTGAATTTTTCCAACTTAAAACCACTGCTGCGAGTCCTGTCTAGGCTAGATATTTTCAGCACACTATTTACATCCCCTTTATTTATTCCTGTCTTCCATTTATACACCTCAATCATATCCCCCCTAATTCTACGTCTTTCTAGAGAGTGCAGATTCAGGGCCCTTAGTCTATCCTCATAGGGAAGGTTTCTGATACATGGGATCAACTTTGTCATCCTCCTTTGTACATTTTCCAGAGCATTTATATCCATTCTGTAATACGGTGACCAAAACTGTGCAGCATAATCTAAATGAGGCCTAACCAAGGATGTATAGAGTTGAAGAACAACCTGAGGACTCCTATTATTTATGCTTCTTGATATGAAGCCAAGGATTCTATTAGCTTTATTGCGAACACTTATGCACTGTTGTCTTGGTTTCAGATTACTGCTAACCAGAACTCCTAAATCTTTTTCGCAATCCGTAATATTAAGATCTACATTATTTAGTTTATATGTGGCATGGTTATTGTCCTGTCCAACATTTAGAACTTTCCATTTGTCTATATTAAACTGCATCTACCACTTCTCCGACCACTGCATCAGTCTATTCAAATCTTCCTGGAGTGCTCTAATGTCCTCGTCAGAATGAATTTACTCTTGTGCAAGTCCCACTCAAATCCAACCCCTTTCATTCATGTATTTATCCAACCTAAATTTGAAACTAGCCAAGGTTTTAGCCTCAATAACCCTACTTGGCAGACTGTTCCACTCATAGGGTAGTTGATGAGTGGAACAGTCTGCCAATAGGGTTATTGAGGCTAAAACCTTGGCTAGTTTCAAATTTAGATTGGATAAATACATGAGGGAGAGGGGTTGGATTTGAGTGGGACTTGCACATGAGTAAATAGAATTATCAAAGCTTATTGCTTGGGTAGCATTGAAAATTGTGTTGGACAAATATTCTGGTAGTGGGATGGATTGTGAAGGATCTGCCAGGTATGGGCCAACAGGCCTGCTGCAGTGTTCCTCCTTTCTTATGTTCTTATGTACACTGGCTGGTGCATTCTTTCTTGAATTTTATCATGTTTCTCGCCTTCTTTGGGCCCATGATGGCTTATTTAGCAGTCACAATCAATAAACAAGCACAAAAATTGCGAAATGTTTCAGATGGATGTTCACTCAATCAGTGATAAAGCCAGACTGATGGCATTCCCTGGCGGGCAGACGCATCTCATATGACCACCAAGTTCAGAGGGAATTCATGAAAATAGAGGCTATATTTTGACAAAAAAAGTTGCCGATAATCGAGATTCATGAAAATAGGGACTCACAAAATTCAAGGGTCCACTGTACCACAATCAGCTCTACTCATGCTATACTATTGACTCATCTATCCCTACCTCACTTATGCTATTTGTGTCTGGGGATTAAGAGCAGCAACTCATGTAAAGCCAATAACCACCCAACAAAAAGTCACAGTAAGAATTATCACGCAATCCAATGCTAGGCAACCCCCCCCCCCACTCTTCAAAGACCTAAACTTACTCACTGTACAGAACATTCACGCCTACTACTGTGCAACCTACATTTACAAAACCATAAATTCTAATATTAACCCTTTCAGGGTCCGCGCTGTAGATCTACGGCTTTGCGTTGAGGGTCCAAACCATAGATTTACACCAAAATTCCAGCGACGTCAAATTTAGTGCAAGAAGGCTGGGAGGCCTACATTTGAGAGAATGGGCCTAGGTGGTCAGTGTGCGCACTATAGAAAAAAACCTGGACGCCTGCATGGCATTGTGGGAACGCTTTCCTCATCATGCCTGGCGGCAAGGAAGCTCTCACTCCCTACTCACTCTCCTGGCGAATTCTGACTCTCCTCCTCACAACTTACAGTTCTAAGACTGATGAAAGTGGATCTGAAGAGGAATTCTATGGTTTTGAACCATATGGTACCACTGTACCATATGGTACAATGGTACTATATGGTACAATGGTGCCATGTCATACAATGGTATCATATGGTACATTGGAACAATATGGTACAGGGACCCTAATGGAAATAAGTCTGTCTGACTTTTTTTGGTTATCCTAGGTTCTCCAAACATATGCTGCTATGTATGATATTCTATGTAACTTTATTTGTGAATACCTGAATAACTTATTTACTTCTAGTCTGTCAACTGAGTACAAGAAACTGCCCATTCACTTATTTCAGCTGCCCAATAAAGTGGTCAGAAATTGGCAGTTTGGCCGATTTCACACAAATTCCAACAGATGCCAATTTCAAAATAGGGTCCAGAATAAACAATGCAGACATTCCTGGCACTAAAATAACATTTTCTCTGTTCATTAGTCATGGCTCCAGGCCCCTCTTATATTACTCTTGCTTACCATTTGGAATTTTTATTCAAAAAAAATAGAAGATTTACTGTTATGCAGACTGCTGCATTATTGTAATAATTGTATAAATAATGTCAACCCATTCTTGACTCTCTATTGGAATTTGGACTGGCAGGAGGACAGGTATTGGACGGTGGCATCATTTGTTTACTCTTGAGCTTCGCCAAAGAATAGAACATTTTCGCTAATGTGAGCGCAATTTCAAGGTACTTTTCATAATGAAAGCAATCAAAATAATATCTACGTATTTCTGTAATATATCTTTTATTCTATCAAATGAGACTGAAAAAATGAGAATATAACCATAAAAATCATACAAAAATATACTGCTAAGCAGCTGCTAATGGCTGAGAAGTGAACTCCGCTATTTATGGTCTGATTTCTTTCATTTTTGGTGTACGTTAAGAAGTATCTTTCCATCACACATTGCCCAAGTTTGAATAAGATAACCCAACAAACAACTGAGAAATTTTATTATTATTTTTTTTATTATCACACTGGCCGATTCCCACCAAGGCAGGGTGGCCCGAAAAAGAAAAACTTTCACCATCATTCACTCCATCACTGTCTTGCCAGAAGGGTGCTTTACACTACAGTTTTTAAACTGCAACATTAACACCCCTCCTTCAGAGTGCAGGCACTGTACTTCCCATCTCCAGGACTCAAGTCCGGCCTGCCGGTTTCCCTGAATCCCTTCATAAATGTTACTTTGCTCACACTCCAACAGCACGTCAAGTATTAAAAACCATTTGTCTCCATTCACTCCTATCAAACACGCTCACGCATGCCTGCTGGAAGTCCAAGCCCCTCGCACACAAAACCTCCTTTACCCCCTCCCTCCAACCCTTCCTAGGCCGACCCCTACCCCCGCCTTCCTTCCACTACAGACTGATACACTCTTGAAGTCATTCTGTTTCGCTCCATTCTCTCTACATGTCCGAACCACCTCAACAACCCTTCCTCAGCCCTCTGGACAACATTTTGGTAATCCCGCACCTCCTCCTAACTTCCAAACTACAAATTCTCTGCATTATATTCACACCACACATTGCCCTCAGACATGACATCTCCACTGCCTCCACCTTCTCCTCGCTGCAACATTCATCACCCACGCTTCACACCCATATAAGAGCGTTGGTAAAACTATACTCTCATACATTCCCCTCTTTGCCTCCAAGGACAAAGTTCTTTGTCTCCACAGACTCCTAAGTGCACCACTCACTCTTTTTCCCCTCATCAATTCTATGATTCACCTCATCTTTCATAGACCCATCCGCTGACACGTCCACTCCCAAATATCTGAATACGTTTCACCTCCTCCATACTCTCTCCCTCCAATCTGATATTCAATCTTTCATCACCTAATCTTTTGTTATCCTCATAACCTTACTCCTTTCCTGTATTCACCTTTAATTTTTCTTCTTTGCACACCCTACCAAATTCATCCACCAATCTCTGCAACTTCTCTTCAGAATCTCCCAAGAGCACAGTGTCATCAGCAAAGAGCAGCTGTGACAACTCCCATTTTGTGTGTGATTCTTTATCTTTTAACCTCCACGCCTCTTGCCAAGACCCTCGCATTATACTTCTCTTACAACCCCATCTATAAATATATTAAACAACCACGGTGACATCACACATCCTTGTCTAAGGCCTACCTTTACTGGGAAAAAATTTCCCTCTTTCCTACATACTCTAACTTGAGCCTCACTATCCTCGTAAAAACTCTTCACTGCTTTCAGTAACCTACCTCCTACACCATACACTTGCAACATCTGCCACATTGCCCCCCTATCCACCCTGTCATACCCCTTTTTTCCAAATCCATAAATGCCACAAAGACCTCTTTAGCCTTATCTAAATACTGTTCACTTATATGTTTCACTGTAAACACCTGGTCCACACACCCCCTACCTTTCCTAAAGCCTCCTTGTTCATCTGCTATCCTATTCTCCGTCTTACTCTTAATTCTTTCAATTATAACTCTACCATACACCTTACCAGGTTTACACTCAACAGACTTATCCCCCTATAATTTTTGCACTCTCTTTTATCCCCTTTGCCTTTATACAAAGGAACTATGCATGCTCTCTGCCAATCCCTAGGTACCTTACCCTCTTCCATACATTTATTAAATAATTGCACCAACCACTCCAAAACTATATCCCCACCTGCTTTTAACATTTCTATCTTTATCCCATCAACCCCGGGCTGCCTTACCCCTTTCATTTTACCTACTGCCTCACGAACTTCCCCCACACTCACAACTGGCTCTTCCTCACTCCTACAAGATGTTATTCCTCCTTGCCCTAATACACGAAATCACAGCTTCCCTATCTTCATCAACATTTAACAATTCCTCAAAATATTCCCTCCATTTTCCCCAATACCTCTAACTCTCCATTTAATAACTCTCCTCTCCTATTTTTAACTGACAAATCCATTTGTTCTCTGGGCTTTCTTAACTTGTTAATCTCACTCCAAAACTTTTTCTTATTTTCAACAAAATTTGTTGATAACATCTCACCCACTCTCTCATTTGCTCTCTTTTTACTGCTTCAACCACTCTCTTAACTTCTCTCTTTTTCTCCATATACTCTTCCCTCCTTGCATCACTTCTACTTTGTAAAAACTTCTCATATGCTAACTTTTTCTCCCTTACTACTCTCTTTACATCATCATTCCACCAATCGCTCCTCTTCCCTCCTGCACCCACTTTCCTGTAACCACAAACTTCTGCTGAACACTCTAACACTACATTTTTAAACCTAGCCCATACCTCTTCGACCCCATTGCCTATGCTCTCATTAGCCCATCTATCCTCCAATAGCTGTTTATATCTTACCCTAACTGCCTCCTCTTTTAGTTTATAAACCTTCACCTCTCTCTTCCCTGATGCTTCTATTCTCCTTGTATCCCATCTACCTTTTACTCTCAGTGTAGCTACAACTAGAAAGTGATCTGATATATCTGTGGCCCCTCTATAAACATGTACATCCTGAAGTCTACTCAACAGTCTTTTATCTACCAATACATAATCCAACAAACTACTGTCATTTCGCCCTACATCATATCGTGTATACTTATTTATCCTCTTTTTCTTAAAATATGTATTACCTATAACTAAACCCCTTTCTATACAAAGTTCAATCAAAGGGCTCCCATTATCATTTACACCGGGCACCCCAAACTTACCTACCACACCCTCTCTAAAGGTTTCTCCTACTTTAGCATTCAGGTCCCCCACCACAATTACTCTCTCATTTGGTTCAAAGGCTCCTATACATTCACTTAACATCTCCCAAAATCTCTCTCTCTCCTCTGCATTTCTCTCTTCTCCAGGTGCATACACGCTTATTATGACCCACTTCTCGCATCCAACCTTTACTTTAATCCACATAATTCTTGAATTTACACATTCATATTCTCTTTTCTCCTTCCATAACTGATCATTTAACTTTAAACTGCTACCCCTTCCTTTGCTCTAACTCTCTCAGATACTCCAGATTTAATCCCATTTATTTCCCCCCACTGAAACTCTCCTACCCCCTTCAGCTTTGTTTCGCTTAGGGCCAGGACATCCAACTTCTTTTCATTCATAACATCAGCAATCATCTGTTTCTTGTCATCCGCACTACATCCACGCACATTTAAGCAACCCAGTTTTATAAAGTTTTTCTTCTTCTCTTTTTTAGTAAATGTATACAGGAGAAGGGGTTACTAGCCCATTGATCCCGGCATTTTAGTCGCCTCATACGACACGCATGGCTTACGGAGGAAAGATTCTTTTCCACTTCCCCATGGACAAAGTAATAATAATAATAATAATAATAATAATAATAATAATAACATCTTTATTTACTACACGTATATGTACAAGGTATACAGGCCTAGCTGACATCAGTGACATACTACTATATAGAAAGCCGCTTGTCATGCAGAGTATTTCAAGAAAATTAGGTCCGTGTCCCAGGATAACACCCACACTAGTCGACTAACACCCAGGTACCCATTTACTGATGGGTAAACATAGACAACAGGTGTAAAGAAACACACCTAATGTTTCTACCCTGGCTGGGAATCGAATTTACCAAAAATCATATATGGCTAACCCAAGCCAGGTACTAGAAATAAGCCATGCTGACTTTTTTGGGGTATCCTAGGTTCTCTACACATATACTGCTATGTGTGATAATCTTTATAGAGAAAATAACTTTTCTGTTTCAGGTTTATGGTGCAGTACAAGTGTATATCACAGTTAGCCCTGTGCTACACTCCGTTTTCTCTAATATAAGCCCCAAGAGTGTAACTGAGTGTAACTGAGCCTACCAGGGGTAATAATTTGCTAGACCTAGTCTTGTCAAATAAGGAAACACTCGTGAATAATCTGGAGATCACTGAAGAGCTTGGCGCAAGTGATCACAAATCCATCACTTTTAGCATTAATTGGGAATGCAAGAATAATGATAATACAGTAAAAATCCCTGATTTTCGTTCTGCCAATTATAATGGACTTAGGGAACATCTGTCTAATCTTGATTGGGGTTATCTAGCTAATTTTATTGACGATAATCATACTTATGAATATGAAGGGATCTGCTTTTATGATTGTTTTCTTAATAATGTACACAGTGCCCAGATATATACTTTCCCCCCAGAGAGAAATTAGGTCTAATAATAACGATCCCAAAGGGGTTAACAGGAGGCTAAAGCACAAATTTAGGGGAAAAAAGGGGGAAATTTTAAATTAGGCGCATCAGAAGAGGAGGGGTTAAACCCTTTAAACTGACCAATATGTTCAGCTTAAAAGAGAAGTAAAAAAGGCGATTAGAAAGGCTAAACGTGACATGAAATTAGATTTTGCTAATGAATCAAAGACAATCCAAAGGGGGTTCTTTCAGTGTATAGGACGAAGGTGAAGGAAAAAGTAGGACCTCTGAAATCTGGGAATGGACAGCTGACGGAATAAAAACTGGAAATGTGTTCCTTATTTAATGACTATTTTTTGTCAGTTTTTACACGGGAAGATGTAAATGAGATTCCAGTAATTAACAATTATTTAGTTCCTGATGAATTTAAGTTAACTAATATTACTGTCACGAGGACATTTGGTTTTTAAACAGATAGACAAACTGAAACAAAATAAGTCCCCGGGACCCGATGAGTTGTTTCAAGGGTACTTAAGGAATGCAAGATGGGGCTTAGTCACCATTAACAGTGTATTCAATGCATCCATCCTTACCAGTGTTGTGCCAGAGTTGTGGAAGATGGCTAATGTGGTTCCTATATTCAAATCAGGGGGTAAGTCCACTCCTTCAAATTACCGTCCAATAAGCCTGACATCTATAGTGGGCAAGTTATTAGAATCGATTATAGCTGACATTATCAGAATCACCTTGAAGAGCATAAATTGATAAAAGAATCTCAGCATTTGGATTCATGAGAGGTCGTTCCTGCCTGACAAACTTACTGACGTTCTTCAATAGAACATTTGAGGCAGTTGACAGTGATAAGGAATATGATATTGTTTATTTGGATTTTAGGGAAAGCCTTCGACAGAGTACCTCACAAGAGACCTTAAGAAAGTGGGAGCTCATGGGATAGGGGGTAAAGTTCTAGCATGGGGTTGAGGCATGGCTTACCAATAGAAAGCAGAGAGTTAAACCCTTAATGGAGTGAAATCTGAATGGGGATTAGTCACTAGTGGCGTTCCACAAGGATCAGTTTTAGGCCCTCTCCTGTTCATAATTTACATTAATGACCTTGATGAAGGGATTACTAGTGACATGAGTAAGTTTGCTGATGATACAAAGATAGGCCGTATAATTTACTCTGGGGAGGATATCAATGAACTCCAGACGATTTGAACAAATTAATGTCTTGGTCTAAAAAGGGCAGATGAAGTTTAATGTGGATAAGTGTAAGGTACTTGCCCTTGGTAATGAAAATAACCCTCGAAGCTAAAATCTGGGTGAAGTAGAGTTTGGGTCATACAGAATGTGAAAAAGACTTGGGAGTCATGGTAAGCAGAAATCTAAAGCCAAGACAGCAGTGCCTTATGTGCGCAACAAGGCCAACAGATTACTTGGATTTATCTCAAGAAGTAAAAGTAACAGAAGTCCAAAAGTTATTTTAAGCTCTATACATCACTAGTAGGCCTCATTTAGTTTAAATGCTGCTCAGTTTTGGTCCCCTTACTACGGGATGGACATAGACTCATTAGAGAACATACAGAGAAGAATGACTAAAATAAATTTACTGTGAAAGGGAACCTCCCTATGAAGATAGACTTAAAGCCTTAAATCCCACTCCCCTGGAGAGGCGTAGAATGAGGGAGATATCATTGAAGTGAAATAAGGGGATGACGGCATAAACAGGGAGACATTAATAAAGTACTGAGGGTGTCAACCGGGTAAGAACCAGGAATAATGGATTAAGTTGGATAAATTTAGATTTAAAAGGACATAGGAAAGTACTGGTTTTCTAACAGAGTTGTAGATGCGTGGAACAGTCTTCCCAGTGGGGTGATAGAGGCTAGGACCTTGGGTAGCTTTAAGAAGAGACTGGACAAATATATGAGTGGGAGGGGCTGGGTTTGATTGGTGTCAAGGGGTAGGGGAGATATTTCTTGAGTAGCTTTAGGTAGATGTCGTTTTGATAAGGACCTGCCTCGTATGGGCCAGTAGGCCTTCTGCAGTGTTCCTACATTCTTATGTTCTTATGTTCTTCTTATACTATATATCCTCTTCATACCTCCGTCGAACTGCTCGGTATTATGTCAAATATTATTCATTCTAGAGTATTTAACATGTTTTATGTTATTTATATTGTTTATTTTGTCATATTAGATCAATTGTGATAGGCAAATAAGCTGTAGTGTTGATATTAGTGTAATAATAAAGCATATTCTCCTGCTTCATGAGACTGAGCTCATGACAACCGACAGTGGCTTCAAAGCCACCTTATCTTTAATGGATAATGTACTGTGTAGGTACTTTATGCAATGAGAAGCATTTCTTTTATTCATTGGAACCATGTCTAGTGCTAAAAGTAAGCAGATTAAAACAATAAGTGGAGAAAAAGAAATTGGAATGACTTATGCAGCAAGTAGCACCACCAAACAGTACCAGCAGGTTGGTGTGGCAACCCTGGAAATTTGAAATTATGCTAGCTGAAATTAGTGCCGAATAACTGAAGGAACCGAATAACTGATTGCCAGATTTGCGATGGCGAACCTGTAATAATGAGATAATAATAATAACAACAATAATAACACATAAAGAAATTATGTAGTAATACATCATTTACCTTGGAGATGGAGAAGAGATGCTGGGCACATCAGTGTATGCTGTCAGTAAACAGGTCCAATGCACTAGGCATACTAGTGGTCTTCTTTGTAATAAGTATTTTATGCATGACCATTTGAAACTTTCTCTGGGTGATACACTCTTAATCCTATGTACACTTAATTGCTACACTCTTAATGATATACTTTGTCACTTAACTGCTACAATTTTTATTTTAATGATACGTACTTCACTATTCACTGATTTTTGGCCTTTTCTCCACACTTGCCACACTTTCATCTGCGGAGCATTTCAAGAAAAAACTGTCCAAGAAGGTTTGTTTCTTCCTCCCTTTCAGAATGTTTTGAAAATGACTTATGCAACCATCATTAAATAGATCCAGTGCACAACCATTTGAAACTTTCTCTGGGTGATACACTCTTAATCCTATTTACACTTACTTGCAACACTCATAATCCTAGGTACACTTAACTGCTACACTGTTAATGATGCACTTTGTCACTTAACTGCACCCTGTCCATGTTTATCAATGATTTCCTGCTTTAAATCCATGGTAATCATCCTCTTTTTCTTTTCGGCACTCTGCTGTGGACTTGCTTTCTTAGGACCCATGGTTAGAAACAAGAAATTTCGTGAAATAACTGCACAAAACGTATGCACATGTGGACTGCTGATCTTCGTTTTGATATGCACTGCCATCTCGTGGTGGCATGCTCAAACTAAATTATACGTAGTACGTACAAACACATTATTATAATAATTATTATTATAGTTGTATTACATATTATATTATTACATTAATATACGTATTATTATTATTATTACTTATTATTATTTTTAATTAATACGTACGTATTCTTTTAATAATAGAAGATTTACTGTTATGCAGACTACTGCATTATTGTAATAATTGTATAAATAATGTCAACTCATTATTAGACTGGCCAGTTGGACACACATTGGACAATGACATCATTTGTTTACTCTTGAACATCGGGAAAAATCAAACATTTCCACTACTTTGAGCTGAATTTCAAGGTACTTTTCACCATGAAACCAATCAAAATCATATCTATTTCTGTAGTATATCTTCCATTCTATCAAACGAGACCAAAAAAATGAGAAGACAACCATAAAAACCATATGAAAATATACTGCTAAGGGGCGGCTAATGGCAGGAAGTGAACTCCGTTATTTATGGTCCGATTTCTTTCATTTTTGGTGTACGTTAAGAAGCATCTTTCCATCATACATTGCCCAAGTTTCAATAAGATAGCACTAAAATACTTGCCCAATGTGATTTGTTCCGTTCGAGACGCGTCCACATGTGGCCTAAGCGCACCTCACTTGTCCCGTGGGTGCCAGTGTTTACAAGCCAGCCACCGCGATCGCATCCAAACATACAATCGGAACATTTCATATTATCACAGCATTTTTAGTGACTGCACCTGCAAAATAAGTCACCATGGGCCCCAAGAAAGCTTCTAGTGCCAACCCTGTGATAAAAAGGATGAGAATTAGTATGGAAATTAAGAAAGATTTTGAAGGGTTTGGGGCTAACCCTGAGATGCCTATGCCAGTTGTGGAATCCATTGTGCCTACTTCAAAGATTAAGGAAATGTGTGCAAAGTGGGTTGAACTGCAAACCTTTATGGATGAAAATCACCCTAACACAGCTATTGCAATCCGTGCTGGCAACTATTACAATGACAATGTTATGGCCCATTTTAGACAAATTTTAAAGGAACGGGAGGTACAGAGCTCTATGGACAGATATGTTGTGTGACAGAGGTCCAGTGACTCTCAAGCTGGTCTTAGTGGCATTAAAAGAAAAAGGGAAATAACCCCAGAAAAGGACTTGACACCTCAAGTCCTAATGGAAGGGGATTCCCCTTCTAAACATTAACACCATCCACACTCTCCCCTCCTCCCATCCCATGAATCATCACCAGATCTTCAATAAAGGTAAGTGTCATGTAATTGTACATGTCTTCTTCAGTTTGTGTGTATTAAAATTAATATTTCATGTGGTAAAAATTTTTTTTTCGTACTTTGGGGTGTCAGGAACGGATTAATTTGATTTCCATTATTTCTTATGGGGAAAATTAATTTGGCTAACGATAATTTCGCCTAACGTTGAGCTCTCAGGAACAGATTAATATTGTTAGGCGAGGGTCCACTGTATGTGTGGCCGTGGCAGTGGCCGACAAGAGTTTGTCTAGAGACAGGACAAAACACTCCTTGAATATTTCACTATCATCAACACTACGGCTTATTTATCTATCACAGTTCATCTAATATGAAATAATAAACAATATAAATAACATAGTAACCTAACATACACTCTAGAATGAATAAAATATGTCATTATGTAACAGGTGGAGGCAGCCACAACTGCTCCTTCTTCTTTGTTGTGGTAAACACTGCCATCTAGTGATGGCCTTTTGAAGCCGTCTATTATTATAATTATTATTATGTAGTACATTATTATGTATGCATTATTATCATCATACATGTTATATAATTATTATTATTATTATTGTATTATATTATACAATTATTATTATATATATTATTATTATTATTATTATTTTTTTTTTTCAACAAGTCGGCCGTCTCCCACCGAGGCAGGGTGACCCAAAGAGAAAGAAAATCCCCAGAAAGAAAATACTTTCATCATCATTCAACACTTTCACCTCACTCACACATAATCACTGTTTTTGCAGAGGTGCCCAGAATACAACAGCTTAGTAGTATATATGTATAAAAATACACAATATATCTCTCCAAACTGAAAATATCCCAAACCCCTCCTTTAGAGTGCAGACATTGTACTTCCCATTTCCAGGACTCAAGTCCGGTTATATAAAATAACCGGTTTCCCTGAATCCCTTCACTAAATATTACCCTGCTCACACTCCAACAGATTGTCAGGTCCCAAATACCATTTGTCTCCATTCACTCCTATCTAACACGCTCACGCACGCTTGCTGGAAGTCCAAACCCCTTGCCCACAACACCTCCTTTACCCCCTCCCTCCAACCTTTTTGAGGACGACCCCTACCCCGCCTTCCTTCCCCTACAGATTTAGACGCTCTCCATGTCATTCTACTTGGTCCATTCTCTCTAAATGACAAAACCACCTCAACAAACCCTCTTCAGCCCTCTGACTAATACTTTTATTAACTCCACACCTTCTCCTAATTTCCACACTCCGAATTTTCTGCATAATACTTACACCACACATTGCTCTTAGACAGGACATCTCCACTGCCTCCAACCACCTCCTTGCTGCAGCATTTACAACCCAAGCTTCACACCCATATAAGAGTGTTGGTACTACTATACTTTCATACATTCCCTTCTTTCCCTCCATAGACAACATTTTTTGCCTCCACATATACCTCAATGCACCACTCACCTTTTTTCCTTCATCAATTCTATGATTAACCTCATCCTTCATAAATCCATCCGCTGACACATCAACTCCCAAATACAGTGGACCCCCGCATAACGATGGCATCACATAGCGATTAATCCGCATACCGCTTGCTTTAATCGCAAAAATTTTGCCTCACATACCGCTTAAAAACCCGCTTACCGATTTTCGTCCGAGACGCGTCCAATGTGCGGCCTGAGCCACGCTCACATGTTCCGCCGGTGGCATTGTTTACCAGCCAGCCTCCGCGGTAACATCCAAGCATACAATCGGAATATTTCGTATTATTACAGTGTTTTCGGTGCTTTTTCTGGAAAATAAGTGACCATGGGCCCCAAGAAAGCTTCTAGTGCCAACCCTACAGCAATAAGGGTGAGAATTACAATAGAGATGAAGAAAAAGATCATTGATAAGTATGAAAGTGAGTGCGTGTCCCGAGCTGGCCAGGTTGTATAATAAACCCCAATCAACCATCGCTACTATTGGTGGTACAGCTGCTGCTGCTGCTGCACTGTCAGCTGCTGCTGCACTGTCAGCTGCTGCTGCTGCTGTAGCATCGTCTGCTGCTGCTGTAACATCGTCTGTTGCTGCTGTAGCATCGTCTGCTGCTGCTGTAGCATCGTCTGTTGCTGCTGTACCACCGTCAGCTGCTGCTGCTGCTGTAGCATCGTCTGCTGCTGCTGTAGCATCGTCTGCTGCTGCTGTAGCATCGTCTGTTGCTGCTGTAGCATCGTCTGTTGCTGCTGTAGCACTGTCAGCTGCTGCTGCTGCTGCTGCTGCTGTAGCACCGTTGTTGGTGTGGCTTATTGAGAATACCAAGAAACAATTAACCCCAGAGGATTTGCCACCCAGGATAACCCAAAAATGTCAGTGTCATCGAAGACTGTCTAACTTGTTTCCATTAGGGTCCTTAATCTTGTCTCCCAGGATGCAACCCACACAAGTCGACTAACACCCAGGTGAACAGGGAAAAATGCCTGGAACTAGTGCTCATATTGGTGAATTTAAAGCCATTAAGGTGGGTTTGAGAGATTTAAGAATCGTAGTGGCATACACAGTGTGATAAGGCCTGTTCTGGAAGAAAATGCCAAACAGGACCTACAGTACTCAGGAGGAAAAGGCACTCCCAGGACACAGTGTCTCATCAGTCATTGCTGCATCTTCAATAAAGGTAAGTGTCATTTATTCTTCATTTAGTAGACTAGTACATGCACAATATATACTGTGCATGTACTACTCTACTATTGTGCATGCATCCTTCTCTTTGTGTGTGGGAAAATGTATATTTCATGTGGCAAAAAATTTTTTTTCATACTTTTGGGTGTCTTGCACGAATTAATTTGATTTCCATTATTTCTTATGGGGAAAATTCATTCGCATACCGATTATTTCGCATAACAATTACCCCTCTTGCACGGATTAAAATCGTTATGCGGGGGTCCACTGTATCTGAAAACATTCACTTCTTCCATACTCCTCCTCCCCAATTATTATTATTGTTCTGTATTATTATTATTATTACGATATAAATAATTTGTAATTTTTATTCACATGAAAAATATAAGATTTACTTTTATGCCTTATTGTAATAATTGCATAAATAATGTCAACCCATTCACGACTGCATACTTGAACAGACAGTGACGTCATTTGTTTACTCTTGAACATAGCCAAAACAATCGAACATTTCTCCTACGTTGAGCTCAATTTCAAGGTATTTTTCGTCATGTAATATATCTTCCATTCTATCAAATGAGACCAAAAAAACCGAGAATACAACCACAAAAACCATACAAAATTACAGTGGTCCCTCAATAATCGTCCGGCCTGAAAGTCGTCCATTTCGGAAATAGTCCTGTTATTTCGTCTAAACATTGGCTCGCAAATGGTCCGTTAACTCGCTAATAGTCCTTCGTCCAGGACACGTACTCACGCTCTGAGCCGCAAGGGTCTTCCCTTCCCAGCCAGTGTGCCATTGTTCACCAGTGAGCGGCGGTCCCCTCACTTGCTCCAACGAAATATTTCATAATATTCCATTGATTTTAGTGCTTGCAAGTGCTAAATAAGCTACCATGGCTCCAAAGAAAGCTCCTAGTGCCAAGCCTTTGGTAAAGAAGGTGAGAAATACGATTGAATTTAAGAAAATCATTATTGAACAATATGATAGTGGCATACGTGTGGGCGAACTGGCCAGGATGTATAACAAATCCCGTACAACCATATCTTCCATCATAGCCAAGAAAAAGGAAATCAAGGACGCTGTTGTTGCAAAGGGGTAAATATGCTGACAAAAATGAGATCACCAGTACTCGAAGATGTTGAGAAGTTATTATTGGTGTGGATAAACGAGAAACAATTAGCAGGAGATTGTCTTATGACGTCGCTTATTTGTGAAAAGGCTAGGCAGTTGCATGACGATTTGGTAAAGAAATTGCCTGCAACTAGTGGTGATGTGAGTGAATTTAAGGCCAGCAAAGGCTGGTTTGAGAGATTTAAGAAGCATACTGGCATACACAGTGTGGTAAGGCACGGTGAGGCTGCCAGTTCTGACAACAAAGCGGCTGAAAAATATGTGCAGGAATTCAAGGAGTGTTGTGTTGTTGTTGTTGTTGTTTGTCCCTCGATTTGACGAGGACCATCTAGTCATCCTGGGGTCGAAGTTGGTGGGTACGCAGATGACTTGTCAGGCCAATCCGCGCACGAAACGTTCTCTGGCAGTGTGGACAGGGAAGGGTGGTGGCATCGAGGGGTCTGATGGCTCTGGTCTTCCTCGCCTGCCTGCGCTGCTCAGCTAGTGAGATTCTGCTTGCCTCGCAGGATGTTGCCCCTTTCTGGACAACTGCTCGCCAGTCATTCCTGTCCTGAGCTATCAGCTCCCACATGGTGTGGTTGATGTTGAAAGCTTTCAGAGCAGTCTTAAGGGTGTCCTTGTAGCGCTTCTTTTGGCCTCCTTGGGAGCGCTTTCCATGCTGCAGTTTGCCAAACGAGTTTCTTTGGCAGCCGGTGGTCTGGCATGCGAGCAACGTGACCTGCCCAGCGAAGCTGTGTCTGCATTAGGATGGTGTAGATGCTAGGCAGGCAGCTGTAGTCAGCACTTCTGTGTCTGGGATCTTATCTTGCCATTTGATGCCGAAAATTTTTCTGAGCCGTGTGGTGTGAAAGTGGTTCAACTTTCTGGCGTGACTTTTGTAGACAGTCCAGGTTTCGCAGCCATAGAGAAGTGTGGTGAGGACTATGGCTCTGTACACCTTGATCTTGATGCTTGTGGTGATGCCTCTTCGGTTCCATACATTCTTGTGGAGCCTGACGAAGGTGGCACTGGCTTTGGCAAGTCTGGGATTCACCTCATCATCGATGGCAACGTTTCTGGAAAGGGTACTGCCGAGGTAGGTGAATTTGTCTACGGCGTTCAGTCGCTGCCCGTTGATGGTGATGTTTGGCTCAACATACGTCTTTCCCGGAGCAGGCTGGTGCATCACTTCAGTCTTCGTTGTACATAGACACTGAAGGACTGAAACTTGAACAAGTGTTTAGTTGTGACGAAACAGGCCTCTTTTGGAAGAAAATGCCAAAGAGGACCTACATTACTCAGGAAGAAAAGGCACCGCCAGGACACAAGCCTATGAAAGACAGGCTGACGCTCATGGTCTGTGCTAATGCTAGTGGGGATTTCAAAGTGAAGCCATTACTAGTGTACCATTCTGAAAATCCAAGAGTGTTCAGGAAAAACAATGTTATGAAGAGTAAATTGTGTGTGTTTGGGAGATCTAATAGTACGGCATGGGTCACAAGGGACATTTTCGTCGAGTGGTTCAATGAAGTGTTTGGCCCTAGTGTGAAGAATTACCTCCTGGAAAAGAAATTGGATCTCAAGTGCCTCCTAGTAATGGGCAATGCACCTGCTCATCCTCCAAACTTGGATGACCTAATTCTGAAGGAGTTTGGGTTCATCACAGTAAAGTTCTTGCCCCCGAATACCACTCCTCTCCTCCAGCCCATGGACCAGCAAGTCATTTCAAACTTTAAAAAACTCTACACCAAAGCAATGTTTGAAAGGTGCTTTAATGTGACCTCAGACACTCACTTGACCCTAAGAGATTTTTGGAAAGAACACATCAGTATTCTCCATTGCGTAAGCCTTATAGGTAAGGCTTAGGAGGGAGTGACTACCAGGACTTTGAACTCTGCTTGGAGAAAATTGTGGCCAGATTGTGTCCACAAGAGGGATTTTGAAGGGTTTGAGGCAGCCCCTGATGAGCCTATGTCAGTTGTGAACTCTACTGTCGCACTGGGGAGTTCCATGGGGTTAGATGTGAGTTTGGAGGATGTGGAAGAGTTGGTGGAGGACCACAATGAAGAGCTAACCCCTGAGGAGCTGCAAGAGCTTCAGCAGGAAGAGCAACAGATCGCAGCTCAGAATCTTGCTGCAGAGGAGGAGGAAGAGAGATGGAAGAAGGTGCTTTCTTCAGAAATTAAAGAGATTTTTGAAATGTGGGGCAGGATGGAAAGATTTATGGAGAAACATCACCCTGAGAAGGATGTTGCAAGCCATATTGGCAACTTGTACAGTGACAGAGTCTTGACCCATTTTCGGGAAGTTTTAAAGAGACGCCAGAAACAGAGCTATCTCAACAGTTTTTTGCAAGACAGGACTCCAGTGCCTCCAAGGTGGTCCTAGTGGCATTAAGAAACAGAGAAGAGAAGTAACCCCAGAAAAACAATTGGTACCTGAGGTGTTGATGGAAGGGGATTCTCCTTCCAAACAGTAAATAATCCAATCTGTCTCCTTCTCCAGTCTTCCATACACAAAGAAGAATCGCCAATAAAGGTAAGTGTTATTCTGTTAATGTTTAATTCATCATGTGCCACTGTATTGTTTATGTACTACATCTATATTTCATGTAAAAAAATTTTTTGTTTTAATACTTCTGGGTGTCAGGAACGGATTAATTGAATTTACATTATTTATTATGGGGAAAATTGATTCGAAAATCGTCTATTTCGATAATAGTCCCACTTCCAGGAACAGATTATAGACGATTATTGAGGGACCACTGTAATATGTAATAATAATTATTAATATTATTATTAATTTAGGGCACTGGAGCACAGATCCACTGTACAGCACTTTGTCTGGATTTTTGGGGTTATCCTAGGTAATTTACACTGTATGATAATTTTACTTATGTGTACCTGTGTGTGTACTCACCTATTTGTACTCACCTATTTGTGGTTGCAGGGATCAAGTCATAGCTACTGGCCCCACCTCTTCGCTGATTGTTACTAGGTCCTCTCTCTCCCTGCCCCATGAGCTTTATCATACCTCGCCTTAAAACTATGTATGGTTTCCGCCTCCACTACGTCACTTTCTAGGCTATTCCACGGCCTGACAACTCTATGACTGAAGAAATACTTCCTAAAATCCCTTTGATTCATCTGAGTCTTAAACTTCCAATTGTGACC
>NC_069421.1:56684657-56810490 GCF_026875155.1 Cherax quadricarinatus
GACCCTCAACCAACGATATTAATCTGTTCCTGAGAGCTCATCGTTAGTCGAGATAATCATTAGTCGAGTTAATTTTCCCCATAAGAAATAATGGAAATCAAATTAATCCGTTCCTGACACCCCAGAGTATTGAAAAAAAAAATTTTTACCACATGAAATATTAATTTTAATACACACAAACTGAAGAAGACATGTACAATTACATGATACTTACCTTTATTGAAGATCTGGTGATGATTGATGGGATGGGAGGAGGGGAGAGTGTGGATGGGGTTAGTGTTAAGAAGGGGAATCCCCTTCCATTAGGACTTGAGATGGCAAGTCCTTTTCTGGGGTTACTTCCCTTCTTCTTTTAATGCCACTAGGACCAGCTTGAGAGTCACTGGACTTCTGTCGCACAACATATCTGTCCACAGAGGCCTGTACCTCTCGTTCCTTTACGACTTTCCTAAAGTGGTTCACAACAGTGTCATTGTACAGGTTGCCAACACGGCTTGCAGTCGCTGTCTGAGGGTGATTTTCATCAAAAAAGGTTTGCACTTTAAGCCATTGCACACTTTTCCCTTTTAATCTTTGAAGTAGACAACTTCTTAAATTTTCTCTATCCATTCCTCCAAGCAGTTTCCTCAGGTCGGGCCCTCTTGCTGTTGAGTTGATCTTGCAGCTCTTCAGTGGTTAGTTCTTCATTGTCCTCCTCAACCAACTCTTCCACATCCTCCCCACTAACCTCCAACCCCAAGGACTTCCCCAATGCCACAATTGATTCCACAACTGGCATAGGCTTCTCAGGGTTAGCCTCAAATCCTTCAAAATCCCTTTTGTCTACACATTTTGGCCACAGTTTCTTCCAAGCAGAGTTCAAGGTCCTCTTAGTCACTTTTTCCCAAGCCTTACCTATAATGTTTACACAATTGAGGATGCTAAAGTGATCCCCTCCAAAACTCTCTTAGAGTCAATTGAGTTTCAGAGGTCACTACAAAGCACCTTTCAAACATAGCTTTTGAGTAGAGTTTTTTGAAGTTTGCAATGACCTGCTGGTCCATGGACTGCAGGAGAGGAGTGGTATTAGGAGGCAAAAACTTGACCTTGATGAAGCTCATGCCCCAGAAAGTCGCTATGCCAAGTCTGAAGGAGGGACCAGGAGCATTGTCTAATACAGGAGGCACTTAAGGTCCAATTTATTTTCCAGGAGGTAATTTTTCACAGGGGGGGCCCAAATGCATGGGTAACCAGTCATAGAAAAAGTCCATAGTGACCCATGCCTTACTATTTGCCCTCCACAGCACACCCAATTAGACTTGAGGACATTGTTTTTCCTGAACACTCTGGAGTTTCAGAGTGATACCCCAATAAAGGCTTCACTTTGCACCCACCTAGCATTAGCACACTCAACAGAGAAAGCATGTCTTTCATAGGCTTATGTCCTGGGAGTGCCTTTTCCTCCTGAGTAATGTAGGTCCTGCTTGGCATTTTTTTCCCAAAACAGGCTTTTTTCGTCACAATTAAAACACTTTTTAGATTTCATTTCCTTCACTGTCTATTACTCCTTGAATTCCGGGCACATATTTTTCACCCGCTTTGTGGTCAGAACTGGCAGCCTCACATGCCTTATCACACTATGAATGCCACTACGATTCTTAAATCTCTCAAACCAACCTTTGCTGGCCTTAAAAAATTCACTCACATCACCACTAGTTGCAGGCTTTTTTTTAATTATATGTCATGCAACTTCCTAGCCTTTTCACACATGATTTTGAGAGATGCTATCTCCTGCTATCTGTTTTTCGTTTATCCACACAATAACAGTCTCTCAACATCTTCTATCACTTGCAATCTCAGTTTCGAAAACATAGTTGCACCTTTGGCAAGAACAGCTTCCTTGATTGCCGTTTTCTTGGCCACAATAGTAGCGATGGTTGATTGGGGTTTTGTGTACAACTCAGCCAGCTCGGAGACACACACTCCACTTTCATACTTAGCAATGATCTCTTTCTTCATATCCATAGTGATTCTCACTTTTTTTGCTGTAGGGTTAGCACTAGAAGCTTTCTTGGGGCCCATGGTGACTTATTTTGCAGGTGCAATCACTAAAAACGCTGTGATAATATGAAATGTTTCGATTGAATGTTTGGATGTGACCGCGGTGGCTGGCTTGTAAACACTGGCACCCATGGGACAAGTGAGGCGCGCTCAGGCCACATGTGGACGTGTCTCAAACAGAACGAATCGTGTTGGTCGAGTTTTTTAGCGCTAGTCGAGGCAAAATTTTTGCGTTAAAATGTATTGCTAGTCGGATTTAACGTTATACGATGCCATCGTTTGTCGAGGGACCACTGTATAACAAATATTACACCGCCAAGACCACTCAATCTATTTTGAGAAACATGCTGTTACCAGAACAAGGAGAGGTGGATGACATTCACGATACTGATGAGGCAAGTCTAATATCTCAGTTTGAAGACTTGGACCGACCGCTTGCAGCAGAAGGACTTGATCTTGGTGGCCTTCCAACTTCCCTACCCTCTGGTGATGTGGCTGAGCCAGAATCAAAGGGAGCTGCTGGTGAGCTGACATCTCTGGAAGAGGTGCCTGAAATTGGGGCGTCTAATCACCCAGTTTCTGACCCTCGTCCACTAGAAGCATCCGGCACAGGTGTTTGACCCAAGGAATGACAGGAAAACTTGTATCCCCCAACTCCTCCACTACCGACTGGGCCTATATCACAAAGCCAGTTCGTAAAGATGGAGTGCCTTATTATTTTACAGACGGCCCAAATAGAAGCCCAAAGGAAGCTGAATGCGGAAGAGTTTGAGAGGGACACCATACTCTACGAACGTCAGCGGCAAAGCGAAGGAGTTGTGAGGCCCGAGGCCCCCAGAAATTCTTTCAACATCCATAGAGCAGCATCTCTGGTGCCCAAGTTTTGCGAGTCTGATCTGGACACATACTTCGATACTTTCGAAAATCAGGCTCGAGCTATGCAGTGGCCCCGAAAATTCTGGGCTGTCTTGTTGCATATGACGCTGACTGGTAAAGCTCGAGAATGTACCGTGGCTTTCCCTTATGAAAAGTACATACAATATGACTCCATCAAAAAGGTCATACTGGAGACCTATGACCTACTCCCTTTGAGTTACCAGCAAGCCTTCCATACTCTGCAAAGGTTACCAGGGCAAACTTGGGTGGACTTCACCAGGCAGAAGAAGGTAGCTTTCGAGAGGTGGCAAAGAGCTTCACAAAGCAACACTGTAAGCAGCCTAACCCAATAATACTACAAGAGGACTTTAATTCTATATCTGGGATTGCGGAGTTCCGATCGCCGCCCAACCCTGTGTGATGGAGACCGCGCACTGGTGATTGCTACGAGATTCCAGCAGCGATCCATGATAGAACATTTCCCGAAGGAAGCATAAAATTGGCAGAAGGGTTCCAGTTAAGTCAGAAAACCTCGGCCAAAAGTTTCCTTTGAAGCATGACCTCTTGAACCCTGGCATAAGCCATTTCAATGGTGATGGTTTCAACACGACAGAACCGGGAGTGTATAAAAACCAGGAAGAATTGTCCTGTTCATATTGCCAAAAGGGAGGTATGTAGAACCAATGTTACAGTGGAAAGGGATAGGAAAAATAAGTATCGAGAAGGTTTCCTATGCAGATGATGTCTCAGTAGCCCACACACAGGGGTGTCTACAGACGGATCTGGCCGGCATGGACGAAGACAGCTTTCACCGAAGATCAGAGACGAGGGGCCCTCTCAGGCAAGAAAATAAAAAGGCAATGAGCCCTTTTCTCAGAGGAAAAGCTGGTATTGACAAGTGCCAAAAATGGGTACCCCTTAAAACCTATAGGGTCGGGAGTTACTTGACACTGTTGAAAAGGGAATCCTCCTTATTGACCGACTTTTCGAAGAAGATGCATTCTGGAGGCTTGGGAGCGTCTCTAGAGTCCCCTCATAGGATATTAAACTAGACCTAGGTGCCCATAAAGGGTATGCGACTGTCGGTATATCAGACGAAGGTTCCTATAAGTCTGTGACCCACTGATAGGAAAAGACCTAAGCAGGGAAAGGAATCAAAAAGAACCTTGGTATAGAAAATACCTCGGGGAGGATTTCGTATTTGAGGCCCCATAGGAAGGGGACCTATCATTATTTCCGCTGGAAGTTGTCACTAGTCATGCAATGACCGGGTTCCTTTCCGAATCAACGGGAAGAAGAGGACAAGCTAATCTGGGTTGAACTATTTTTAGCCAACCCCGGCCCAAGGAGCGACGTCTGTGTCTGCAGGGCTTTTCTCAACTTAGATTCTTTGGTTAAAAAGTTTAGACCCGAGATCTAATCCAAGAAGATGGAAGACCCTCTGTTGGAGAAAGTAAGGGAAAATGGTGTAATGGAAGAAAGGCGAGAAATAGAGGACTGTTTTATTTTAGTGCGGTAAACTTTTGAAGAAATTCCGCCAGAAAACATCCTTAGGGGCATCTTTTGCAAAGACCAAGCATGTATTAAACTACCTAGGATTTATCATAGCTTGCATTGGAGGTTCGCTATAACAGTCCAATGGGAGGACATTGGGGGTAGGGGGAAAAAAATGTAAAGGTGTCAAAATACTTTTTTTGGGCCTAAATGTGGGAAACCCGGTGGACATCTTCGCAGTTGCCGGGTCTTTTTCAGACCATTGTTACCGCTCATACCCCGTGCGGGTCCTCTCTGTCCTATCGCCCCAAAATGGCAGCCTTTTTCCCGTCTAATTATCGATTGCGTAGGTCCACTCCCCGGACCAAGGCGGGAAATCAGTACCTTTCACTATAATGGATCTGCCACCCATTACCCAAAGGCCTCCCCATGAGGGAAAAAAATGCTCGTGTTTATAGTCAGCGCTTGTAAGCTTTTTCACAAAATAGGCTGCCCGCAAGATCCAACTGATCAAGGACAAACTTCACTTCAAAAATCTTCAAGGAGGCATGTAATGCCTGTATAAGATCTATCCTCATAGAGCTTATAGGTCCCAGTCCCAAGGAGGCATTGGAATGGGTTAACAAACATGAAGTGAGATGCATTCCTACTGTGAACAATTCAGTATAGCCCTTTTGAGTTGATAAATAGTTTTCAGTGGGACCCCTCGCAGTATTGAAAGATTAAAGGCCGGAAGACTACTCCCTCAGTTCAGGTATGCCCAGCCCTTTTTTGCAGGAAACCTCACTTCACGGAACCTAGCCGCAGAGAACTTGAAGAAGCACAGGCTAAAATGAAACTACAAATGATGAAAGCGGCCCCTCGCTCTTTCACATCGGGATTAAGTACGTGGACCCCCACATACCGTGGGCATCAATAACGTTTAAACCCCATAGGATACATTTTATCACTAAAATTTTGCCTCGCATAGCGCTAAAAAACTCGCTCATGCTATTCGTCCCGAGCGGGGTCTATGGAGCTGAGCCAGCCTCACTGTTCGCCGGTGGCATGTTTACAAGCGCCTCCGCGGGAACATCCAAGCATACAAACAGAACTTTCGTATATAAAAGGTTTTTGGTGATTTATCTGCAAATAATGACCCTGGGCCCAAGAAGCTTCATAGTGCCAACCCTTGGTAAAAAGGTGAGAATATTATCGAAATACTGTTGGTTACATGGGCAACTGCTGTGCTTTCTGCTGCTGAGCACTGTCAGCTGCTGCTGCTGTAGCACTGTCAGCTGGCTGTTGTAGCACTGTCAGCTGCTGCTGCTGCTGTAGACCGTCAGCGCTGCTGCTGCTGTACCACCGTCACTGTGCGCCTGCGTAGCACCATTGTGCTGCTGTAGCACTGTCAGCTGCTGCGTAGCACTGATGCGCTTTTATGCTGCTGCTCACTGTCACTGCTGCTGCGCTGCACTGTCAGCTGCTGCTGCTGTAGCACGTCAGCTGTGCTGCTGTAGCACTGTTTAGCTGCTGTGCTGCTGCTGCTGTTGCACTGTCGCTGTGTGTAGCACCGTCAGCTGCGCTCTGCTGTACCACCCTCAGCTGCTGCTGCTGCTGCTGTAGTAACCCTCTGCTGCGCTGTAGCACTGTCAGCTGCTTTCTTTCCTGTAGCACCATCAGCTGCGTCGCTGTACCGTCAGCTGCTGCGTGCTGTAGCACCGTCTGCTGTGCTGTAGCATGTCCCGCTGCTGCTGTAGCCTGTCAGCGCTGCTGCTGTGTTACACTGCAGCTGCTGCTGCGCTGCACTGTCAGCTGCTGCTGCGTAGCACTGTCAGTATGCTGTAGCACTGTCAGCTGCTGTTTTGTTGCACTGTCGCTGCTTTCTGCTGCTGCACTGTCAGCGTGCTTCTGCTGCTGTAGCACTGCAGCTGCTGCTGTAGCCCCCGTCGCTGCTGCTAGTGCACCACCGTCAGCTGTGCTATGCTGTAGTTACCCTCTGGTGCTGCTGTAGACTGTCTGCTGCTGCTGTAGCATTGTCAGCTGCTGCTGTTGCACCATCAGCTGCTGCTTTCTGCTGGGACCCCTGTCAGCTGCTGCTGCTGCTGATGTAGTACCATCTGCTGTGCTGTTAGCACCATCTGCTGCTGCTGTAGCACTGTCAGCTGCTGCTGTAGCACTGTCAGCTGCTGCTGCTGTAGCACTGTTGTTGGTGTGGCTTATTGAGAATACCAAGAAACAATTAATTCCAGAGGGTTAGCCACCCAGGATAACCCAAAAAAGTCAGTGTTATCAAAGACTGTTTAACTTATTTCCATTGGGGTCCTCAACCCCTTCAGGGTCCAAGGCCAAAATCTGAAGTGGTGCTCCAGTGTCCAAGAAATTTTGAAAAAAAAAAAAATAATTTTTTCTTACAGAATTAAAGAGTATATTTTTGTGAAGGTAATAAGACAAAAAAAAGTTTTTTTCTGATCAGTACTTAGCGAGATACAGCGGTGGGAAGTTGACCCAAAATGACCGGGTGGCGGCAACATCAGTGACTTTCGCAAAATCCCATTTTTTTATTTTATGTTTTTTATACTTTTTTCTTTTCTTTTCTAATTTTTTTTCTTTTTATAATAACATTTGTGGCCCTGTGAGACCAGTATAATGTACATTGTATAAGTGTACACTCTTTGTATTGAACACAATTTACTGCACTAATTTATCATTATATTGTTTACAAAACTTGTTTACAAGTTTATTGTAAACAAAATGATGAAAATATTAGTGCGGTTGTTGTGTTGAATACAACGGTACCATATAGTATCATATGGTACAATGGTGGAAATATAAACACATATGCAGTATAATGTGATCCTTTATTGACTACGTTTCGCCCACACAGTGGGCTTTTTAAGTCACAAACAGAAACTCCCTGGGGTGGAAGGAATGCGAGTATTTATAGTCAGGTTCAGAGTGCTGAGGTCAGGTGGAGAATGCTGCATCTGATGATGTACCGAGTGGGGTTATAGAGTCTAAAATCTTGGGTAGCTTGGAAAGGAGATTTGGACAAGTTTGTGAGCAGACCTTCTACAGTGTTCTTATGTGGGATAGCGATGAAGAAGCTTCTTGGCAAGTGGTTCAGCTATGTTATTTGAAGCCACTATTTGGTGAAGTTGTCGGATATAGAAATAATGATGATTCCCGATTCTTCGGTATTGAGTGTTGTCTTTGTGGCGATAAGTCTTGAGTTTCTGTAGTTTATCAAGTGGTTGTGTGAATTACGGTGTTGTACGGGAGGCATTCCCTTGTGTCGTCAGACCGCTTGCGTATTGGTGTTCTGAAATTACGTGTTTGGAGGTCCCCTTTATGTTTCGCCAACGTATATACTTGTTGCAGTCATTACAAGGGATTATGTATACCCTGCAGAGGGTGGAAGCTTGTCCTGTCTTCACTGGTAATGTCCCTTTATGGTCGTGGTTGTGGAGGTAGTACTTGAAAAGAGGTATTGGAAAAAATGTTGGAAACGTGTTTGGCAATGGAGTTGGTGGGGAGGACTATGTATCTCTTCTTGGCAGTGTCTTCTCTCGGTGTGTTGAAGATGTTTAATGCCCGTCGTCTGCAGTCTCTGATGAAGTGACGAGGATAGTGAAGTTTAGAAAATACTTGTTCAATCATCGTGCATTCTTCTTCAAGAAACTCATTGCTGCAGATTCTGAGTGCACGCAGGAAGAAGCCTATAATTACACCACGTTTGGTTTTGGTGTCGTGGTGAGAGTAAAAGTGGAGAAGATCGTTTTGGTTGGTGGGTTTTCGATAGACTTCAAAACGAAGTTCGTGGTCAGCTTTGCAAAGCAGAACGTCAAGGAAAGGTAGAGTGTTGTCGACTTCTTCTTCAAGTGTGAACTGGATTGAAGGTTCGACCTGGTTGAGCTTGTCTTGGAGAGCTTTAACATTGAAGCGTTTAGGAGTTATGAGGAGAATGTCGTCAACATAACGGAGCCAGGTGACAGACGAAGGAATAATGGTGGAGAAACGTTCGGCTTCAAGATGTTCCATGTATAGGTTCGCCAGGACCGCACTGAGTGGCGAACCCATGGGTAATCCAAAAGTCTGCTGAAAGAGGTGGTTTTCGAAAGAGAAACACGTAAAGCAACACATAGTTCAACAAGGTCGATGAAATCGCTGGCTGGAATGGGAAGATCAAGTGAATCGTCAATTTTCCTGCGCAAGAGATCGATGGCTTGTGTAGTAGGTACTTTGGTGAATAGGGAAGTTACGTCAAGGCTGGAAAGTTTCTTGTTCCTGATGTTGATGTTGCGAATGCGATTGAGAAGATCACCCGAGTGTTTGAGATGTGCTGGACTGATAGTGCCCAAGAGTTTAGAGAGGTGTTTAGCGAGAATTCCTGAGAGCTGGTGGGGAGCACTGCCTATTCCTGAGGATATGGGCCTCAGTGGGATACCTGGCTTGTGAGTTTTTGGCAGGCCGTACATCCTGGCAGGTCTGGGGTTGCTGGGTATGGTGTGCAGAAGTTTCTTCCCTTGTTCTGAGCCCCTCAGAATGCGGCGAGTCCTTTGAAGAAAAGTTTTAGTAAGGTTGTCCACTTGGTTAGTTGTGAGAGGTAGGTATCTGGGTCATTAAGTAGATTGAGCATTTTGTTCCTGTAATCGTCAGTGTTCATGATAACAACACCACCTTCAATCCGACACCAAAACCAAACGTGGTGTAATTATAGGCTTCTTCCTGCGTGCACTCAGAATCTGCAGCAATGAGTTTCTTGAAGAAGAATGCACGATGATTGAACAAGTATTTTCTAAACTTCACTATCCTCGTCACTTCATCAGAGACTGCAGACAACGGGCATTAAACATCTTCAACACACCCAGAGAAGACACTGCCGGGAAGAGATACATAGTCCTCCCCACCAACTCCATTGCCAAACACGTTTCCAACATCTTTTCCAATACCTTATTTCAAGTATCTACCTCCACAACCACGACCATCAAGGACATTACCAGTGATAGACCGGACAAGCTTCCACCCTCTGCAGGGGTATACATAATCCCTTGTAATGACTGCAACAAGTTATACGTTGGCGAAACATCAAGGGACCTCCAAACACGTATTTCAGAACACCAATACGCAAGTAGGTCTGACGACACAAGGAATGCCTGCGTACAACACCGTAATTCACACAACCACTTGATAAACTACAGAAACTCAAGACTTATCGCCACAGAAGACAATACTCAATACCGAAGAATCCTGGAATCATCACTTATTTCTATATCCGACAACTTCAACCAGAATAGTGGCTTCTATAACATAGCTGAACCACTTGCCAAGAAGCTTCTTCATCGCTATCCCACATAAGAACACTGTAGAAGGTCTGCTCACAAACTTGTCCAATCTCCTTTCCAAGCTACCCAAGATTTTAGACTCTAAAACCCCCACTCGGTACATCATCAGATGCAGCATTCTCCACCTGACCTCAGCACTCTGAACCTGACTATAAATACTCGCGTTCCTTCCACCCCAGTTAGTTCTGTTTGTGACTTGAAAAAGCCCACTGTGTGGGCGAAACGTAGTCAATAAAGGATCACATTATACTGCATATGTGTTTATATTTCCATTGTGTCAGTATTTTATACCATTTATTTCCATGGTACAATGGTGCCATAGGGTGCAATGGTACCATATGGTGCAATGGTATTATATGGTACAATGGCACCATATGATACAATGGTACCATATGGTACAATATGGTACAATGGCACATGATACAATGGTACCATATGGTACAATGGTGCCATAGGGTGCAATGGTACCATAGGGTGCAATGGTACCATATGGCACAATGGCATCATATGATACAATGGTCAATATGGTAAAATGGCACATGATACAATGTTACCATATGATACAATGGTACCATATGGTGCAATGGTACCTTATGGTATAATATGGTGTAATGGTACCATATGGTACCATATGATGCAATGGTACCATATGGTACATTGTACCATACAGTACAATGATACCATATGGTTCATTGTACCACATGGTACTGTTGTATTCAACACAAACACACTAATATTTTCATTATTATTTTGTTTACAATAGTTGTTTACAACAAAAATATGCAAAAATGTATATTAGTAATGTTCTATTATATATTTACAAGTGTACAGGAACTTGACATGTTCCTTGAGGTGGATGACAAAGCACTTTGTCTCGGAAACTGCCGAGTCAGTAGCTAGCTTGCGTCGCCACTCACTCAGTCTTGGCTGGTGTCTCATGCCACCAACACCTATTGGCCATATGGTACACGGTATATGTTACAGGGTACCATATAGTACATTGTACTATATGGTAAAGGGTACCATGCAGTACAGGATAACATATGGTGCAGGGTACCATATGGTACAGGGTACCATATGGTACAAGGTACCATATCGTACAGGGTACCATACAGTACAGGACACCATATGGTACAGATACAGGGATAACTATGGAAATAAGTCACCCTGACTTTTTTGCGTTATCCTAGGATTTTATACATATGCTGCTATGTATGATAATCTATGTAATTGTATTTCTGTACACCTGAATAAACTTACTCAAGTGCATGTGGCATCATAAGTAAGTTTATTTAGTTATACACAAATAAAGTTACACAGAATATCATACTTAGCAGCATATGTTTGGAGAACCTAGGATAACCCAAAAAAGTCAGACAGATTTATTTCCATTAGGGTCCCTGTACCCTGTACCATATGGTACAATGTACTATATGGTACAATGTACTATATGGTACAATGTACTACATGGTACCATTGTACCATATGGTACCATTGTACCATATGATACCATTGTATGACATGGCACCATTGTACCATATGGTACCATTGTACCATATGGCACAATGGTACCATATGGTTCAAAGCATAGAATTCATCTTCAGCTCCCACTTCCATCAGTCTTAGAACTGTAAGTTGTGAAGAGGAGAGTCAGAATTCGCCCGGAGAGTGAGTGGGGAGTGAGAGATTCCTTGCCGCCAGGCACTATGAACAAAGCTACTTTGCCGGCGTTCCCACAATGCCATGTGGGTGTCCAGATTTTTTCTATGGTGTGCACACTGACCACCCAGACCCATTCTCTTAGATGTAGGCCTACCAGCCTTCTCGTGCTAAATTTGACGGTGCTAGAATTTTGGCGTAGATCTACGGTTTGGACCCTGAACGTAAAGCCGTAGATCTACGGGACGGACCCTGAAAGGGTTAATCTTGTCTCCCAGGATGCAACCCACACCAGTCGACTAACACCCAGGTGAACAGGGAAAAATGCCTGGAACTAGTGCTCATATTGGTGAATTTAAAGCCAGCAAAGGTTGGTTTGAGACATTTAAGAATCGTAGTGGCATACACAGTGTGATAAGGCCTGTTCTGGAAGAAAATGCCAAACAGGACCTACAGTACTCCCAGGACACAGTGTCTCATCAGTCATTGCTGCATCTTCAATAAAGGTAAGTGTCATTTATTCTTCATTTAGTAGAGTAGTACATGCACAATATATATTGTGCATGTACTACTCTACTATTGTGCATGTATCCTTCTCTTTGTGTGTAGGAAAATGTATATTTCATGTGGTAAATTTTTTTTTTCATACTTTTGGGTGTCTTGCACGGATTAATTTGATTTCCATTATTTCTTATGGGGAAAATTCATTCGCATAACGATAATTTCGCATAACAATGAGCTCTCAGGAACGGATTAATATCGTTATGCGGGGTCCACTGTATTGGCTCAGAAATTCATGCCCAGACATGCACTGAAACCAAGATATGAGGGACCTTTGGAAGTTACTAAAAAACTAAGTGAAGTGAATTACCTGGTTCGTACCCCAGGGAAAAAGAAATCAGACCATAGATACCATGTTAACCAATTGAAGTGATATTATGGAGGGTTAGCCCCGACCACAGCCATTCTTCTAGAGTCCCATCAAAAAGCAGAGGATTTGGCGGACTACTCCAAAGGAATAGAAGTCCCTCTTAGAAACACTCAAGTTCTATGATCCCTGGACAATTTTTTACAAGATCTGGCCTGTGACCAAGCCAAAGAAGTGAAAAATGTGATTTTGAAGTACCCATCATTGTATGGTGATATACATAAGCGTTGCACATTGGGGACACACGACGTGGATGTCCAAGGAGCTGCGCCCATCAAGCAGTCCCCTTATCGCTTAAGCCCTATTAAACACCAAGCTCTAAAGGAGGAAATCGACTTTTTGCTGACCCATGGACTGACTGAACAGAGCAAAAGCCTATGGGCCTCTCCTTGTGTGTTAGTCCCAAAGTCAGACGGTACCCATCGTATGTGTAGGATTATAGAAAGGGGAATTCCGTCACAGTTCCTGATGGTTACCCTTTGCCTAGGGTAGATGATTTAATCGATAGGGTTGCCGGAGCCAAGTATGTGAGCCAGCTGGACTTACTATGAGGCTACTATCAAGTGCCCCTGACGGACCGTGCTCAGGACATATCAGCATTTACAGTGCATGGGGGCTTGTTCAACTACTTGGTTGCCCAATTCGGGTTGTGCAACGCAGCGTCCATGTTCCAGCGGCTCATGAATGACCTTACTTATAACCTTGAGGGGTTGTAATAAAGTTGGTAGAATTACCGACAATATGTAAAGTAAAAGGACACAAGTGCAACTAATGTGACATTTATTGTGGCAACTTTTACTCTCCAGGAGCTTTATCAAGCCATTACAAACAATACATGGACACAGAGGGTATATAAAGGCTCAGAGTGAGGTGAATACTAGTGAGGTACCATTTCGATGTTCACTAGTGGTGGTAGTAGTAGTAGTAGTAGTAGTAGTAGTGGTAGTGACAAAAGTAATACAATATGGTAGAGCAATTAATTCGTACATGAGTAAAAGGATATAAAGCTATTACTTGGGTAACCCAAGTAATAGCTTTTATCCTTTTACTCATGTACGATTAATTGCTCTACCATATTTATTACTTTTGTCACTACACTACTACTACTACTCTACTACTACTACCACTAGTGAACATCGAATGGTACCTCACTAGTATTCACCTCACTCTGAGCCTTTATATACCCTCTGTGTCCATGTATTGTTTGTAATGGCTTGATAAAGCTCCTGGAGAGCGAAACGTTGCCACAATAAATGTCACATTAGTTGCACTTGTGTCCTTTTACTTTACATACAACCTTGAGGGGGTTGAAGCCTATCTCGACAACTTAGTAGTCTTTAGTGACGAGTGGAGTTCACATTCAGTCTGTCTGGAGGCTCCTTTTAAGAAATTAGATGCTTATAATTTTACCATCAATTTAGCCAAATGCAAATTTGGACAAGCAAGGATTAGGTATTTGGGGTTCATATATGGTCAGGGGACGGTGGCACCCATCAGTGCAAAAGTGAGAGCCCTTGCAGACTTTCCTATATCAAGAGATAGAAAAGGGGTGCAGAGATTTTTGGGAATGGCTGGGTATTATAGACGATTCTGCCCTAACTTTTCACACGTAGCCGTCCCCCTTTTTGCGCTAACTAGTTCTAAAATCAAATTCGCTTGGTCTGAGGAATGTAATATGGCTTTCAATAGGTTAAAGTGATTATTGAACTCTTCTCCAGTATTGAAAAGCCCTGATTTTAACTTTCCTTTCCTGTGACATATAGATGCCAGCAGTTATGCTGTTGGGTCAGTACTACTGCAGTCCTCCCACTCCTCTGATATTCTACATTCGATATGTTATTATTCCTCCACCTTAAAGCTACACCAAAAGAATTATGCAACTGTAGAAAAAGAAGCTCTAGCCCTGGTTATCTCCTCGAGCATTTTGAAGTTTACTTGGGAACGTCACCTCATCAGATTATGGTATACTCAGATCACAACCCTTTGACATTCAGTAATGCCATGAAGGCTAAGAATGCCAGAATACAGAGGTGGGCCCTTAGAATACAACCTTTTTCTATTAAAATCCTACATATAAAGGGCAAACATAATGTAACTGCGGACGCTTTGTCCCACCCTTAAGACCAGTTGCACCAGTATGCCCATGTTCTAACTTACTCCTAATATTTCCCTTTTTGCCTACAGTTATGTGAATGAGTGGTACTGTTTACAGTTTAGTTATGGAGCATGAAGCTTGGAGACCAGTTGTTGTGTCCTTACATCTTGCTTGAGACACAGCTTTTGTGTCACCCAAGGCCAAGAGAGAAAACCCAATTCTGTTGAGGCGGATGTCTGTCGTCTAAACAATATCCTCCTTGAATACCCTCAGAACATATGAAGAAGATTGTCTGGGACGAATTGTCAGAAAAATGTATACCAGTTTTGCTATATTGTTATTTCAGTTCTTCTACTGTATCTAGAAGATTCAGGGATATTTTTGTCTTATTGTCAGTGCGACATTTGGTCGTGTGGAGGGGGTGTTACACCTTTTTGTCAATTTTAAGTAGACAATTTCTACTTGTTATTATCGCAATGGTATACTTTTATATGTTATTTTTGCTATTTCACTTAATATTATATTCAGGAGTAATTCCATTAGTAGCTAAAATGGATTTACTCAACTTTATAATATTATCTGGTCATATTACTTAGCTTTGTACTTAGGTAGGTTATTTAATTAGTCCAAACTGCTGGTGCGACCTGGCCAAGCACTAGTAGGTGATTTGAGCTGTTCAACCCCTGCTCCGACCGAGTTAAAGTGCGCTGGTAAAGCCTCACTTTGTTCAGTTCATACCTTCCTCTGGACCAGAAAGGGTCTAGGGAAGTATCCACCTCTAGACCAACATTCGCCTCCCTAGAAAATACCAGGAATTTTCGGAAACTCATTGCTAAGACTTATCTCGGTTGGAGAAGGCGGTTGAGAAGCTCTTAGAGAAAGTGAAGCCAAGTGAGCGAGCCAGTGTGGTGTAAGAGGGCTTATTGCAGAGTGAACCCTATGTAAGAGCTCTATCAATGTGGTGTTCAAGTTTTTAAGCAACGCCTGTGCATGTACATATACAGTGGACCCCCGAGTTTCGTGATTAATCCGTTCCAGAGAGCCCGCCGAAGGTCGAAATTCACGAAACTCAAAATCATTTTCCCTATAAGAAATATTTTTTTATTATCACACTGGCCGATTCCCACCAAGGCAGGGTGGCCCGAAAAAGAAAAACTTTCACCATCATTCACTCCATCAATGTCTTGCCAGAAGGGTGCTTTACACTACAGTTTTTAAACTGCAACATTAACACCCCTCCTTCATAATAATGGAAATAAAATTAATCCGTTCCAGACACCCAAAAATATTAAAATAAATATTTTTTTTTTCAAATTAAATAAAGATTTACATAATGAAAACAATAAGAAATCAAGTACATGCATTTAAAATAAATAATAATAACATTACACTTACCTTTACTGAAGACTTCTGCATGGATGGAAGACGGGAGGAGGGGATAGGAGGAAGATGTACACTATTTTTTGGAAGGAGAATCTCCTTCCATTAGGACTTCAGGTATGAAGTCCATATCTGGGGTTACTTCCCTTCTTCTTTTAATGCCACTGGGACCAACTTGAGAGTCACTGGACCCCTGTCACACAGGTCTGTTTCTGGCGTTTCTTTAAGATTTCCCTGAAGTGGGACACAACACTGTCATTGTGCATGTTGCCAATACGGCCTGCAAAAGCTTTGTTAGGGTGAAGTTCATCCATAAATGTTTGCACTTCAGTCCACTTTGCACAAACGTCCTTAATCTTTGAAGAAGGCACCTTCCTCCATCTCTCTTCCTCCTCCTCTGCAGCAGTTTCCTGAGCTGTGATCTATTGCTGTTGCAGATGAAGCTCTTGCAGTTCTTCAGTGGTTAGTTCTTCCCTGTGGTCCTCCACCAACTCTTCCACATCCTCACCACTCACCTCTAACCCCAGGGACATTCCCAATGCCACAATAGTTTCCACAACTGGCATAGGTTCCTTAGGGTCAGCCACAAACCCTTCAAAATCCCTCTCTTGTACACAATCTGGCCACAAATTTCTCCAAGCAGAGTTCAAAGTCCTGGAAGTCACTCCCTCCCAAGACTTACCTATAAGGTTTATGCAATGGAGGATATTAAAGTGATCTTTCCAGAACTCTCTTAGGGTTAATTCAGAGTCTGAGGTCACTTCAAAGCACTTCTGAAACACTGCTTTGGTGTAGAGTTTTTTGAAGTTTGAAATGACCTGCTGGTCCATGGACTGGAGGAGAGGAGTGGTATTAAGAGGCAAGAACTTCACCGTGATGAAACTAAACTCCTCCACTATTTGCTCTTCCAAGTCTGGAGGATGAGCAGGAGCATTGTCCATTACTAGGAGGCACTTGAGTGGCAATTTATTTTCGCATTTCTTCACACTGGGGCCAAACACTTCATTAAACCAGTCTAGGAAAATTCCCCTTGTGACCCATGCCTTACTGTTAGCCTTCCACATCTTGGCAACACTGTATTTCTTGAACACTCTGGGATTTTCAGAGTGATACACCAGTAAAGGCTTCACTTTAAAATCCCCACTAGCATTACTACAAAACATGAGAGTAAGCCTGTCTTCCATAGGCTTGTGTCCTGGGAGTGCTGCTTCCTCCTGCATGATGTAGGTCCTCTTTGGCATTTTCTTCCAGAAGAGGCCTGTTTTGTCACAATTAAACACTTGCTGGGGTTTGAATTCTCCAGTGTCTACGCACTCCTTAAACTCCTATACAAACTTCTCAGCTGCTTTTTTGTCAGAACTGGCAGCCTCACCATGCCTTATCACAATGTGAATGCCACTACGCTTCTTAAATCTCTCAAACCAATCTTTGCTGGTCTTAAAATCACAAGCATCACCACTTGTTGCAGGCATGTTCTTTATGAGATCGTCATGCAACTGCCTTGCCTTTTCACATATTATCGACTGCGTAACACTATCTCCAGCTAACTGTTCTTCGGTAATCCACACCAACAATAACCTCTCCGCTTCTTCGAGGATTTGTGATCTCCTTTTTGTCAGCATATCCATCCCTTTTGCAACAACAGCACACTTTATTTTCTTTCCTTTCGCCACGATCGAAGTGATGGTTGAATGGGGCTTGCCATACATCCTGGCAAGCTCTGTAACACGCATTCCACTCTCATATTTTTCAATGATTTCCTTCTTGAATTCGATCGTGTTCCTCACTTTCTTTACCAAAGGGCTTGCACTAGCTTTCCTTGGGCTCATAGTGACTTATTTAGCAGTTGTAATCACAAAAAACAATGGATTATTACGTATGAACCAGCGGGGTGATGGTCACGTGTTGGTAAACAATGGCACACTGAACGTGAATGGCGTGGGAGACTGGCTTTGTGTGCGTGGTGACGGGAGGACGGGTACTGGACGGTCACCGAAACACGAGTTTTTTCACAGAACTCGAGGCCAAATTTTTCCAAAAAAACTCTCCGAAGGTCGAATTTCACGAAAGTCAAGGCTGCCGAAACTCGAGGGTCCACTGTACTGATAATTCCTGACTCACTCAGAGCCATTTGTAAATACTTAATCTTGTACTGTGATGTTTTAATGAGGAGTGGCATAAGTGTTCTACTCATAATGCAAAATATGAGAAGGTGGATTTATGTGGTTATTATGGTTATTAATAAATTACAGTGGACCCCCACATACCGTTGGCATCACATACCGTTTATTCCGCATACCGCTCACTTTAATCGCAAAAATTTTGCCTCGCATACCGCTCAAAAACCCGCTCACCGCTGTTCGTCCGAGACGCGTCCAATGTGCACCTTAGCCAGCCTCACATGTTCCGCCGGTGGCATTGTTTACCAGCCAGCCTCCGCGGTAGCATCCAAGCATACAATCATAACATTTCGTATTATTACAGTGTTTTTGGTGATTTTATCTGGAAAATAAGTGACCATGGGCACCAAGAAAGCTTCTAGTGCCAACCCTACAGCAATAAGGGTGAGAATTACTATAGAGATGAAGAAAAAGATCATTGATAAGTATGAAAGTGGAGTGCGTGTCTCCGAGCTGGCCAGGTTGTATAATGAACCCCAATCAACCATCGCTACTATTGGTGGTACAGCTGCTGCTGCTGCTGCACTGTCAGCTGCTGCTGCTGCACTGTCAGCTGCTGCTGCTGCTGTAGCATCGTCTGCTGCTGCTGCTGCTGTAGCATCGTCTGCTGCTGCTGTAGCATCGTCTGCTGCTGCTGTAGCATCGTCTGCTGCTGCTGTAGCATTGTCTGCTGCTGCTGCTGCTGTAGCATCGTCTGCTGCTGCTGTAGCATCGTCTGCTGCTGCTGTAGCATCGTCTGCTGCTGCTGTAGCATCGTCTGCTGCTGCTGCTGCTGTAGCATCGTCTGCTGCTGCTGTAGCATCGTCTGCTGCTGCTGTAGCATCGTCTGCTGCTGCTGCTGCTGTAGCATCGTCTGCTGCTGCTATAGCATTGTCTGCTGCTGCTGTAGCATCGTCTGCTGCTGCTGTAGCACTGTTGTTGGTGTGGCTTATTGAGAATATACCAAGAAACAATTAACCCCAGAGGATTTGCCACCCAGGATAACCCAAAAAAGTCAGTGTCATCGAAGACTGTCTAACTTATTTCCATTGGGGTCCTTAATCTTGTCTCCCAGGATGCAACCCACACCAGTCGACTAACACCCAGGTGAACAGGGAAAAATGCCTGGAACTAGTGCTCATATTGGTGAATTTAAAGCCAGCAAAGGTTGGTTTGAGAGATTTAAGAATCGTAGTGACATACACAGTGTGATAAGGCCTGTTCTGGAAGAAAATGCCAAACAGGACCTACAGTACTCAGGAGGAAAAGGCACTCCCAGGACACAGTGTCTCATCAGTCATTGCTGCATCTTCAATAAAGGTAAGTGTCATTTATTCTTCATTTAGTAGACTAGTACATGCACAATATATACTGTGCATGTACTACTCTACTACTGTGCATGTATCCTTCTCTTTGTGTGTAGGAAAATGTATATTTCATGTGGTAAAAATTTTTTTTTCATACTTTTGGGTGTCTTTCACGGATTAATTTGATTTCCATTATTTCTTATGGGGAAAATTCATTCGCATACCGATTATTTCGCATACCAATGAGCCCTCTTGCACGGATTAAAATCGGTATGCGGGGGTCCACTGTAAACAGAAACCAAGGAAATTCCTTTTCCTCCACAAATGAAGACCCCTAGACGTGCCAAGTTTGTTAGTTTGTTACAAAAAGCACTATAACCCAGGGACCAACTGACTATGTTCATAACAACTTAGGACATAGGTTGTAGTACATTCTGGCAGGATGACACTACCAGTGGCATTCTCCCATTCCACTGTGTCGACAATACTTAAAGATAACAGTAACATATGATACTGTATGAGATGTAAAATTTATAATACAGTTTACTGCCATGTATACATAATATACAGTACATAAATGATTAAAATATATCAATATAAGTAAATTATGGTAAAAAGAATGAAATAATGATTGTACATTACATTACAGTATTGTGTAGGTAGTTTATATAGCAAAGGTTTGACATTATGCCCTACCCAGTATGTTGGCAATTTTCAAAAGTTCGACTTACATCCATTTTGACTCACAACCAGTTGGTCAGAACCAAGCTTGGTCATAAGTCGGATGGTACCTGTATACGTTCTCTCGCGTAGAGCCCCAAACGTATATACATGTACACGTTTCATTTGTCATTCATTCAACACTGGCACGATAGGCCTGAGTTGCCTAGACATGAGAGAATGGGTGTGCGCACTCAGTGTGCGCTATGTGAAAAAAATTGAGGATGCCTTGGTACCACATGCTCTTTTTTCCTATAAAAAAAACTATTTTTTTTCTCAAAATATTCGGGGTGCTGCGCAGGTGGACGTATATATAAGTTTGGACCATTTAAGGGTTAAGAAGCATCTTTCCATCATACATTGCTCAAGTTTCAAATAAGATAGTCCAACAAACAAATGAAATACAATTCCCTAGATCGAGAGCAAGAGCCCCTCACCAGCGTCAAGGAACCTGCCTTGAGGTCTGCTTGCTTATAGAAATTTTGCTCGTGTATGGAAGCAAAAAATCGACCCATCGACTGCTTGTATTTGGAAAAATTCACATGTGGATGCGCTCACAAGTAGAGGTTCCACTGTATTGAATATTTGCAATCTACCACTCTTCACTGGTCTAGACTTTTTATAAACTACATCAAAACTGTAATTATTCTATACTGAACTGCTCTACTAGACTTATTAACCCTTTCAGGGTCCAAGGCCCAAATCTGGAGTCACGCACCAGTGTCCAAGAATTTAAAAAAAAAAAATTTGTTATTTTTTCTTATGAAATCGTAGAGAATCTTTTTGTGAAGGTAATAAAACAAAAAGTACGAAATTTGGTGGAAAATTGACGAAATTATGCTCTCGCGAATTTTGATGTGTCAGCGATATTTACGAATCTGCGATTTTGCCGACTTTGACTCCCATTTTAGGCCAATTACATTATTCCAATCAACCAAATTCTTAGCTATTTCACTAGTATTACTTCTATTCTATCGATTGAGCACAAGAAATCGCCAAGTCAACTGTTTCAACTACAAAATAAAGTGATCGGAAATTGTTAATTTGGCCAATTTAACACAAAGTTCAAAATATTCCAATTTCAAAATAGGGTCCAGAATGAACAATGTAGGCATTCCTGGCACTAAACTAACATTTCCTCTGTTCATTAGTTATGTTTTGAGGCTTTACAAATAAATTCCATTTTGATTTTTTATTCACATAATGAATTTTTATTCACACCAAAAAATAGAAGATTTACTGTTATGCAATACTGTAATAATTGTATAAATATCATCACCATATTTGTGAATGTATATTAGACCCACCAGCTGACGTGTATTAGACGTGTGAGGTCGTTTGTTTACTCTTGAATATCGGCAAAAATTTAACATTTCCGCTACTTTGAGCTCAGTTTCAAGCCATTTCCAATGCTAAAACCAATCAAAATCATCTCTATTTCTGTAATATGTCTTCCATTCTATCAAACGAGACCAAGAAATCGCAAATACAACTATAAAAAACATACGAAAAAACACTGCAAAGTTGCTGTTTTAATCGAAAAATCATGATTTCATTTTTTTTCTCATTATACACAGTGTGCTGCAGGATGTGTTTTATGTGGTGCACACATACCACATAGATGTATTCTCTCATATCTAGGCCCAAATGTACCACTCACAGTTTATCAGAGTGAGCTGAGCTCATGGCGTAGATCTACGGTTTGGACCCTGAACGTAAAGCCGTAGATCTACGGGACGGACCCTGAAAGGGTTAAAGCCATATAGCATTATCTAATAGAATACTCAATTCTCTTGTACTCATTGTAACTCAACTAATGACCATATGTACTTACTATTGCCTTATTAATCTTAAGTTAATTTTAAGTGTGCCCAAAATGCTTTGTATGCAAAGGGGCTTTTGGCATGTAAACCCAACTATTATATTCCCTTGTACAACCATGTATCATGTCAAAATAAAAATTTATTATTATTATTATTATTGTTATTATTATTATAAGTATTAGGGTAAGTCTGCCTGAAATGCCTCGGCATGATAATGGCTTTCTTTGTACCAATCAAATTATGAAATGTAAACACACTGTAACCTTAGCAAAGCAATAAAATTTTGATTCTGTGTTACAAATTTGGCTCAACATTATCCTGCAGTCGTGACCAATTTGGTACCTAAATAGATAATGCAAAATAAGGAATGTGCGAAAGACAGGGACAATAAAATAGAATAACATGACCATCCAATAGTGTTGAGAAAGTGATGACTTTACCTTCTCACCCAGAGGCCAGATGATCAACGATCAATTGCACTAATATATCAGTGCTGGATTTTTACTGTTATCTTTTTTAAATCTTCTTGGTGGCTCTCAGCTTTATTTTCCTGTCTGACAACATGATCTTGCTTTTAAGCATTATTGCATTTACTGGTGTTACTGGCTATTATGACTGGATGAATTTTGTTAAATGTTAACCTAAAGAACATATGGAGATACTGACTTAAGTTTATTTCGTGTAGAAAAAAAATAGCATCAATTATTAAGGGTAAATGCTGGTAACTGAGCTATACATACTGTTACTGAAGCTAAAACATGAAGAACATTGGCAGTTCTGATGGGTGATGGTTCCTTGCCACATATGGTAAGGAGGAAGTGCTTCCGAAGTTCCACCCACTTGACGGACATCTCAGACAACTGCAGGGCCTCCAGTTCTGCATCCTCGAAAGGATCTTCCACTGGATCACTCTGCAAAACAATGTTATCTTAGATAAATGGTTCAGAGAACTGACAAGTTGATAAATTATACAATAAAGATACCCAAGTGTTGCACATATGTCTAATTTATTATTGTACTGAGGTTCGGAGTTCGAATCTCCTTTGGGATGTGTTTCTATAAGACACCTCCTGTCCCTGTTCACCCATCAGTTTAAAATGGGTAACTGGGTGTTACTTGACTGGTGTGGGTCGCATCCTGGGACAAAATTGATCTAATTTGCCCGAAATGCTCAGCATCAAAAGCAGCTTTCTATATAGTATTGTCATTTATGTCAGCTATGGTCTGTATACCTTGTACATGTACTTTAGTAAATAAAGATATTATATAATTATTATAATGTTATCCTACTATTAACCCTTTGACTGTTGTGACCCCAAATCCTAAAGTGCCTCTCTGTGTCGCAAAATACTAAAAAAAAAAAAAAATATTTATTCTTATGAAATGATAATCTTTTCCTGGTGATAATGACACCAAAAATTCGAAATTTTATAGAAAACTTATGGAATTATGCTCTTGCAAAGTTAGCGATCTTGGCAATATACACCCATCGGCAATTTTGCCCACTTTGAGCCCTATTTTCAGCCAATTCCATTGTTCCAGTCGACCAAACTCATGGCTATTCCTTTACAACTCTATTTGTTCTATTGATTAAGTACAAGAAACTGCCCATTTACCAATTTCAACTACCCAATAAAGTGGTCAGAAATTGGCAATTTGGCCAATTTCACACAAATTAAAAAAGATGCAAATTTCAAAATAACATCCAGAATAAACAATGCAGACATTCATGGCACTAAAATAACATTTTTTCTGTTCATTAATCATGTCTCCAGGCCCCTTTCATATTATTCTTGCTTTCCATTTTGAATTTTTATTCATACAAAAAATAGAAGATTTACAGTTAAAAAGACTACTGCATTATTGCAATAATTGTATAAATAATGTCAACCCATTCGGGATTGTGTATTAGACTGGCCAGTTGGACACGTATTGGACAGTGTCGTCATTTGTTTACTCTTGAACAGTGGGAAAAATCGAACATTTCTGCTAATTTGAGCTCAATTTCAAGGTCCTTTTCATTGTAAAACCAACCAAATCATCTCTATTTCTGTAATATATCTTCCATTCTATCAAATGAGATGAAGAAAACGAGATTACAAACCATAAGTACCATACAAAAATACACCTCAAAGTTGGAGTTTTAATCCAAATACACGGTTGGAGTTTTTTTTCTCATTATGCACTGCATGCTGCAGGATTTTTTTTATACTGCCCACAGTGACCACGCAGACCCATTCTCTCACATGTAGGTCTACCAACTTTCTCGGCTAGATTTGAAGCTACTAGAATTTTGGCGTAATACTATGGCACCAACACTGGCTTACAAGCCATAGTACTACGGCACTGACAGTGAAATGGTTAATGTTCTGTATATGAAGTAGGCACAATAATACGAGTGTATGTCTCGTACATTTAGCAAGTTCAGGCTTTTGAATAGTGGTGGGGTGTGCTGTCTGGCACAGGAGCTGGTAATCATCCGCACAGCAGCTTTTGTTGGGTTCTTAACCCTTTGAGGGTCGCCAGGCCCTCTTAGAGACATGTTCTCAGGGTCGCCAAAATTTAAAAAAAAAAAAAAAATTCTCATGAAAAGATGGAGATTTTTTTCCCGTTCATAATGACACCGAAAGTATGAAATTTGATGGAAAACTTACAGAATTATGCTCTCGTGAAGTTAGCGGTCTCGACGATGTTTATGCATCGGCGATTTTGCCCACTTTGAGCCCTATTTTCGGCCAATTCCAGCGTACTAGTCGACAAAAATCATAACTATTTCACTAGAACTCCATTTTTTCTATCGAATGAGTACAAGAAACCACCCATTTACTGATCTCAACTATCCAATAAAGTGGTCAGAATTTAGCAATATTGCCAATTTCACACAAATTTCAAAAGATGCCAATTTCCAAATAGGGTCCAGAATAAACAAGAAAAACATTCCTGGCACTAAATAATATTTCCTCTGTTCATTAGTCACGTCCCCAGGCCCATCTTACAGTTCTTTTGCTTTCCACTTTGATTTTTTATTCTCACACAAAAAAATAAGATTTCCTGTTATGCAGACTACTGCATTAGTGTAGAAATGGTATAAATAATATTGGCGCACTTGTGAAAGAATATCAGACTCACCAGTTGACGTGTATTGGACGCTTAGCATGATTTGTTTACTTTTGAACTTTGGTAAAAATCGAACATTTCTGCTACTTTGAGCTCAATTTCAAGGAACTTTTCATTGTAAAACCAGTCAAAATTATCTCAATTTCTGTAATATGTCTTCCATTCCATACAATGAGACCAGGAAAACTGCTGTAGCATCGTCTGCTGCTGCTGTAGCATCGTCTGTTGCTGTTGTACCACCGTCAGCTGCTGCTGCTGCTGTAGCACCGTTGTTGGTGTGGCTTATTGAGAATACCAAGAAACAATTAACCCCAGAGGATTTGCCACCCAGGATAACCCAAAAAAGTCAGTGTCATCGAAGACTGTCTAACTTATTTCCATTGGGGTCCTTAATCTTGTCTCCCAGGATGCAACCCACACCAGTCGACTAACACCCAGGTGAACAGGGAAAAATGCCTGGAACTAATGCTCATATTGGTGAATTTAAAGCCAGCAAAGGTTGGTTTGAGAGATTTAAGAATCGTAGTGGCATACACAGTGTGATAAGGCCTGTTCTGGAAGAAAATGCCAAACAGGACCTACAGTACTCAGGAGGAAAAGGCACTCCCAGGACACAGTGTCTCATCAGTCATTGCTGCATCTTCAATAAAGGTAAGTGTCATTTATTCTTCATTTAGTAGAGTAGTACATGCACAATATATATTGTGCATGTACTACTCTACTATTGTGCATGTATCCTTCTCTTTGTGTGTAGGAAAATGTATATTACATGTGGTAAAAATTTTTTTCTTCATACTTTTGGGTGTCTTGCACGGATTAATTTGATTTCCATTATTTCTTATGGAGAAAATTCATTCGCATACAGAACATTTCACATAACAATCAGCCCTCTTGCACGGATTAAAGTCGCTATGCGGGGGTCCACTGTATTTCCTTTGGGGTATTTTATTTATTTATTTATTTATTAACAATTTGAGCACACATACAGAGGTACAAAAAAATACAGATAAGAGCAGCATGCCAAAGCCACTTATACTATGCATAGCATTACGAGCTGGCTTAAAATTAACTTAAGATTAACTAAGCAATGATGAAATCAGTGATAAAACATTAATGTAAACAGATTACTATAAAGCACAAGTGAGTATTACAAAGACAGGTCATATGGTTGCATGCACTGTTGTACATTCAGTCACATGGAGTATTCTGTTAGGTAGTGTATTTAAAAAATAATAAAGTTAGATTGGGTTTTAGGTTTAACATTTATGTGATATAATTGTGAGAAACATTTAAGATATACAATTTATAAGGTTCAGTTATTCAGTATTTATTTGGTTTTGGGTGAGTAAGTGATCTTTGAGAAGAGACTTGAATTTATAAACAGGTAGTGTTTCTTTTATATTTACAGATAATGAATTCCAGATTTTAGGGCCTTTTATGTGCAATGAGTTTTTGCATAGTGTGAGATGGACACGAGGAACATCAAAGAGTGATCTGTGCCTTGTGTTATGGTCATGTGTTCTGTTGAGGTTGGCAAGGAGATGTTTGAGGGGAGGGTTATTATCAGAGTTAAGTGTTCTATGTATGTAATAGGTGCAGTAATAAGTATGGATGTTTTTGTATGGTGAGTAGGTTTAGTGTATTGAATATTGGTGGAGTGTGCTGCCTGTAGTGAGAATTTGTTATCATTCTAACTGCAGCCTTTTGTTGGGTAATTAGTGGTCTGAGATGGTTAATTTTTGTTGAGCCCCATGCACAAATTCCATAGGTGAGATAGGGGTAAATAAGAGAGTGATATAGGGCCAGGAGGGCTGACTGTGGAACATAGTACCGTATCTTCGATAGTATGCCTACAGTCTTGGAAATTTTCTTAGAAATTTGTTGTATATGTGTATGAAATTTGAGTCTATTATCAAGGTGGATTCCTAAGAATTTTCCCTCTGTTAGCTTTGTGATAGGTGATCCGTTTATCATTATGTTAAGAGGAACATCTGTAGCTCTGTTACCAAACTGAATGAAGTAGGTTTTGTCAATGTTTAGTTTAAGTTTGTTAGTCCTCATCCAGGCAGATATTTTCTGTAATTCGGTATTTACAGTATTGGCTAGCGTGACTGGGCTCGGGTGGGAGAAGACGTATGTAGTGTCATCTGCAAATAGTGTGGGTTTGAGTAATTGCGAAGCATTTGGTAGGTCATTTATGTATAGGAGAAAGAGAAGAGGGCCAAGGACACTTCCCTGTGGGACACCAACTGTAATTGGTTGTGCAGAAGAGTTTGCCCCATTTGCGTACACATATTGGCTTCTGTTGCTGAGGTATGACTTGAGGTAGTTGAGGGAGTGCCCTCTTATACCATAGTGTGACAATTTTACATGGAGCAAGTCATGGTCAATTGTATCAAAAGCTTTACGTAAGTCAATGAAGATCCCCAGTGGGACTTCTTTTTTCTCTATTGCAGTGTATATATGTTCTAGCATGTGTATAATAGCATCATTAGTATTTTTATTAGGCCTGAATCCAAATTGGCAGGGGTTGAGTATGTTTTGGGAGATAAGGTAGGAGTAGATTCGTTTATGAATTAATTTTTCGAAGATTTTTGAGAGAGGGTGTAAGTTGGATATTGGCCTATAGTTATTCAACTCTGTTTGGTCTCCTCCTTTGTGGATCGGGGTGACCCTTGCTATTTTGAGTACTGTAGGGAAGGTGGAGGATTCAATGGATTTGTTAAAGAGTGTTGCAATGATTGGTGATAGCACTTGTGACACTTTTTTGTATATAAAGGGTGGTAAGGTATTTAAATCTCCTGCCTTGTTTTTTAGTGCGTTGATAATAAGGGAGACTTCGTATGGGTTAGTCGGAGCTAGGAACAGTGTGTTCGGGTAGTTGCCGGTGAGGTAGTCATTTGGTGGGGTATCTGAGCTTGGGATTTTAATAGCAAGGTTTTGTCCTATAGTGGAGAAGAAATCATTGAGTCTGTTTGCTGTTTCTGTTGGTGGGAGTTGGGGTTCATCCGATTTTGCTAATTTTATTTCGCTATTTCGTGATATCTTTTTTGTTCTCAGAATTTCTGATAGGGTTTTCCAGGTCTTTTTTATATCACCTCATAAGTTGGATAATCTGTTCTCATAATACAATTTTTTAGCCCTTCTTATCAGGCTGGTTAGGATTGACGAGTAATGTTTTGTTTGGTCTCTGGTTATGTGACCCATTCTGTACTGTTTTTCATATTGGTGTTTTGTATTTATGGATTTGAGAATGCTGGGTGTTAGCCAGGGACTGTTCAGTCTCTTAGCTGTCATCTGTTTAGTTTTTTTAGGGCAGTGCTTGTTATAGAGGTATTGGGTCTTTTTTAGAAAATTATTAATACATTCGTCAATATCTGTATAGATTTCTAGCTCAGTGTGCAAGTCAATGTTTGCTACTGCTGTTTTGAAGTTATTAATGGCTGCCTCATTGTGAAGTCTGAAGGTGACTTTAGTAGTGTCTTGGGGTAGTTTACCAAGAGTTGTTATGAGGAAAGTAGGGTAGTGGTCTGTGGTATTATCTGTAATTATGCCTGATTTTAAAGGGGATATGGTGTTGGTCCAGATGTGGTCAAGTAGGGAAACACTAGTCTCTGTAACTCTTGTAGGTTTTGTTACTGTTGGTAGCAACATGCAGTTACTCATTGTGTTTGTGAATTCAGTAACATGTGGGTCCTGGTCTTGCAGGAGATTTATATTGAAGTCACCTGAGAGTAGTAAGTGATCTTTGCTCATGCGTGCATCAGTTATCATACTTCCTAGGTTTTGACTAAATTGGCTAATGTTTGATTGTGGAACTCTGTAGATGTTTATTACTGTGAGAGGTTTTTGTAGGTATTTGGATTTGAATTTAGCTATTATATATTCCCCATGTTCATCCCTTGTGCAAGTATTAGTGATACATTCTAGTTGGTCTGAGTAGTATATAGCAGTGCCACCCCCTTGTTGGTCTGGCCTACAGTTGTGTATGGCTGTGTAACCAGGAATGGCATAGACATCTGTAGTATCAGGCTTTAGCCAGGTTTCAGTTAGTGTAATGATGGACATATTGGCATGCAAGGAATTTAGTAATGCTAGGAGGTCATCATAATGCTTGCTTAAAGATCTGATATTGTAGTTAAAGATAGTTATGTTGTTGTTGGCACTGAGAAGTGCCTTTGATTGTTCTGCAGTGTAGTAATTACAGTAACTGTTTGATTCATTTAAGTCATTAAATAAGAGGTTGGTATCAGGATCAATGCTTGTAATCATAAGATTTGTAGTGAATCTATAGTTAGAATTAAGTATAAAACAAAGTAAATAGTCTTAAGCTAAAAAATAGCACCTGAATTATTTAACAAATGTAAAATAATGAGCTAAGGTAGTTTTTTTTTTTTTTTTTTTAAGCTAAAATAAAGGAGACAATATAAAAGGGACTAATACAAATAACGTGATGATCAAATAATGGAGCTTGGGAATATGATAGTAGGTAGTACTATAAAGGTAATTCTTTAAAGTTAGAATTATAGTATAAAATTATAATATAAAAGGGACTAATATAAGTTGTGGTGAACAATAAAGTGGTAATCAAATAAATGAGCTTTGGAATATAATGGCAAAATTGTGAACTTATTCTACTTTAGCACCTGAGAATAGCACCTTGATTATTTTAACAATTGTGAATATATAAACTAGGGTAGTTATATAAAGCTAAAATAAAGGAGAAAATATATAAGGGACTAAAATTAAGTAATGGTAAACAAAGTTAAATGGACAGATGGTCACTATGAAATAATATTGGTTTAGGAGTAAGATCTGATTTGTAATATTAAATAAATTGAGCAGTTTATTACGTATTATTATACAGTACAGTGGACCCCCGCCTTACAAATGCATTACGTTATGTTAAATCCGCCATACAAAGCATTTGAACGCAAAAATTTTGCCTCGCCTCACAATAAAAAACTCGCCTTACGTGATTCATCAGGGATGTGTCCCACGTGTGGCCTCAGCGCCAGTGTTTACAAGCCAGCCAGTGCGGTCGCATCTACACATACATTCGGTACATTTCACATTATCCCAGTGTTTTTAGTGCTTGTAACTGCAAAATAAGTCACCATGGACCCCAAGAAAGCTTCTACTGCCATCCATGTGGTAAAAAAGGCGAGAATTAGTATGGAATTGAAAAAAGAGATTAAGGAAATGTGTGCAAAGTGGGTTGAACTGCAAACCTTAATGGAAGAAAATCACCCTGACACAGATCCTGCAAGCCGTGTTGGCAACCTGTACAATGACAATGTCATGGCCCACTTTAGGAAAGTCTTAACCATTTCGGGGTTTCCGACATACTAGTAAGGCTTACGCGCCAGGGTTTTTGACGTACTAGTATGCACAAATTCTAGCGCCCTCAAATCTAGCAAGAGAAATCGTAATGACACGATTGCAAACAAACCATACCACGGGCGGGGATAGAACCCGCGAGTTTAGAGACTCTCTGATCGCGGGTTCTATCCTGCCCGTGGTATGGTTTGGTTAGCAAGAGAAAGCTGGTAGGTCTACATATGATAGAATGGGTCTATATGGTCAATGTGCGCAGTATAAAAAAAATCCTGCAGCACAGTGCGTAATGAGAAAAAAAACTTTGACCGTGTTTTTGGTTTAAAACAGCGACTTTGCACTGTATTTTCGTATGGTATTTATGGTTGTATTCTAGTTTTCCTGGTCTTATTTTATAGAATGAAAGACATATTACAGAAATTGAGATGATTTTGATTGGTTTCACAATGAAAAGTACCTTGAAATTTAGCTCAAAGTAGCAGAAATGTTCAATTTTTGCCAAAGTTCAAAAGTAAACAGATCATGCCACGCGTCCAATACATGTCAATTGGTGAATCTAATATCCTTTCAAAAGTGCGCTGGTATTATTTATACCATTTCTACACTTATACAGTAGACTGTATAACAGTAAATCTTCTATTTTTTGTGAGAATAAAAATTCAAAGTGGAAAGCAAAAGAAATGTAAGAGGGGCATGGGGAAGTGACCAATGAACAGAGGAAATGTTATTTTAGTGCCAGGAATGTCTGTCTTGTTTATTCTGGACCCTATTTGGAAATTGGCATCTTTTTAAATTTGTGTGAAATTGGCAAAATTGCTAAATTCTGACCACTTTATTGGATAGCTGAAATCGGTTAACCCTTTCAGGGTCCAAGGCCCAAATCTGGAGTCACGCACCAGTGTCCAAGAATTTTCAAAAAAAAAAAATTTGTTATTTTTTCTTATGAAATCGTAGAGAATCTTTTTGTGAAGGTAATAAAACAAAAAGTACGAAATTTGGTGGAAAATTGACGAAATTATGCTCTCGCGAATTTTGATGTGTCAGCGATATTTACGAATCGGCGATTTTGCCGACTTTGACTCCCATTTTAGGCCAATTACATTATTCCAAACAACCAAATTCTTAGCTATTTCACTAGTATTACTTCTATTCTATCGATTGAGCACAAGAAATCGCCAAGTCAACTGTTTCAACTACAAAATAAAGTGATCGGAAATTGTTAATTTGGCCAATTTAACACAAGTTCAAAATATTCCAATTTCAAAATAGGGTCCAGAATGAACAATGTAGGCATTCCTTGCACTAAACTAACATTTCCTCTGTTCATTAGTTATGTTTTGAGGCTTTACAAATAAATTCCATTTTGATTTTTTATTCACATAATGAATTTTTATTCACACCAAAAAATAGAAGATTTACTGTTATGCAATACTGTAATAATTGTATAAATATCATCACCATATTTGTGAATGTATATTAGACCCACCAGCTGATGTGTATTAGACGTGTGGGTCGTTTGTTTACTCTTGAATATCGGCAAAAATTTAACATTTCCGCTACTTTGAGCTCAGTTTCAAGCCATTTCCAATGCTAAGACCAATCAAAATCATCTCTATTTCTGTAATATGTCTTCCATTCTATCAAATGAGACCAAGAAATCGCAAATACAACTATAAAAAACATACGAAAAAACACTGCAAAGTTGCTGTTTTAATCGAAAAATCATGATTTCATTTTTTTTCTCTCATTATACACAGTGTGCTGCAGGATCTGTTTTATGTGGTGCACACATACCACATAGATGTATTCTCTCATATCTAGGCCCAAATGTACCACTCACAGTTTATCAGAGTGAGCTGAGCTCATGGCGTAGATCTACGGTTTGGACCCTGAACGTAAAGCCGTAGATCTACGGGACGGACCCTGAAAGGGTTAATGGGTGGTTTCTTGTACTCATTCGATAGAAAAAACAGTTCTAGTGAAATAGTTATGATTTTTGTCGACTAGTACACTGGAATTGGCTGAAAATAGGGCTCAAAGTGGGCAAAATCGCCGATGCGTAAACATCATCGAGACCGCTAACTTCGCGAGAGCATAATTCCGTAAGTTTTCCATCAAATTTCATACTTTTGGTGTCATTATGATCGGGAAAAGATTCTCTATCTTTTCATAAGAACAAATATTTTTTTTATTTTTTTTTTTTTGAAATTTTGGCAACCCTGAGAAAAAGTCTCTGAGAGGGCCTGGAGACCCTCAAAAGGTTAAAGGAATGGGTGGTACAGAGTTCTATAAGAACATAAGAACATAAGAATGTAGGAACACTGCAGAAGGCCTACTGGCCCATACGAGGCAGGTCCTTATCAAAACGACATCTACCTAAAGCTACTCAAGAAACAACTCCCGCACCCCCCAACACCAATCAAACCCAGCCCCTCCCACTCATATATTTGTCCAGTCTCTTCTTAACCCTTTGACTGTTTCAGGCCCCTCTCTGAAACTGTCATTCTATGTCGCTCAATTTTTGAAAAAAAAAAAAAAATTATTTTTTCTTATGAAATGATAGAGAATCTTTTCCCGATGGTAATGACACCAAAAGTTCGAAATTTGGTCGAAAACTCGTGGAATTATGGTCCCGCGATGTTAGCGGTATCGGCGACATATGCGTATCGGCGACATATGCGTATCGGCGATTTCGCCGACTTTGAGCCCAATTTTCAGCCAATTCCATTGTTCCAGTTGACCAAACTCATAGCTAATTCTTTAGAACTCCATTTTATCTATCAGCTGAGTACAAGAAACCTCCCATTTACTAATTTGGACTACCCAATATGGTGGTCAGAAATTGGCAATTTGGCCAATTTCACGCAAAATAAAAAAGATGCCAATTTCAAAATAGGGTCCAGAATAAACAAGGTAGACATTCGTGGCACTAAAATAACATATGCTCTGTTCATTAGTCACATCTCTAGGCCCCTCTTATATTATTATTGCTTTCTATTTTTTTTTCATACAAAAAAATAAAAAATTTACTGTTATGCAGACGACTGCATTATTGTAAAAATGGTATAAATAATATCAGTGCACTAGTGAAAGAATATTAGACTCCCTAGTTGACGTGTATTGGACGTGTGGTGTGATTTATTTACTCTTCAACATTGGTAAAAATCGAACATTTTCGCTACTTTGAGCTTAGTTTCAAGGTCGTTTTCATCGTAAAAGTAATGAAAATCATCTCCATTTCTGTAATATGTTTTCCATTTTATCACCTAAGACCATGAAAACGCGAATACAATGATAAATACTATACGAAAATACACCTCAAAGTCGGCGTTTTATTCCAAAAAAACGATCAGAGTTTTTTTTTTTCTCATTACGCAATGTGTGCTGCAGGATTTTTTTTATGTGGTGCACACTGACCACACAGACCCATTCTCTCACATGTGGGCCTACCAGCTTTCTCCCACTTGATTTGAAGCCGCTAGAATTATTGAGTATATATACGTCAGAAACATTGGCTCGTAAGACGTATTTATACGTCGAAAACAGTCAAAGGGTTAAAGCTACCCAAGGTCCTAGCCTCTATCACCCCACTGGGAAGACTGTTCCACGCATCTACAACTCTGTTAGAAAACCAGTACTTACCTATGTCCTTTCTAAATCTAAATTTATCCAACTTAAATCCATTATTCCTGGTTCTTACCTGGTTCGACACCCTCAGTACTTTATTAATGTCTCCCTTGTTTATGCCCGTCATGCACTTATACACTTCAATGATATCTCAGATTTGTTTTGCGACAGAGATCCAGTGACTCTCAAGCTGGTCCTAGTGGCATTAAAAGAAGAAGGGAAGTAACCCCAGAAAAGGACTTGCTTCCTCAACTCCTAATGGAAGGGGATTCCTTTTCTAAATAATAACAACTTCCACACTCTCCCCTCCTCCCATCCCATCAATCATCACCAGATCTTCAATAAAGGTAAGTGTCATGTATTCTTTTCTTAGCAGAGTAGTAATTGTGCATGTATTCTTCAGTTTGTGTGTATTAAAATTAATATTTCATGTGGTCCACTGTACTATTATTAATATTCTGTAATATATCTTTCATACTATCAAATGAGACCAAAAATATGAGAATACAACCATTAAAACTATACGAAAATATACCACTAAGGAGCGGCTAATGGCTGATAAGTGAACTCCGTTATTTATGGTCCAATTTCTTTCAATTTTTCTGTACTTTAAGAAGTATCTTTCCATCATACATTGCCCAAGTTTCAATAAGATAGTCCAACAAACAATTATATTTTTTTATTAACACATCGGCCGATTCCCACCAAGGCAGGGTGGCTCGAAAAAGAAAAAATTTCATCATTCACTCCATCACTGTCTTGCTAGAGGGTGCTTTACACTACAGTTATAAAACTGCAACATTAACATGCCTCCTTCAGAGTGTAGACACTGTACTTCCCATCTCGAGGACTCAAGTCCAGCCTGCCGGTTTCCCTGAATCCCTTCATAAATGTTACTTTGCTCACACTCCAACAACACATCAAGTATTAAAAATCAATTGTCTCCATTCACTCCTATCAAATATGCTCATGCACGCTTGCTGGAAGTCCAAGCCCCTCGCACACAAAACCTCCTTTACCTCCTCCCTCCAACCTTTCCTAGGCCGACCCCTACCCCACCTTCCCTCCACTACAGATTTATACACTCTTGAAGTCATTCTGTTTTGCTCCATTCTCTCTACATGTCCAAACCACCTCAACAACCCCTCCTAAGTCCTCTGGATAATAGTTTTGGTAATCCCACACCTTCTCCTAGTTTCTGAACTACGAATTCTCTGCATTATATTCACACCACACATTGCCCTCAGATATGACATCCAATTCCCTAGATCAAGAGCAAGAGCCCCTCACCAGTGTTAAGAAACCTCCCTCTCGCATCTGGAAATTTCCCTCGCGTCTGGAAGCAAAAAATTAACTGATTGACTGCTCCTAACTGGAAAAACTCGTACATGGATGCACTCGTTAGTAGAGATTCCAGCATACTGAAGACTCTTGTTAGGGTATGGAAGACGGCAAGGAGGGGAGAGGGAGAAGAGGTTATCTCTACCATCATCACTACCACCCTCTACCACAATCACTACCACCCTCTACCACAATCACTACCACCCTCTACCACCATCATTACCATCCTCTACTGCCATCACTACCACCATCACTACTACCCTCTACCACCATCACTACCACCCTCTACCATCATCGCTGCCACCCTCTACCACCATCACTACCACCCTCTACCACCATCACTACCACCCTCTACCACCATCACTACCACTTTCTAAAACAATCACTACCACCATCTACCTTTGTAAAGGGTGGTAGTGATATTTCTCCACAAAACTTTGCAACTCATTCTACTTTTGTACTTTATAAAAGGGCTGGCACTTGGAACTTTTCTGGCCCCATGGTGGCTTATTTAGCAGTTGCACTCAATAAACAAGCACAAAAAACAATGGATTATTGCAAAACGTTTCATATGAGTACGCAGGGTAATGTTCACTTGATGAGGAACAAAGCCAGACTGACTCAAAATGCATGCATGGGATGCTTTGTATGGGCACTGGCAGACGGACACATTCCGTACAGAGGACGAAAACCAAGGTGATGAAAGAAAACAGGGACAATATTTTGATGAAAAAAGTCGTCAACAACCGAATTCGATGAAAACCAGGGCAAATAAAAAACCAAGGATCCACTGAACATCCTCTGGGTCAGAGTTAACCCAAATTACTCGCTATCCTCAGCTACTGTGGATGCAACTGCAGCATCAAAGGCAATTCCAGGGAGAGGCTGCTGGAATTAAAGCTGATAAAAGATAAATGCCTTTCAATTGTTATGTATCTCATATTATTATACAGTAAAGTGTACTTTTCTAACAAATTCCCCCACATATTTACTGCTAGGTGAGCAGGGACAGCAGGTGTAGGGAAACAGCCTCAATATTTCCACCTTACTTTGTAACTAACAATGTTTTATTACATGGAAACTATATTATCTTTTCCATGAGAAAGAGGAACAGAATTCTTTCTCCATAAACCATGAATGTCATAAGAGGCAACCAAAATGCCAGGCACAAGGGGCTAGTATCCCCTTCTCCCATATAAATTACTAAATTTCAAAATGAGAAACTTCAATTTTTCTTTTTAGGTCACCCTGCCTCAGTGGGATAAGACCGATTTGTTGAAAGAAGAAAGAAGCATAAAAGAAATAAAACTTTGAATTTGAGTGACTCACCTGCAGATTATTGGCATGATGATACATGGTGAGGATGCGTGCTATACCCAGCCAGTTGAGCATGAGCCAGGCTAGGGGAAGACCCAGTGGGATGAGTGGAAGTGCCACACACACTGGTCCAATCAGAAGCACCTCTGTCCAGTCGCCAACCCAACTCCCATAGTAAACTCGAAGGGCATTGATCACAAGAACAAGACCCTGATAAAATTATTATTATTATTATAAACTCCAAACATCATGGGGAAGTGGATAAGAGTCCTTCCTGCATAAGTCATATGTGTATAAATGACTAAATGGGTCACCCTGCTTTGGTGGGATATGGCCAGTTAAAAAAAAAATCGCTCCTTTTTCACATCGCCACACCTTGGCGAGAGACAGCCGGTGCAGAAAAAAAAGTATCCCCAAAGGGATATCTTAACCCCTTAACTGTCCAAATGTAGATCTATGTCGTTACTGCTATGCTCCAAATGTAGATCAACGTTTTACTTTTCTTGCCTCCAAATTTGGCACAATTGGCCTGAGATGCCTGGTTAGCATAGAATGGGTCTTAGCACTCGGTGTGCACCATATTAAAAAAATCTGGGACCACTTAGTACCTTGTGGGAGCACCAGTTCAATTGAGCGCCAGCAAACACCAGGGATTCACTGATGTCATGTCATATTAACACTCCCCTTTTAAGAGGAAAGTGATGTTGACCCAAGTTTAGTGGATTAGAGATGGATATGGCTACAAGTGGTCGAGGAAATATCAGAAACCTTGATAATAACCCATTTCTGCAACATCCTTTCAATTTTGATACCACTGGTAGTATCATCCTGCCAGAATGTCCTATAACCTATGACCTAAATAAAGAGAAACAATTCTGGAACACGTGTAATACGTGTCTGGCAGGCTGGGTGGGTGGGTGGCTGGCTGGGTGGGTGGGTGGCTGGCTGGCCAGGTTGCTGGCTGGCTGGGTTGCTGGCTGGCCGGGTTGCTGGCTGGCCGGGTTGCTGGCTGGCCGGGTGGTTGGCTGGCCGGGTGGCTGATTGACTTTGGCTCTGTCTATCTCTGTCTGTACCTATCTATGCCTGTCTCTGAATCTCTGTCTCTTTCTACCTCTATCACTGTCTCTATCTTACAGGTATACATAAATACAGTGGACCCCCGCATAACGGACGCCTTGCATAGTGGACAATCCGCATAGCGGACGCTTTGTTCGCTAAAATTTTGCCCCGCATAGTGGACAAAAACCCGCTCAGCGGCCTTCGTCCGAGACGCGTCCAATGTGCGCCCTCAGCCAGCCTCACATGTGCCGCCTGTGCCATTGTTTACCAGCCAGCCTCCGCGGTAACATTCAAGCATACAATCGGAATATTTCGTATTATTACAGTGTTTTCGGTGCTGTTTCTGGAAAATAAGTGACCATGGGCCCCAAGAAAGCTTCTAGTTCCAACCCTACAGCAATAAGGGTTAGAATTCCTATAGAAATGAAGAAAGAGATCATTGATAAGTATGAAAGTGGAGTGCGTATCACCGACCTGGTCAGGTTGTACAAGAAACCCAAATCAACCATCTCTTCTATTGTGGGCAAGAAAACGGCAATCAAGGAAGCTGTTGTTGCCAAAGGTTTAACTGTGTTTTCGAAACAAAGATCGCAAGTGATGGAAGATGTTGAGAGACTCTTATTGGTGTGGATAAATGAAAAACAGCTAGCAGGAGATAGCGTCTCTCAAGCGATCATATGTGAAAAGGCTAGGAAGTTGCATGAGGATTTAATTAAAAAAATGCCTGCAACTAGTGATGATGTGAGTGAATTTAGGCCAGCAAAGGTTGGTTTGAGAGATTTAAGAAGCGTAGTGGCATACATAGTGTGATACGGCATGGTGAGGCTGCCAGTTCGGACCACAAAGCGGCTGAAAAATATGTGCATGAATTCAAGGAGTACATAGAAACTGAAGGACTGAAACCTGAACAAGTGTTTAATTGTGATGAAACAGGCCTGTTCTGGAAGAAAATGCCAAGCAGGACCTACATTACTCAGGAGGAAAAGGCACTCCCAGGACATAAGCCTATGAAAGACAGGCTTACTTTGTTGATGTGTGCCAATGCTAGTGGTGATTGCAAAGTTAAGCCTTTATTAGTGTATCACTCTGAAAACTCCCAGAGCGTTCAGGCAAAAGAATGTCCTCAAGGATAATTTGTGTGTGCTGTGGAGGGCAAACAGTAAGGCATGGGTCACTAGGGAATTTTTCTATAACTGGTTACACCATGCATTTGCCCCCAATGTGAAAGATTACCTAACTGAAAAGAAATTAGAACTTAAGTGCCTCCTGGTGTTAGACAATGCCCCTGGTCATCCTACAGACGTGGCAGAGCGACTTTATGGGGACATGAGCTTCATTAAGGTGAAGTTTTTGCCTCCTAATACCACTCCTCTCCTGCAGCCCATGGACCAGCAGGTCATTTCCAACTTCAAGAAACTGTACACAAAAGCTCTGTTTCAAAAGTGCTTTGAAGTGACCACAGACACTCGATTGACTCTAAAAGAGTTTTTGGAAGGATCACTTTAATATCCTCAATTGTGTAAACCTTATAGGTAAGGCTTGGGAGGGAGTGACTAAGAGAACCTTGAACTCTGCTTGGAAGAAACTGTGGCCAGAATGTGTAGACAAAAGGGATTTTGAAGGGTTTGAGGCTAACCCTGAGAGGAGTATACCAGTTGAGGAATCAATTGTGGCATTGGGGAAGTCCTTGGGGTTGGAGGTTAGTGGGGATGATGTGGAAGAGTTGGTGGAGGAGGACAATGAAGAACTAACCACTGATGAGCTGATAGATCAACTTCAAGAGCAAGAGGCCAGACCTGGGGAAAACTGGTTCAAAGGAGGGGAGAGAGAAATTGAAGGAATTGCCTACTTCAAAGATTAAGGAAATGTGTGCAAAATGGCTTGAAGTGCAAACCTTTTTTGATGAAAATCACCCTCACACAGCTATTGCAAGCCGTGCTGGTGACTGTTACAATGACAATGTTGTGAACCACTTTAGACAAATCATAAAGGAACGAGAGGTACAGGCCACTATGGACAGATATGTTGTGCGAAAGAAGTCCAGTGACTCTGAAGCTGGTCCTAGTGGCATTAAAAGAAGAAGGGAAGTAACCCCAGAAAAGGACTTGCCTCCTCAAGTCTTAATGGAAGGGGATTCCCCTTCTAAACACTAACACTCTCTCTCCCCTCCTCCCATCCCATCAATCATCACCAGATCTTCAATAAAAGTAAGTGTCATGTAATTGTGCATGCCTTTTTCAGTTTGTGTGTACTAAAATTAACATTTTTTTGTGGTAAAAAAATTTTTTTTTCATACTTTTGGGTGTCTTGCACGGATTAATTTTATTTCCATTATTTCTTATGGGGAAAATTCATTCACATAGCGAACATTTCGCATAACAGCCAGCCCTCTTGCACGGATTAAGGTCGCTATGCGGGGGTCCACTGTAGTTATTATACAGAGTGGCCACAAAAACACTCCCTGATTTCAAACACGTTTAACAACTAACTTTATTCTAATAATCTTTCATAGTTAGTAGCTTCAGATGCAGGATTTCATTCAGTTTCACGTGGTATAGGGTAGCATTAACCAGTAATCAGTCCAAACACATATATACGTTCACTACACTAGTGCCTCGAAAATTTTGAAAAATAAAACAATCTTTTTTTTTATTGAAAAAAAAAAATTCTAAGTGCTATAGGATAAAAAAAAAATTTTAGGATCAGTATTTACCAAAATACGAGGCCCAGAAGTTAGCACTGGATGCTCATTTGACAACAACAGTGAGTCTTGCCGCTTGCAGAAGTGTTGCCGATATACCTTTTTCTATTTTTCATATTACACGTATTTTATATAATTTTTATGTTCTGATAATTACAATTTATAGTAGTTCTTGTCATTTTATAACCAATCTTTGTTCTGACACTAGTATTAGGTACTGAAATTGTACTCAAATTGACAAAACACACTGACAGGTGGACATTTACACCTGCCTTGGTCATTTACTATTGTCTTCTAACATATACAAAGTATTTATAGGTCCCAGCAATGTTTTGGATATATGGAAGAAGAAGAAGAAGAAGAAGAAGAATAAGTAGAAGAAGTAGAAGTAGAAGAAGAAGAACACCAACACCATATCCCCTTTAAAATCAGGCATAATTACAGATAATACCACAGACCACTACCCTACTTTTCTCATAACAACTCTTGGTAAATTACCCCAAGACACTACTAAAGTCACCTTCAGACTTCACAATGAGGCAGCCATTAATAACTTCACAACAGCAGTAACAAACATTGACTGGCACACTGAGCTAGAAATCTATACAGATATTGACGAATGTATTAATAATTTTCTAAAAAAGACCCAATACCTGCTATAATAACATCACTTGCCTAAAAAAACTAAACAGATGACAGCTAAGAACTGAACATCCCTGGTTTAACAGCCAGCAATCTCAAATCCATAAATACAAAACACCAATATGAAAAACAGTACAGAATGGGTCACATAACCAAGACCAAACAAACGTTACTCGTCAATCCTAACCAGCCTGATAAAGAAGGGTAAAAAAATTGTATTAAGAGAACAGATTATTCCAACTTACGAGGTGATATAAAAAAGCCTGGAAAACTCTATCAGAAATTCAGGAACCAAAAAAGATATCACGAAATCGCGAAATAAACTTAGCCAAAATCAGATGAACCCCAACTCCCACCAACAGACACAGCAACAGACTCAATGACTTCTTCTCCCACTATAGGACAAAACCTTGCCAAAAAATCACAAGCTCAGATTCCCCACCAAATGACTACCTCACCGGCAACTACCCGAACACACATTCCTAGCTCCGACTAAACCCATACGAAAGTCTCCCTTATAACAACACACTAAAAAACAAGCAGGGATTTAAATACCTTACCACCCTTATATACAAAAAAGTGTCAGAAGTGCTACACCATCATGCAACACTCTTTAACAAATCCATTGATCCTACACACTTCCCAACAGTAACTCAAAATAGCAAGGGTCACCCCGATCCACAAAGGAGGAGACCCAAACTGAGTTTTTGAATAACTATAGGCCAATATCCCATTACACCCTCTCTCAAAAATCATCGAAAAATTATTTCATAAACGAATCTACTCCTACCTTATCTCCAAAACTTACTCAACCCCTGCCAATTTGGATTCAGGCCCAAATAAAAATACTATGAGCTATTATACCCATGCTAGAACATATATTACACGCAATAGAGAAAAAAGAAGTCCCACTGGGGATTCTTCAATGACTTACGTAAAGCTTTTGATACAGTTAACATGAACTTGCTCCACATAAAATTGGTCACACTATGGTTATAAGAGGCACACCCTCAACTACCTCAAGTCTTACCTCCCCAACAGATAGCCAATATGTGTATCAAATGGGGCAAACTCTTCTGCACAACAATTACAGTGGTGTCCCCAGGGAAGTGCCCTTGGCCCTCCATCTCTTTCTCCTATACATAAATGACCGTACCAAATGCTTCGCCAATTTACTCAAACCACAACTATTTGCAGATGACACTACATAAGTCTTCTCCCACCCGAGCGCCAGTCACGCTAGCCAATACTGTAAATACCGAATTACAGAAAATAACTACCTGGATGAGGACTAACAAACTTACACACACTAACCCATGACAAAACTACTTCATCAGTTTGGTAACAGAGCTACAGATGTCCCTCTTAACAATAATGATAAACTGATCACCTATCACAAAGCTAACAGAGGGAAAATTCCCTAGGAATCCACCCTTGATAATAGACTCAATTTCATTACATACATATACAACAAATTTCTAAGAAAATTTCCAGACTGTAGGCATACAATCGAAGAAACGGTACTATGTTCGCCCAGTCAGCCCTCCTGGCCCTATATCACTTCTCTTATTTACCCCTATCTCACCTATGAATTTGTGCATGGGGCCTCATCAACAGTAACCATCTCAGACCCTAATTACCCAACAAAAGGCTGCGTAAGAATGATAACAAATTCTCACTATAGCACACACTCCACCAATATTCACTACACTAAACCTACTCACCATACAAAACATCCATAACTTATTTACTGCACCTATTACATACATAGAACACTTAACCTGATTAACCCCCCCCTCAAACATCTCCCGTGCCACCTCAACAGAACACATTGACTCATAACTCAAGGCACAGATCACTCTTTGATGTACCTCGTGTCCCTCTCACACTATGCATAAACTCAAGCACATAAAAAGGCCCTAAAATCTGAATTCATTACCTGTAAAATATAATAAAAACACTACCTGTTTATAAATTCAAGTCTCTTCTCAAAGATCACTTACTTCACCCAAAACCAAATAAATACTGAATAACTGAACCCTTATAAATTGTTATTTCTTAAATGTTTCCTCACAATTATATCACATAAATGTTAAACCTCAAACCCAATCTAACTTTTATTATATTTTAAATACACTACCTAACAGAATACTACCATTCTACAGGGAAAAAAATGTACAACAAAGCATACTACCATATGACCTGTCTTTGTAATACTCACCAGTGCTTTATAGTAATCTGGTTTACATTAAAGTTTTATCACTGATTTCATCATTCTTAGTTTAATCTTAAGTTAAATTTTTAACAGCCCTAATGCTATGCATAGTATAAGTTGCTGTGGGCATGCTGCCTTACCCTGTATTTTTTGTGTACCTCTGTAAGTGTGGCTCCAAATTTCTAATAAATAAATAAATAAATAAATAAATAAGAAGAAGAAGAAGAAGAAAAGAAGAAGAGGAAGAAGAAGAGAGAGATAGAAGAAGAAGAAGAAGAAGAAGAAGAAAAGAAGAAGAAGAAGAAGAAGAAGAAAGAAGAAGAAGAGAAAAAAAGTAGAAGTAGAAGTAGAAAAGAAGAAGAAGAAGAGAAGAAGAGAGGAAGAAGAAGAAAAGGAAAGAAGAAGAGAAAGAAGAAGAAGAAGAAGAAAAGATGAAGAAGAAGAAGAAGGAAGAAGAAGAAGATGAAGAAGAAGTAGAAGTAGAAGTAGAAGAAGAAGAAAAGAAGGAAGAAGAAGAAGAAGAAGAAGAAGAAGAAGTAGTAGCTGGAAGTAGTAGTAAGTAGTAGTAGTAGTAGTAGTAGTAAGTAGTAGTAGGAGTAGGAGTAGTATAGGATAGTAGTAGTAAGGAGAGGTATAGTATAAGTGTAGTAGTAGTAGTAGTAAGTGTAGTAGTAGTAGGTATAGTAGTAGTATAGTAGTAGTAGGAGTAGTAGTATATAGGAGGAGGCGAGGAGGAAGGAGGAAGGAGGAGTAGTATAGTGTAGTAGTAAGTAGTAGTATAGTAGTAGTAGTAAGTAGTAGTAGGAGGAGGAGGAGTAGTAGTAGTATAGTAGTAGTAGTAGATAGTAGTAGTAGAGTAGTAGTAGTAGGAGGAGAGGTTATAGTAGTAGTAGTAGTAGTAGGATAGTAGTAGTAGTAGTAGTAGTAGAGAGGAGGAGGAAGGATAGTAGTAATAGAGTAGTAGTAGGAGGAGGTGGAAGGAGGGAGTGTAGTATAGTAGTAGTAGTAGTAATATGGTAGTAGTAGTAGTATAGTAGGAGTAAGTAGTAGTAGAGTAGTAGTAGTATAGTAGTAAATTAGGAAGTAGTAGTAGAGTAGTAGTAGTAGTAGAGTAGTAGTAGTAGTAGTAGGATATAGTAGTAGTAGTAGTAGAGTAAGTATAGTAGTAGTAAGTAGTGGTAGTAGTGCAGTGGTAGTAGTAGGAGTAGTAGTAGTATAGTAGTAGTAGTTGTAGTAGTAGTAGTGGGTAGTATATAGGAGAGGTAGTAGTAGTAGTATATAGTAGTAGTATTAGTAGTAGTAGTAAGCTTGTAGTAAGTAGTAGAAGTATAGAGAAGGAGGTGTAGTATTAGTGTAGTAGTAGTGGTAGTAGTAGTCAGTAGTAGTAGTAGTAGGAGGAGGAGAGGAGGAGGAGGAGAGGAGTGTAGTAGTAGTATAGTAGGAGTAGTTAGTACTAGTATAGTAGTAGTAGTAGTAGGAGTAGTAGTAGTAGTAGTGGTAGTAGGAGTATTATAGTAGTATATAGGAGGAGTAGTAGTAGTAGGAGTAGTAGTAGTAGTGGTAGTAGTAGTAGTAGTAGTAGTAGTAGTAGGAAGTAGTAGTGGTTAGTATAGTAGTAGTGTTGGAGTAGGTATAGTAAGTAGTGGTAGTAGGAGTAGTAGTAGTATATAGTAGTAGTAGGAGGAGGAGGAGTAGAGTAGTAGTAGTAGGAGTAGTATAGTAGAGTAGTAGTAGCAGTATAGTAGTATATTAGTAGAAGTAGTAGTAGAAGTAGTAGTATAGTAGAAGTATAGTAGTAGTAGTATAGTAGTATATAATAGTAGTAGTAGAGAAAGTAGTAATATAGTAGTAGCAGTTTATAGTAAGTAGTAAAGTCGTAGTAGCAGTCGTATTAGGAGTAGTAGTAAAGTAGTAGTAGTAGTAGTATGAGTAGTAGTATATAGGTAGGAGTAGTAGTAGGAGTAGCAGTTAGGAGTAAGTAAGAAGTATATGATAGTTAGTAGTAGGAAGAGTAGGAAGGAGTAGGAGGAGTAGGAGTAGGAGTAGTAGGAGTAGGAGGAGGAGTATAGTAGTTAGGAGTAGGAGTAGTATGAGAAGTAGGAGGTAGTAGTAGAAGTAGGAGTAGTAGGAGTAGTAGTAGTAGTAGTAGTAGTAAGTAGTAGTAAGAAGAAGTAGTTAGTATAGTAGGAGTAGCAGAGAGTAGCAGGAGGAGTAGGAGGAGGAGTAGGAGAGGAGGTAGAGGAGGATGGGAGTATTAGTAGTAGTAGTAATAGTCGTAGTACAGTAGTAGGAGGAGTAGGAAGAGAAGTAGTAGTACGAGTAGTAGGAGTAGTAGGAAGAGAGTAGTAGTATAGGAGTAGTAGGAGGAGTAAGGAGGCGTATGAGGAGTAGGATGAGGACCAGGAAGAGGATAGGAGGAAGGGGAGGGGGAGGAGGAGGAGGGGGAGAGGAGAGGGGGAAGTAGAGGAGGAGTAGTAGGAGTAGGAAGTAGTAGTAGGAGAGGAGTAGGAGGAGTAGGAGGAAGTAGAAGTAGTAGTAGGATAGTAGGAGGAGTAGGAGTAGTAGTAGTAGGAGGAGGAGGTGACAGAGTGTTAATAGTAGTAGGAGTAGTAGAGGAGCGAGGATAGTAGGAGTAGTAGGAGGAAGTAGGAGAGGAGGAGTAGTAGTAGAAGTAGTAGGAGTAGTAGGAGGAATAGGAAGAGTAGTGTAGTAGGACTAGTAGGAGTAGAGCAGAGGAGTAGGAGTAGTAGTAGTAGTAGGGGTAGAGGAGTAGTAGGAGGAGTAGGGGTAGGAGAGTAGTATATTAGGAGGAGTAGGAGAGGGAGGAGTAGTAGTAGGAGTAGTAGTAGGAGATAGGAGTAGGAGGATATGAAGGAGGAGGAGTAGGAGGAAGTAGGAGAGTAGGAAGGAGGAGGATTGGAGGAGGAGGAGTTAGGAGGAGAGAGTGAGGAGGAAGGTAAGGAGAGGATAGGAAGGAGGAGTAAGAGGGAGGAGTTGAAGTAGTTGGGGTAGTAGGATGTAGTAGGAGAAGGAGTAGGAGTAGTAGTATATAGTAGTAGTAGTAAATGAGTAGGAGTAGTAGTAGTAGTACGAGTAGTAGTAGGATAGTAGTTGTATAGTAGTTAGTAGTAGGAGGAGAGAAGGTGAGGTGTAGGTTAGTAGGAGTAGTAAAGCGTAGTAGTAGTAGTAGTAGTAGTAGTAGTAGAAGTAGTAGATAGTAGTAGTAGTATAGTAAGAGAAGGAGGAGGAGGAGGAGGAGGAGGAGGATAGGAAAGATAGGGAGAGCAGTAGGAAGAGCAGTAGTAGGAAGAGGAGTAGGATAGTAGTAATAGTACAGTAGTTGGAGGTATGATTGAAGGAGTTTGTAGCATAGGAGGAGGAGGTTAATAGTAGGAGGTGTAGAGTAGTATAGGAGTATGAGAATTGGAGGAGTAGGAGTTGTAGGATTGGAGTTGGAGGAGAGTTGGAGAATGTGGTATAGGAGTAAGGAGGAGTAGTAGTGAGAGTAGTAGGAGAGTAGGAATAGGTGTGTAGTGGAGTATAGGATAAGGTGTGGTGTATGATAGATAGTAGTGGAGTAGTGAGGTGGAAAGAGTAGTTGGTAGTGGAGGGAGTAAGGAGGGAGGTGTAGGTGAGGAATAGTAGTAGTAGGAGGAGTAGTAGTAGTATGAGTTTAGGAGTAGGAGGTATTATTAGGGAGTAGGTGTAGTTAGTTTGTGTAGTAGGTGTAGGAGTATAGAAGGAGAGTATAGTTTGTGTAGTAGGAAGTAGTAGAGAGGAGTAGTAGTATGAGTAGTTGGTGTTGGAGTAGTATAGGAGGAGTGGAGGAGTATTTGAGTAAGTAGAAGTAGGAGTAGTAGTAGGAAGGAGTAGTAGTTAGTATGTGTAGGAGTATAGGTAGGAGGATATTGTAGTATAGTAGTAGATAGGATTAGTATTAGGTGGAGTAGAGGAGTAGAGAGGTGGGTAGATAGTAGGAGGTAGGATAGGAAGGAGAATAGTATGGAAAGTAGTAGTAGTAGGAGTAGTAGTAGTAGGAAGAAAGAGGAGGAGGAGGAGGAGGAGCAGGAGGAGACAGGAGAGGAGTAGGATACTAGGAGTAGGAGGAGTAGGAGGAGGATGAGGAGGACTTAGGCGTAGAAGGACTAGGAGAGTAGGAGGACTAGATAGGAGGAGGTGAGGAGGATGAGAGGGAGGAGGAGGAGAAGAATAAGGAGAAGAAGGAGGACGAAGGAGAGAAGAGAAGAAGGAGGAGGGAGGAGAGGAGAGGAGGAGGAGGAGAGAAGAAGGAGGAGGAGGAGGAGGAGGATAAGAAGGAGGAGGAGGAGGAGGCGGAGGAGAGGAGGAGGAGGAGAAGAGGAGGAGGAGGAGGAGGAGGAGGAGAAGAAGGAAGAGGAGGAGCAGAAGGAGGAGGAGATTAGCAGGAGGAGAGGAGTAGGAGCAGGAGGAGGAGCAGGAGGAGGAGGAGGAGAGCAGGAGGAGGAGGAGGAGGACTCAGGAGGAGAGAGGAGGATAGGACCAGGAGAAGAGGAGAGACCAGGAGAAGAGGAGGAGGAGGAAGGAGAAGGAGGAGGAGCCAGGAGGAGGAGGAGAGGAGGACTAGAGGAGGAGGAGGAGTGACTAGGAGGAGGACGACTAGGATGAGGAGGAGGGAGGAGGAGAGAGGAGCAGGAGGAGGAGGAGGAAGGACTAAGGAGAAGGAGGAGGACTAGGAGGAGGGGGAACTAGGCGGAGGAGGAGGATGAGGAGGAAGGAGGAGGGGGTGAGGAGGAGGAGGAGGAGGAAGGAGGAGGAGCAGGAGGAGAAGCAGGAGGAGGAGGAGGAGGAGGGGAGGAAGGAGAGAGGAGGAGGAGAAGAAGGAGAAGAAGGAGGAGAAGGAGGAGAAGAAAGGAGGAGAGGAGGAGGAGGAGATGAAGGAGGAGGACTAGGAGGAGGAGGAGGAGACTAGGAGGAGGGGGACTAGGAGGAGGAGGAGGAGGAGGAGGAGGAGAAGTGAGGAGGAGAAGAAGAGGAGGAGGAGGAGCATAAGGAGGAGCAGGTGGAGGAGAGGAGGAGCGGCATGGGGAGGAGAAAGGAGGAGGACCAGAGGAGGGAGAGGACCAGGAGGAAGAGGAGGAGGAGGGAGGACCAGAGAAGAGGAGGAGGAGGAGGAGGAGGAAGACAGGAGAGCAGGAGGAGAGGAGGAGTGAGGAGGACTAGGAGGATGAGGAGGAGGACTAGAGGAGGAGGACAAGGAGGCGGAGGAGAAGAGGAGGAGGGAGCAGTAGGAGGAGGAGGCGGAGGACTAGGAGAGGAGGACTAGAGAGGAAGGAAGAGGAGGAGGTGAGGAGGAGAGGAGGACCAGGAGGAGGAGGAGACATAATAATAATAATAATAGGTAATAATAAGTTGCCTTGAAGCATGAAAAACAAAGTCCACCCTGACACTGACATGATACAATGAGATAACATCTGATAAGAGCTGATATTTGATGAGCATTTTCGAGGGTGCAGTGATAAGGCTTGATAAGAAAAGATTAGGGCCTCGCTTTGTTTTCGGTGGTACACAAACATGTCTGTCTATTTGTCTGTCTTGTCTATCTGTGTATCCGTCTAGCTCTCTGTCTCAGAGAGAGCCACAAGACCGCATCGTCATCACGTTTACTCACATCTTCAAGCAGAGTTTAGCACTTTGTCTGGATTTTTTGAGTTATCATAGGTAATTTACACTATGTTTACTTGTATTTATGTGTACCTGTGAGACAGAGATAGAGATAGACAGAGACAGAGACAGAGACTGACAGAGATAGAAACAGAGAGATAGACCGATAGACATAGATACAGACAGACAAACAGAGATAGAGCCAGGCCGCCAGCAGCCGGCTAGCCACACAGCTGGCCGCCATGCAGCTGGCCAGCCAGCCAGCCAGTCAGCCAGCCAGCCAAGCAGCCAGCCAGCCAAGCAGCCAGCCAGCAAGCCTGCCAGCCAGCAAGCTTGCCAGCCAGCTAGCCTGCCAGCCAGCTAGCCTGCCAGCCAGCTAGCCAGCCAGCAAGCCTGCCAGCCAGCAAGCCTGCCAGCCAGCTAGCCTGCTTGCCAGCTAGCCTGCCAGCCAGCTAGCCTGCCAGCCAGCCAGAATTGTTTCTTTGTTTACTTTAGGGAATAGGTTTATAAGAGAAATACATTCTGAAAGGGTGTTGCACAAATATTGCACATGGGTTATTATCAAGGTTTTTTTATATTTCCTCGACCACTTGTGGCCACATCCACCTCAAAGCCACTAAACTCAGGGTCAAAATCACTTTCTTCTTAAAATGGTAGGTTAATACTACATGACATCAGTTGAATCCAGTGTTTGCTGCACTGTTGCTCCAGCTGAGCTAATTTGAACAGGTGCTTCCCACAAAAGTACTAAGGTCCCCCCAGATTTTTTTAAACAAGCACACTGAGTGTTAGGACCCATTCTATGCTGACCAGGCATCTCAGGCCAATCATGCCAAATTTGAAGGCAGGAAAAATAAAACGTATAAATACGTTTGGGGCACAAGCGGTGCCCCATGTGTCCCATGTGCCCCACATGTCCTAAACAGGACACATGACCACAACACAAGACACAGATCTCTTTTTGATATACCTCGTGTCCATATCACACTGTGTAAAAACTCTATGCAAATAAAGAGCCCCAAAATATGAAATTCATTACCAGAAGATATTAAAGTAACCCAGTCTGAAAATCAATTTAAGACTCTTCTCAAAAGCCACTTAATCACCCTAGACTAAATGCTGAATACTCAGTACACACTTACTCACCTATATACTCCCACATCATAACTGAAACACCACATTAAACCATTATCCATTTTGTTGACAGGAATATAATTGAATCAACTGTTTTCACAAAAGCATTTTAGAATATATCTTTGTATCATACAAATTTTGATTCATTTATAATTAATATTCTACTGTACAACTGTGAAATAATTACTATCCTACTGTACAACTATGATATACTCCTTAGTATTAAGTAGACTGTAAGCCAATAATGTTAAGTTGGCCCATAATGCCTAGACATAATAGAGGCTCTCTTTGCATTGCAACCCACTATTGTAAATACAAAATCTCAATGTACTGTTTGGAAAGACATAAAATAAATAAATAAATAAATACGTTTGGACTGTTTATGGGTTAAAGGCACTCAATGTGCACCCTTCTGGTTGCTCAGCAAACATCAATGCGATAGTCCAGTTCGGTCCAGATGCTCTGCAGCATATCTGGACTTAGTATCATGCAAACTGCTTCAGTTATCGAAATTTTCTGCTCCTCCAGGGATGCAGGTAGTGGTAGTACGTAAACTGTGCTCTTCACGTACCCTCAAAGAATGAAGTCACAAACAGTTAAGTCCAGTGACCTCACAGGCCACTTGCAGAGATTACACTGGATGGTTTTACAATGTGTCTGGTCACAGTTTCAGACAAACCTTTTATTGTATATTGAAAGGCAAGCCCATTATTATGCAAAGCATTACTGGCAGACTATTCCTAGACCATTTGAATGGTTATACTTGCCCCTTTATTTAAACAACGCTCACACAGGTGATTTCATTTAAAGTTGAAACAAGCATGCCAGCACAAGTTTGGCTGCTTGTATGAGAGTCCACATGATTTCTTGATTGTTTGAAATCTAATTGGCAGGTAGTAATGCAGTTATATAGGTACTTGCTACATGCAGTACATTTGAGTCAGATTGCCTAGCACAACCCAATTACCACTCGATCAGTGACCACTAGATGTCCTAGCATAATCCAGCACCCACTAGATCACCTTGCACAATCCAGAAATCACTATATCTCCTAGCACAAGCCAGTGACCAACAGATTGCCTAGCACAATCCAGTGACCACTAGATCACCTAGCACAATCCAGCAACTACTAGATCGCCTAGCACAATCCAGTGACCACTAGATCACCTAGTACAATCCAGTGGCCACTAGATCAATGGTTTATGCGTGGACATAAACACAAAGGTATAGTGGTAAGGAAAGCTCCAGTAGGTCACCATAAGTGTCACAGTAAGACTCACCCCATACAATATGATGGCATTTAAAATCTCCTACAAAAACTATTGGTTAAGGCAAGGGTGAGACTAGGAATTAAACAACATATAGGTAGTAGGTTGGTAGACAGCAACCACCCAGGGAAGTACTACCGTCCTGCCAAGGGAGTGTAAAACGAAAGCCTGTAATTGTTTTACATGATGGTAGGATTGCTGGTGTCTTTTGTCTGTCTCATAAATATGCAAGATTACAGGCATGTCTTGCTACTTCTACTTACACTTAGGTCACACTACACATACATGTACACATTTATTTATACACACTCATCTGAGTTTTCTTTGATTTTATCTTAATAGTTCTTGGTCTTATTAATTTTCCTTTTTAAATATTCACATGTGAAGTGGAATAAGATCTTTCCCTCCGTAAGCCATGCGTGTAGTAAAAGTCAAACTAAAATGCCGGAACAATGGGCTAGTTAACCCTTTTCCTGAAAAGATTACTAAAAAGAATAAGAAGAAGAAAATTGTCAAAGTGGGAAGTCTGAATGTGCGGTGGAAGTTGTGCCATGATAAAAAGTAGATGATTGTGGATGTTGAATGAGAAGAAGCTGATGTTCCTGGCTTTAAGTGAAACAAAGCTAAGGGATGGGAAGAGTTCAGTGGAGAGGAATAAATGGGAATAGGTCAGGGGTTTCAAATAGAGTAGAGCTAAAGAAGGAGAGCTAATGTTGAAGGATAAGCTATGGCAGGAAAAGAGGGACTATAAATGTATTAATTCAAGATTATGGTGGAGTAAATAAAGATTGGATGTTGAAACGTGGGTTATATAAGCATGTAAACACCCTGGAGAAGAGAGAAGTGTAGAGGAGAAGAGAGAGATTTTGGGAAATGTTGAGTGAATCGTGGGAGTTTTGAATCAAGTGTGAGAGTAATGGTGTTGGGGATTTCAATGCTAAAGTGGGAAAAAATGGTATGGAGGGAGTAGTAGGTACATTTGGGGTGCAGGGGTAAATGTAAATGGGAGCCTTTAATTGAGCATGTGTCGAAAGAAATTGGTAATAAGTAATACATATTTTATGAAAAGAGGATAAATAAATATAACAAGGATGATGTAGCACGTAATGAAAGTAGTTTATTAATTATGTATTGGTGGAAAAAAGGTTGATGGCAGGCTCAGATGTAACATGTTTATAGAGGGGCAACTGATATATCGGATCATTATTTAGTTGTAGCTTACAGTTAGAGCAAGAGGTAGATGGGAAAAGAGGAAGGTTGGAATCATCAATAAGAGGGAGGCAAAAGTGTATAAACTAAGGGAGGAGGAAGTTTCGGGTGAGATATAAGCGACTATTGGCATAAAGGTGGGCTAGTCAAAGATAAGTAGTTGGGGGGTTGAAGAGGATGAATAGTTTTAAAAAATACAGTATTAGATTTGTGGGCAGAAGTTTGTGTTATAGGAGGGTGGGGGCAGGAGGAAAGAGGAGTGAATTGGTGGAATGATGAAGAAAGGGTGGATAAAAGAGAAAAAAAGGGTAGCTTATGAGAGGTTTTAAACAAAGCAGAAGTGTTATAAGAAGAGCAAGTATATGGAGAGTAAAAGAAAGGTAAAAGAGTGGTGAGAAGTGCAAAAGGAGACAATGATAGAGAGGGAAAGCGCACTGACAAGAAATTTTAATGAAAATAATAAAAAATTTGGAGTGAGTTAAACAAGTTAAGAAAGCCTAGGGAAAATATGGATTTGTCAGTTAAAAACAGAGTAGGGAGTTAGTAATGGGGAGATGGAGGTATTGGTAGATGGCAGAATATGTTGAGGAACTTTTCAATGTTAAGGAAGAAACAGAGGCAGTAATTTCACTGCATTGGTCAGGGAGTTATACCATCTTTTAGGAGTGAAGAAGAAGCAGAATGTTTGTGGGGAGGTACGCGAGGCATTACGTAAAATGAAAGGGTAAAGGCAGCAGGAACTGATGGGATCCTGACAGAAATGTTTAAAGGCAGGGGATATAGTGTTGGAGTGGTTGGTTGACTTTTGTTAATAAATGTATGAGAGAGGGGAAGGTACATAGGGATTGGCGGAGAGCAGTAAAGTCCCTGTATAATAAAGGGAAGGGACAAAAGAGACTGTAAAAATTATAGAGGAATAAGCTTACTAGAGTATACCAGGAAAAGTGTATGGTAGGGTTTATACTATTGAAAGAATTAGAGGTAAGACAGACTGTAGGATTGCGGGAAAATGAGCAAGGAGGCTTCAGAGTGGGTATGGGATGGTGTAGATCACGTGTTAAACATGAGAGCATATATGAGACATATTTTAGATACAGTTAGGGAAGTTTTTATTGCATTTATGGATTTTAGAAAAGGCATATGATAGGTGGATAGATGAGCAATGTGGCAGATGTTGCAAGTATATGGAATAGGTGGTAAGTTATTAAATGCTGTAAAGAGTTTTTATGAGGATAGTGAGGCTCAGGTTAGGGTGTGGTGAGAAGAGAGGGGACTACTTCCCGGAAACAGTAGGTCTTTAAGACAGGGATGTTAATGTCACCACATGGTTGTTTAATATATTATGAGATGGGGTTATAAAGGAAAAAAAAGCAAAAATGCTAGGGTGTTCGGGAGAGGGTGGGATTAAATTTTGGAATCAATTCATAAAGGGAATTGACACAGGTTTACTTTTTGCTGATGATAGCTAGTGCTTATGGGAAGATTCTAAAGGAAAAATTGCAAAGGTTAGTGATGAGTTTGGGAATGTGTGTAATGTTAGAAAGTTGAAAGTGAACATAGGAAAAGGTAAGGTGATGAGGTTGTCAAATGATTTAGATAAGAAAAATTGGATATCAAATTGGGGAGGAGGAGTACAGGAAGAAGTGAAAAGTTTTCGATACTTGGGAGTTGACTTGTCGGCGGATGGATTTATGAAGGATGAGGTTAATCATAGAATTGATGAGGGAAAAAGGTGAGTGGAGCCGTTGAGGTATATGTGGAGTCAAAAAACGTTATCTATGGAGGCAAAAAGGGGAATGTATGAAAGTAAGTATACCCAACACGTCTTAAATGGGTGAGAAGCTTGGTGGTAAATTCACAGCGAGAGACGTTCGAGGCAGTAGAGATGTCCTGTTTAAGGGGCAATGTGTGGAAATATTATGTCAGAAAATTCGGAGTGTGGAAATTTGGAGAAGGTGTGCGTTTTAATAAAAATAATAGTCAGAGGCAGAAGAGGGTTTTGTTGAGTGGTTTGTCAATTAGAGAGAATGGATCAAAGTAGAATGACATGGAAAGCATATAAATCTATAGGCAAGAAAAAAAAAAAAAAAAAAATAAAAAAAAAAAAAAAAACAAAAAAAAAAATCCCGAAGGAACGCGGGGTAGGGGTCGTCCTCGAGGGAGTTGGAGAGAGGGGTAAAGGAGGTTTGTGGGCAAGGGTCTTGGACTTCCCACAAGCATGCGTGAGCGTGCTAGATAGGCGTGAATGGAGAGAATGGTACTTGATACTGACGACCTTTGGAGGTGTGAGCAGGGTAATATTTAGTGAAGTGATTAAGGGAAACGTTATTTTTCATATAGTCGGACTTTGATCCTGGAACTGGAAGTACAAGTGCCTGCACTTTAAAGGAGGGTTTGGGAATTGGCAGTTTTGGAGAGATATGTTTGTATCTTTATATGTGTATGCCTCTAGACTGTTGTATATGAGCACCTCTGCAAAACAGAGATAATGCGAGTGTGGTGAAAGTGTTGAATGATGATGAAAGTATTTTCTTTTGGGATTTTCTTTCTTTTTTTGGGTCACCCTGCCTCGGTGGGAACGGCCGACTTGTTGAAAAAAAAAAATAAAAATAAAAATAAAGGGTGAGGAGAAAAGATAAAGGAGCAGATTGTGAACTACTTAATAAAGGAAACAAGGTTACAGTATACAGGTGGACCAGGATAAGCATCTAATATACAAAATATCATGCACAATAAACAAGCACGTTCACTGTAAAGACCTCATGGAAAAGATAAGAGAGTGTACAAGTGTAGCCAAGACAAGCAAGCCATCATCGTGGCAAAGTAAGTTGCTAAAGCATAAAAAGCACAAAATAGTGGCTGGAACAATCTAACAAATGACCTCACACAGAAATGTGCAGGTGAACTCTATACAGTTTGTACACTGAATTACTACAGCTACTGATACTGTGGCATGTACAATGATCCTGAATTCATTTAAATACATAAAACCAGGAACACCTGTGTTTTATGTGTTTCTTCCAAGTATCATTAGGAATCTAAAGCAGATCGTGTATATGTGACATAACATAAACAAGGTTAGGAATTGACAAACTTAGAACTTACAAATAGATAATTACTGTAGGGAGAGTCATGGGGCAAAGCAGCAGGCCATACTACTACCGACACTGCTGAGTCTGCACAACCACAACCAGCTTCACCCAACCCCACACTCCCACAACATCCACAACCACAACCTGCACAACCACAACCATGTTTCAATATCCAGAACCCACCAGCTGACCTCATCTGGGATTGGCAGCAAGGTGACGAGTTTGTTTCCAGTCCCCATGACTTTGATTAAGCACAAAGTGGAATACGGCCATCATGTACACTTGGTAACAATGCCACTGAACTGGAATGCTTTCAGTTGTTCTTGGATGAACCTTTGATGAACATTATTGTCAGGGAAAGCAATACATACTTTGAGTACACCATGGAAAACACAATTCTTTCACCAAGATCACGCCTACACCAGGGGAAGGACAAACTGTGGCAGAGATGTATCTGTTCTTTGCCACAATAATGCTTATGCCACATGTGTATAAGCACAGTGTCAACACATACTGGTTGACAGACCACCTGATTTCAACCCAGCTTTCAGGGGACATTATACCAGTGAATAGATTTGTGCTACTGTTACATATGCTACACTTTTCAGACAAAACAAGGCCTGACAGAAGCGACAGGTTATATAAGATCAGAAATGTGTTTATGTACCTGAAACAAAAGTGCTGTATGTACTTTTATCCCTTCAGGAAGCTTGTTATTGATGAGTCTTTGATTATGTTCAAAGGAAGACTCTCTTTCAAGCAGTACATACCAAGCAAGAGGAAATGCTTTGGTATAAAGTTATTTGTACTGTGTGATTGCAAAAGTGGTCTCGTTTTGGATAAAATTGTGTACACTGGTAGTAAAACACAGCAAGTTACCAGGAAGTTACTGGGTATCTCTGGTGATGTGGTTAGAACAATGATGGAGCCATATCTTGGTAAGGGGCATATTTTATATACTGACAACTGGTACACAAGCCCTTTACTCAGTGATTTCTTGCAAGTGAACATGACAGATGTGTGTGGCACAGTGCGTGGAAATCGCAAGCATATGCCTAGGTTTGACGCTGGCACTTGTAGAGGTGATGTTCAGGTGTTTGCTGCCAATGACATCATGGTATTTTGGTGGCATGACAAACGTGATGTCACACTGTTGGCATCAGTTCACCGACAAGAAATGGTAGGCACTGGCAAGCAGAATAGAGACCAATGAACCCATTGTAAAACCTGCAGCTGCGATGGATTGCAACCTCAATATGCACTTAGTGGACAAATGTGACATGCAGACTGGGTTTGCAGATTGTGTTTACAAGAGTTATAAGTGGAACATAAAACTCTTTTTCCATTTTCTTGACATTTCCATGCGGGAATGCTTATAATATGTATAAGTTGAAGACCAACAACAAACCCAAATATGCTGAATTTTGTTTGTTAGTCATCAGACAAATAATATTCAAGTACCAAGGAACAACACTTGCAATAGACCAGCACCCACAAAATTATCAACACATGCCCTCTCGTCTGAGGCCTGGTGATCACTACCCCATACCACTGCCTGCTACTGCTCTCAAGAAAATTGCTCAGAAGGTGTTTTGTCTGTGGACATACCACGAAACCCCCACAAAAATGTGTGAGGATTTGTAAAACACCATTGTGCTTATACCCATGTTTCAAAGAATTCCACAAGCTGCGGGCAGTTCTAGAAAAGTGTCCAGTGATTGTAAATATGTATATATATTATAGAACAATCATAATAAACAATTCTTTATATTGTTTGTTTGTGTAAACAAGTTTTATGAACCTTATGATGATACTAGTGTTTTTGCTATAATTGTGTTACATTCAATGAGTGTATATATGAACATTGCACCATACTTTGGTCTCACAGGCCACAAAAGTTATGTGAAAAAATAAAATAGTGAAAAAAAAAACAAGAACCTCGAATAGAAGTAAACCAAAGTTTACCGGGTGAGCAGCAGCCGCCGCTGTTGCCATACGCGGCTCATTTCTGCAAACTTCACGCCTCTATATCTCGGTAAGTACTGATGGCAAATTTTCTTTTTTTGGACTAAAACAGTCAGAAAAATAATCATAAGAAACTTCTTTTTTTTTCCAATATTTCTCAACACCAGGAGACACTTCAGGATTGGGGTTTTGCGCCAGTCAAAGGGTTAAATAGGCTCTCTTTTCTCTAATCTTATTCCTATAAATCCCAAAGAAACCATTTTTGATTGGTCTGTCATTTCCTTGCAGCATGTCATCTGTACTATCCAGTGGTCACAACAACCTGCCATTTCTACCATCAGAACTATGTTACTAAGTGCCCAGTTGGAAATTTTCTCAGTTTTACACTGTTTTCAACAAATTTCAGTTTAAAAACACAGCACAAAACAAGCACTTTAGGCATTTCAATCATTAAATTAACCTTCCTTTTGCTCATTATATATCCTCAGGCCTCTCCTACAAAACATTTGCCTTCCATTTTAAATCCACTGCCACACAAAAATATCCCCAAAACCAAGAATGCTTGGCATGGTTTAGACCAGCTATATAATGGAGTTGGCCTAGTAAAAATCCATATAACAGATTGGAGGGCAGGAAGGCTCACCTTACCCCAGGAAAATCAACCATTTCTCACCAAATGAAAGCTTATTACCAGCCACTCCCTGTCTTAGACTAACACAAATCTTGTTCATGTCATTAGTATGTCTTCTGCTATATCTATTAGCAACAAGAAAGCCAAAAATTCAATGAAACTGCCCTTAAAAATACCTCAAAGCTGTTATTTTGTCTCAAATGCAGCATCAGAAGTCAGCTGTTTTCATCTTGCACTTCACGAGGTACCACTTGTGTTTTTGCTGCACACAACCATGCTCTCATATCTAAGTCAAAATTTCTCACTCACAGCAAATATGAGGACACTAAGAATTGTGTGTAGATCTACAGTACCATCACTGGTCTCATTGATGTAGATCTACAGTACCATCACTGGTCTCACTGATGTAGATCTACAGTACCATCATTGGTCTCACTGATGTAGATCTACAGTACCATCACTGGTCTCACTGATGTAGATCTACAGTACCATCATTGGTCTCACTGATGTAGATCTACAGTACCATCATTGGTCTCACTGATGTAGATCTACAGTACCATCATTGGTCTCACTGATGTAGATCTACAGTACCATCATTGGTCCTCACTGATGTAGATCTACAGTACCATCATTGGTCTCACTGATGTAGATCTACAGTACCATCATTGGTCTCACTGATGTAGATATACAGTACCATCATTTGGTCCCCATTGATGGAGATCTACAGTACCATCATTGGTCTCAAATGATGTAGATCTACAGTACCATCACTGGTCTCACTGATGTAGATCTACAGTACCATCATTGGTCTCACTGATGTAGATCTACAGTACCTTCATTGGCCCTCCTTTTGAGATCACCAAGACAGGTGGGGTTATTTTCACTTTTCCTTTGGGACATCCTTTAAAAAAAAATCCTTTAAAAGGCCTCAAATTTTTTAAATTCCCTCATTTTAATGGGGTAAAAATAATACCTTTCTACATGAAATTTAATCCCAATTTGGGCCCAAAAAACAACAGTAACACTTGGCCATTTGGCCCAAAAAACCCGGAAATTTCAATTTTCGATTTTCTCCGTAAAAAAATGCCAACAAGGTAAGGATTTATTACTTTTTGGGGGTCCAAAAATAATTAGTTAAAAGTTCGGGGGCCCAAAAAGAATATACTTCAGGCCCGGGGCCCCCTTTCCCCCCCCCCTTTGACCCAACCCCAAAACCCGTAAAATCATTCAGGTACCCCCTCCCTAACCCCCACCCCCAAAAACCCCCCCAAAAATTTCCTTTTCCCAACCCCAACCCCCCCCTTGGGGGAGGGTTTCCCCGAACGTAGTTTAAAGTTCCCCCGTGTGGGGGGCTCCGAACTAGATCTACGTTCACCGCGGGGGGCCCTCCGAACGTAATCACTTTTCACTGCGGGGGGTTTCCCGAACGGGACCCTTTTTTACTTGGGGGTTCCCCCCAAAACGTAACCCTACTTCCCATGGGGGGGGCCCCCAAACCCAAGATCTAAGGTTTTTCACGTGGGGGGTTTTTTCCAAACGAAGATCAAACTTACCAGGTCCCGGGGGGCCCCCCCGAACGGGGATCAACTTTCCACGGCGGGGGTTCTTAAACGTAGATCAAAACACTCACGTGGGGGGCTCCGAACATTGACCCCTCCCGTTCATTTTCGGGGGGGCTCCAAATTAATCTACGTTAAACATGCAGGGGCCTCCAAACTTTTTACTACGTTCACATGCGAGTCCCAAACGTAGATAAACGTTCATTTTGGCGGGGGGGCTCCAAACGTAGATCTCGTTTTTTTTTTTTTTACATGTTTTCCAAAGGGGAAAAAAAAAGGGTTCGAGCGTTATGACGTGAATGTAGTCTACATTGGACAGATTAAGGGTTTAGATTAGACACAGATATTAAGTGGGAGTGTAATTTTTTTATTTTGGGAAACCCAAAAACCAAAAAAATTATCGGGCCTTCCCACTACTTAGTAAAGTTCTAGAGTCCCCCCACACTACTTAGTGAGGTTATCCCAGTCCACATTTAATTTTATGAATTTTACTACAGTCCCCCTACTTAGTCAAATTTACTACGGGGTCAACCTATTGTAAAGTTACTACGGGCCCAAAAATATTTAAAGTGAAGTTACTACAGTCCACAAAATTGGGTGAAGTTACAAAACCCCCACTATTAGTGAAGTTCCCTACGTCCACACTCCCTAGGAATTTAAAAACATTCCAAAACTACTTAGTGAAGTTACTATGTCCCCCACTACTTATTTAAAGTTTACTACACTCCCACCTACTTATTTAAATTTACTACATTTAAGTTATTAGTCCCACTACTTAGTGAATTTTACTACAGTCCACCTTTTGGGTGAAGTTACACACTCCACCCCAAACTTATTTAAATTTAAAACCAGTCCCATTTACTTAGGGGAATACAAAAAAGGCACAATACCGGGGATTTAAAAACGATCCCCAAAAATTTAACCCGCACATAAAAGAGAAAAGGGCTTACGACGACGTTTCGGTCCGACGGAAACCCTTTGGGACAAAGTCACCCAAAGTAATTTTCCTTCAGTCCAAAACTACTTAGTGAAGCTACTAAAGTCCACACAAAATTAGTAAAGTTACTACAGCCCCCCACTATTTTAGAAAAATTTACCCCCAGTCCCCCACTCCTTGGGTGAAGTTACTAACCCAAAACTACTTTTTGAATTTACTACAGAAAACCACTATTTTAAGGGAATTTTTACACAGTCCACCCCCTTATGAAGTTACTACAGCCCACAAACTTAAGTGGGTTACCCCATTTCATTACTACTTAGTGAATTATACAGCCCCCACACTGCCTATTTAATTTAATACAGCCCCACATTTAATTAGTAAAATTTTTACTACAGCCCACACTACTTGGAAAAAGGGTTCTACGTCAACACAAACTTATTTAAAATTTTTTAATACATCAACCTACTTAGTAAATTTTTCAAACAGTAAAAACACTACTTGTAAAATTTACTACAGCCAACCCCTACTTAGTAAAGGGTTACAACGTAAACCACTATTTAAAGGAAGTTACTACATCAAACCACTACTTAGTGAATTTTAAACTACAGTCAACCCTATTAGGGGAATTACTACATCCACCTACTTATAAATTTACTAAGCCCCAACACTCTTGGGAAAATTTTACTCAGTCCACACTATTTAGTGAAGTTACTAAACTCCACACAAATTTAGTGAATTTCCTACGCCCCAACACTACTTAGTAAAGTTAAAACAGTCAACACTATTTTAGTGAATTTTTAACTACAGTCCACCCCTACTTAGGAATTTTACTAAAAGTCCACACGTTTAAAGTGAAGTTACTACAGCCCCACACTACAAAAGTAAATTTAAACTAAAAGTAAAAACACTATTTATTTGAATTTACTCCCGGTCCACCCCTACTTATTTAAAATTTTTACTAAAGCCCCAACTACTTAGTGAATTTTTTATCCAGTCCACACTACTTGGGTGAATTTCTACGCCCAACACTACTTAGGAATTTAACTAAAGTCCCCCCCTACTTAGTGAATTTAAAAACAGCCCCCACAACTTTTGGAAGTTACCCAGTAAACCCACTATTTAGTGAAGTTAAAACGGGCCCACAAATTTAGTAAAGTTACTACGGGCCCAACACTACTTATAAAGTTATTTACAGTCCACACTACTTAGTGAAGTTATTTCCCAAGCCCAACATTTACTTTAGTTAAGTTAAAACATAAACACTACTTAGTAAAGGTTACTACAGTCAACACTATTTTATTGGAAGTTACAACATCCACACTATTTTTAAAAAAGGTTTAAATTTTTCCACACTATTTAAAGTAAAGTTACTCAGTCAACACAAATTAGTAAAGGGTTACTCCCGCCACATTTACTTATGAATTTTACTACAGTAAACCTACTTAGTAAAGTTACAACAGTCCACACTACTTTAGTGAATTTACTACGTCAACACTAATTAGGGGATGTTATCCCAGTCCACCCTACTTAGTTAAGTTACTACGTCCACAACTTTAATTTAAAGGGTTACTACACCCCCCAACATATGTAGTGAATTTAATCCCTTTCAACACTACTTAGTGAAGTTACTACATCCCACTATTTAAATAAAGTTAAAACAGCCCAACTATGTAGTGAAGTTACTACAGCCCAACACTCCCTTAGGGAAGTTACAACAGCCCCACACTACTTAGTGAATTTAACAAACAGTAACACTACTTAGTGAATTTTACAAAAATCCACACTATTTTAGTGAATTTTAACAACGCCCACACAACTTAGTAAATTTTACTACATTTAAAACACTCCCTTAGTGAAGTTACTACATTAAACACACTTATTTGAAGTTACAACAGTCCACACTTTTTAGGAAGTTACTACAGCCCAACACAACTTATTGAAGTTACTAAAGCCCAAACACACTTTGAATTTACTCAGCCCCACACAAATTATGAAGTTTTACGCCCAACACTCCTTAGTGAATTTAAACTAAAAAGCCCAAACCCCACTTAGTGAAGTTACTACACCCAACCTACTTAGTGAAGTTACTACAGTCCACATTTCCAGGGGAATTTTATTTCCAGTCAAACCCCTACTTAGTGAAGTTCCCTACGGTCAAACTACTTAGTAAATTTTTATTTACAGCCCCAAAATACTTTTTTAAAGGGTTTTATTTACGGGCCCAACACTACTTAGTGAGGTTACCCCCAGTTCAACTATTAGTAAATTTTCCCTACAGGTCGGGCACAACTTAATAAGTTACAAACAGTCCACGCTACTAGGGGAAGTTACTACAGTCCACACTACTTAGGGGAAGTTATACGTCCCCCTACTTAGTGAAGTTAAAACGGGTCAACACAAACTTAGTGATTTTTTCCACAGTCCCCACTACTTAGGGAAGTTTTTTACTGCAACACTACTTATTTGAGGTTGCCCCAGTCACCCTATTAGTGAATTTTACTACGGGTCCCCACTATTTAAAGTGAAGTTACAATTTGTAAACCATACTTAGTGGGGTTTTTTCCCACTGTCCCCCAACTTTTTATTTGGGGGTTACTACAGTCCCCACAAACTTGGGTGAAGTTTCTACTGCCCCAAAAACATACTTATTTGAGGTTTCCACTTCCCCACTATTTAAAGTGAAATTTTACTACAGTCCACACTACTTTTTAAGGTTACTACTGTCAACACTATTTTGTGAGGTTTCCCCCGTCCACATACTTAGGAATTTTCCCCACAGTCCCCACAACTTAGTGGGGTTTTCCACAGTCCACCAACTTAGTGGGGTTTTTCCCACATTTCCCCCCCACAAATTTTTTGGGAGGATTCCCCAGTCCCACCTACTTATGGGGTTTTTCCACAGTCCACACTACTAGGGACTTCCCCAAAGGGTCCACAAAAAAGCTTAGTGAAAATTTTTCCACAGTCCCCTCTTTTTTTGAGGGGGTTTTAAACAGTCCTCACTATTTTGTGAGGTTACCACATCCTCACTATTTGGGAAGGTTCCCCACAGCCCATACTACCTACGTTTTCCTTAAAAACCCAAAAAGAAAAACTAAAAACCCTTTTAAATTTTTAGCTACTGTGAAAAAACCCAAAACGGTAAAAATTCCCCAGGGGACGGGAACAAATACACTGATGACATTAAATTGGGTTTACAGGTCTTCCTGCATAAACCCCAACCCCATCGGGTTTACAGTCCCCTTTCAGATTTTCCCTCAGGGGCTTGAAATTTGCAGGGACACCTGCCCCTTTTTTAAAAGCTTAGGGCCCCTTTTCCCCCGGACTAATAGCGACCGGGAAAGGGTTTGACAGGTAAACCTTTCTCGTCGTGTTCCACTGCAGATTGAGGGCAGGGTGAAAAGGGGGTGAGGCAGGGTGGTTAGTTTCCTCGGCACACCATAACCCCACTGTTTTGTTTTCTGAAAAAATTTTTTTTCAAATTTTTAAATTATTTAAATTTTTTTTAACATGTCCATTTTTTCCCACCGAGGTAGGTGCCCCAAAAAGGAAAGGGAAAAACCCAAAAAAAACCAAAAAAACTTTAAATCACCAAAAAAACCCCTTTCCCCCCTTTTTTTCCCTACAAAATTTCCACTGCTTGCAGGGGCACTAAATTTTACGACATTTTTGGGTGTTCCCCCAAATTTGCCAATATCCCAAACCCTTTCCCTTTTTAACCCCGAAAATGGCCCAAACGTAATAAACTTTTTCTTTCTTCCCCCTTTAGTGCCCCCAAATTGTTTAAAAAACTTTTTAATTTTTTCCCTGCCTTCAAATTTTGGAAATGATTGGCCTGAGTGCCTTGTTACATTGGGAAGGGGTTCAAAACCCTCAGTTTGCCCCTGTATTAAAAAAATCTGGGCCCAACTTATCCCTTGTGGGACACCAGTTAAAATTTAGTGGCCACAAGAGAAAAAACAGGGGTGGCAAACCCTGGGATTCACTAAATTTCATGTAGTATTAACTCTCTCATTTTAAGAGGAAAAGTGATGTTAAACCCCGAGTTCAGTGGCTTTGGGGTTTGGATGTGGCCAAAAATTTGGTCGAGGAAATATAAAAAAACCCCTCGATAATAACCCATGTCAACATCTGGGGCAACACCCTTCAAAATGTCTTATAACTTATGCCTTAAGTAAAGACAAACAATTCTGGAATGTAATACTTGTTCAGCAGGTTGGCTGGCGGGCTGACTGGCTGTTTGGCTGGCTGGCTAGCTGACTGGCCACCTGCAGGTTGCCGGCTGCTGGAGGCCTAGCTCATTTGTTTGTCTGTGTCTATGTCTATCTCTGTCTGTGGTCTGTCTCTTTTCCCTGTCTGTCCTGTCTACCTCTTTCTATCAGTCCCTCTCTATCTCTGTCTCACAGGAACACATAAATAACAATTATACATAGTGTAAATTACCTAGGATAACCCAAAAAAAACCAGACAAAAGCTATACTCTGCTTGAAGACATGAGTAAATTTGATGGTCTTGTGGCTCTATCTGAGACAGAGCTAATGGATAGACAGATAGACAGGAGCTTGACAGACAGGGCAAATAGACAGACAGACATGTTTGTGACCAGCGAGAACAAAGCGAGGGCCGATGCTCATCAAATGTACCTATAATTCATCTTATCAAGTCTTATCACCGCACCCTCACATATGCTCATCAAATGTCAGCGCTAACCTAATGTTATCTCATCTTATCATGGGCACATGTCAGGGGTGGACGAGGCTTGTTTTCCATGCTCAAAGGAACTTTTTTTTTTTTTAACAAGTTGGCCGTCTCCTGACTATGGAACGAACTTCTCCAGGCTGAGGGGCTGACAACCCAAATCTACGACTTTTAAGGGGGATGGACTGATTACATTGTCTTCACATCTCTACGTTCCTGCCTACTTTCTGTATTCGACTGAAGAAGCCTACTGTGTAGGCGAAACGCTTCGGAATACAGCTGCCTAACTGTTGCCTATGTGTCTTACCTACCAACCTTTTCGAGGATGACCCCTACCCCACCTTCCTTCCTCTACAGATTTATACGCTCTCCATGTCATTCTACTTTGATCAATTCTCTCTAAATGACCAAACCACCTCAACAACCCCTCTTCAACCCTCTAATATTTTTATTAACTCCACACCTCCCAATTTCCACACTCCGAATTCTCTGCATAATATTTGCACCACATATTGCCCTTAGGACATCTCCACTGTCTCCAACCATCTCCTCACTGCAGCATTTACAAGCCAAGCTTCACACCCATACAAGAGTGCTGGTACCACTATACTTTCACACATTCCCTTCTTTGCCTCCATAGATAACGTTTTTTGTCTCCACATATACCTCAACGCACCACTCACCTTTTTTCCTTCATCAATTCTATAATTAACCTCATCCTTCATAAATCCATCCACTGACACGTCAACTCCCAAGTATCTGAAAACATTCACTTCTTCCATACTCCTCCTCTCCAATTTCATATCCAATTTTTCTTTATCTAAATCATTTGATACCCTCATCAGGTTACTTTTTTCTATGTTCACCTTCAACTTTCTACCTTAACACACTCTCATAAACTCATCCACTAACCTTTGTAATTTTTCTTTATAATCTCCCATAAGCACAGTATCATCAGCAAAAAGTTACTGTGTCAAATCCCATTTGTATTTGATTCCCCACAATTTAATCCCACCCCTCTCCCAAATGCCTTCTTTCACAACCCCATCTATAAACAACCATGGTAACATTACACATCCCTGTCTAAGACCTACTTTTACTGAGAAGTAATCTCCCTCTCTCCTACACACCCTAACCTGAGCCTCACTATCCTCATAAAAACTATTATGTATTACGAACTTATTATTACATATTAGTACAGTGGACCCCCGGTTAACGATATTTTTTCATTCCAGAAGTATGCTCAGGTGCCAGTACTGACCAAATTTGTTCCCATAAGGAATATTGTTTAGTAGATTAGTCCATTTCAGACCCCCAAACATACACGTACAAACGCACTTACATAAATACACTTACATAATTGGCCGCATTGGGAAGTGATCGTTAAGCGGGGATCCACTGTATTATTATTATTATTATTATGATTATTATTATTATTTTCTTCTTCTTCTTCTTCTTCTTCTTCTTCTTCTTATTCTTCTTCTTCTTCTTCTTCTTCTCTTCTTCTTATTCTTATTCTTATTCTTATTCTTATCTTCTTATTCTTATTCTTTCTTCTTCTTATTCTTCGTCTTATTCTTCTTCTTATTCTTCTTCTTCTTCTTATTCTTCTTATTCTTATTCTTCTTATTCTTCTTATTCTTCTTCTTCTTATTCTTCTTATTCTTATTCTTCTTATTCTTATTTTTATTCTTCTTCTTATTCTTCTTCTTCTTCTTCTTATTATTATTATTATATACTTCCACATATCCAAAACATTGCTGGGACCTATAAATACTTTGTATATATTCCAAGACAATAGTAAATGGCCAAGGCAGGTGTAAATGTCCACCTGTCAATGTGTTTGTGACAATTTGAATACAATTTCAGTACCTAATACCAGTGTCAGAACAAAGATTGGTTATGAAATGACAAGAACTACTATAAATTGTAATTACCAGAACATAAATATTATATAAAATAGTATGAAAAATAGAAAAAAAGGTATATCGGCAACACTTCTGCAAGCGGCAGGACTCGATATTGCTGTCCAGTGAGCATCCAGTGCTAACTTCTCGGCCTCATATCTCTGTAAGTACTGACCCTAATTTTTTTCTTATCCTATAACACTTTGAAAAATGTGTTCTTTATTTTCATTAAAAAAATTATTTTTTTATTTTTCAAAATATTCGGGGCACTGGGGAAGTGAACATACATATACATTTGGACCATTTACAGATTAAAGTGCAGGCATTATACTTCGCATTTCCAGGACTTAAGTCTGGCTAACCGGTTTCCCTGAATCCTTTCATAAAATATTACCCTAATCACCTTCCAACAGCTCATCAGGTCCCAAAAGCCATTTGTCTCAATTCACTCCATTCACACGCTCATGCACGCTTGCTGGGGGTCCAAGCCCATCGCTCACAAAACCTCCTTTAACCCCCCTCCCTCCAACCTTTTCGAGGATGATCCCTCCCCCGCCTTTCTTCCCCTACAGATTTTAAACGCCCCTCCAAGTCATTCTTTCTTCCATTCTCTATAAATGACCAAACCCACCCCAACAACCCCTCTTTTGGCCCTCCTGACTAATACTTTTAATAACTCCAAAACCTCCTCCTAATTTCCACATTACAAATTCTCTGCATAATATTACCACCATACATTGCCCTTAGACATGACATCTCCACTGCCTCCAGCCTCCTCCTTTCTGCATCATTCACAACCCATGCTTCACACCAATGTAAGTGTTGGTACCACTATACTCTCATACATTCCCTTCTTTGCCTCCATGGAAAACATTTTTTGTCTCCACAGATACCTCAACTCACCACTCACCTTTTTTTCTTCTTCAATTCTAAAGGCTAACCTCATCCTTCAAAAACTCAAACGGGTGACAAGTCAACTCCCAAATACTGAACACATTCACTTCTTTCATACACCTTCCTTTCCATGTGATATCTAATTTTTCTTTATCTAAATGATTTGATACCCTCATCACCTTATTCTTATCTATGTTCACTTTCAACTTTCTACCAATACACACCCTCCCAAACTCATCCACTAACCTTAGCAATTTTTCTTTAGAATCTCCCATAACCACAGTATCATCAGCAAAAAGTAACTGTGTCAACTCCCATTTTGTATTTGATTCCCCATAATTTAATCCTACCCCTCTCCCCAACACCCTAGCCTTTACTTCTTTCAAAACTCCATCTATAAATATATTAAACAACCATGGTGACATTACACATCCCTGTTTAAGGCCTATTTTTACTGGGAAGTAGTCTCCCTCTCTCCTACACACCCTAACCTGAGCCTCACTATCCTCATAATAACTCTTTACAGCATTTAGTAACTTACTACCTATTCCGTACACTTACAACATCTGCCACACTGCCCCCCTATCCACTCTATCATGTCTTTTCTAAATCCATAAATACAATGAAAACTTCCCTACCAATTACAGTGATAGTATAAAATACTGTTAGAATTCAAGTTAGAATTGTATTCAATATCTTAGTAACTGCGTGCCTCTGGCAAGACAGTCATAGTGAGAATGATGGTGAAAGTGTTTCTTTTTCAGGTCACGCTGCCTATGTGCAAGACAGCCAGTGTCTTAAAAAAAAAGTCTCATACATCTTAACTTAGCCTTAAAATGTGTATTATTTTTTATTTTCAATTCAACAAACGTTGATCTACGTTTGGAGCGCTAGCAGTGAAAACACAGATCTACGTTTGGACAGTTAATGGGTTAACCAGCTTCTATCTCACATGCATATGACAGAAGTAGTGCCTCCATGGAAGGTTGCTTTCTGCCCACCTACAGCTGGTGAATGAAGGTTTCACACTCACAAAAAAGAACGGAAGTACAGTGGACCCCCGGTTAACAATATTTTTTTCATTCTAGAAGTATGTTCAGGTGCCAGTACTGACCGAATTTGTTCCCATAAGGAATATTGTGAAGTAGATTAGTCCATTTCAGACCCCCAAACATACACGTACAAACGCACTTCCATAAATACACTTACATAATTGGTCGCATTGGGAGGTGATCGTTAAGCGGGAGTCCACTGTACTGTACCAACCTAAGTACAGTGGACCCCCGCATAACGATCACCTCCGAATGCGACCAATTATGTAAGTGTATTTATGTAAGTGCGTTTGCACGTGTATGTTTGGGGGTCTGAAATGGACTAATCTACTTCACAATATTCCTTATGGGAACAAATTCGGTCAGTACTGGCACCTGAACATACTTCTGGAGTGAAAAAATATCGTTAACCGGGGGTCCACTGTAGTTGCTGACCACCAACCTACCACTTGGTGAGAATATTTCACAATCTTATTATAGGATAACAGTATGTTCTTGGAAAGTTTTTGTCAACCAATCTAATACTTGTTGCATGAATGTTTTAACTCATATGACAGGAGGGTAGTACCTCCCTCGATGGTTGCTGTCTACTGCTTAGTGTGTAATTCACACTCTCATTACAAGACAGTAATATGTTCTTGGATGGTTGCTGTCTACCCATGTACAACCTAGTACAGTATATGCATGTTTTATCCTACATGACAGAAGGGTAGTGCATCCCTGGATAGTTGCTGTCTATCAGTTTATTACTTGGTGGGTACATACTTCACACTTTCATGCCAGCATTGTAGTACAGGTCTGCCATCACAAATCCAGCAATCAGTTATCCGGTTCCATCAGTTATTTGGCACTAATTTCAGCTAGCATAATTTCAAATTTCCAGGGTTGCCACACCAACCTGCTGGTAGTGTTTGGTGGCACTATATGCTGCATAAGTCATTCCAATTTCTTTTTCTCCATTTATTGTTATAACCTGCTTGCTCTTAGCCCTAGTCATAGTTCCAATGAATAAAAGAAATGCTTCTTGTTGTGTTAAGCACCTATACAGTACATTGTCCATTAAAGATAAGGTGGCTTTGAAGCCACTGTTGGTTGCTATGAGCTCAGTCTCATGATGCAGGAGAATATACTTTATCATTATGCTAATATCAACACTAGAGCTTATTTGCCTATCACAACTGATCTAATATGACATAATAAACAATATAAATAACATAAAAACATGTTAAATACTCCAGAATAAATAATATTTGGCATAATACCGAGCAGTTTAATGGAGGAATGAAGAGGATATGGGATGCAAGTACCATTATCCTATCCCTGTCTTGGGGCTTATATTAGAGAAAACGGAGTATAGCACAGGGCTATGATATACACTCATACTGCACCATAAAACTGAAACAAAAAAGCTATTTTCTCTACAAAGATTATCACATACAGCAGCATATGTGTAGAGTACCTAGGATAACCCAAAAACATCAGACAAAGTGGTTTATTTCTAGTACCTAGCTTGGGCTACCATATATGATTTTTGGTAAATATTCGATTCCCAGCCAGGGTAGAATCATTGGGCGCGTTTCTTTACACATGTTGTCTCTGTTCACCCATCAGTAAATGGGTACCTGGGTGTTAGTAGACCGGTGTGGGAGTTATCCTGGTACACTGACCTAATTTGCCTGAAATGCTTGTTCTAATAAGGGGCTTTCTATAGAGTAGTATGTCACTGATGTCAGCTAGGCCTGTATACCATGCACATTTTTTTTTTTAACAAACCGGCTGTATCCCACCAAGGCAGGGTGGCCCAAAAAGAAAAACTAACGTTTCTCTTATAAATTTAGTAATTTATACAGGAGAAGGGGTTACTAGGCCCTTGCTCCCGGCATTTTTGTCGCCTCTTACAACACGCATCGCTTACGGAGGAAGAATTCTGTTCCAGTTCTCCATGGAGATATGAGGAAATAAACAAGAACAAGAACTAGAAAGAAAATAGAAGAAAACCCAGAGGGGTGTGTGTATATACATGCTTGTACATGTACATGCAGTAAATAAAGATATTATTATTACTATAATTATTTTTTCTAGGTAGTAGGTTGGTAGACAGCAACCGCCCAGGGAGGTACTACCATCCTGCCAAGTGAGTGTAAAACGAAAGCCTGTAATTGTTTTACATGATGGGAGGATTGCTTGTGTCCTTTTTTCTGTCTCATAAACATGCAAGATTTCAGGTACGTCTTGCTACTTCTACTTACACTTAGGTCACACTACACATACATGTACAAGTATATATATACACACCCCTCTGGGTTTTCTGCTATTGTCTTACTAGTTCTTGTTCTTGTTTATTTCCTTTTATCTCCATGGGGAAGTGGAACAGAATTCTTCCTCCGTAAGCCATGCGTGTTGTAAGAGGCGACTAAAATGCCAGGAGCAAGGGGCTAGCAACCCTTTTTCCTGTATATATTACTAAATGTAAAAGGAGAAACTTTCATTTTTCTTTTTGGGCCACCCCGCCTTGGTGGGATACGGCCGGTTTGTTGAAAACAAAAAAAAATTATTTTTTCTCTCAGTTGTTTGCTAGGGTATTTTATTGAAACTTGGACAATGTATGACGGAAAGATGTTTCTTAACCCTTTCAGGGTCCAAGGCCCAAATCTGGAGTCATGCACCAGTGTCCAAGAATTTTCAAAAAAAAAATTTGTTATTTTTTCTTATGAAATCGTAGAGAATCTTTTTGTGAAGGTAATAAAACAAAAAGTACGAAATTTGGTGGAAAATTGACGAAATTATGCTCTTGCGAATTTTGATGTGTCAGCGATATTTACGAATCGGCAATTTTGCCGACTTTGACTCCCATTTTAGGCCAATTACATTATTCCAATCAACCAAATTCTTAGCTATTTCACTAGTATTACTTCTATTCTGTTGATTGAGCACAAGAAATCGCCAAGTCAACTGTTTCAACTACAAAATAAAGTGATCGGAAATTGTTAATTTGGCCAATTTAACACAAAGTTCAAAATATTCCAATTTCAAAATAGGGTCCAGAATGAACAATGTAGGCATTCCTGGCACTAAACTAACATTTCCTCTGTTCATTAGTTATGTTTTGAGGCTTTACAAATAAATTCCATTTTGATTTTTTATTCACATAATGAATTTTTATTCACACCAAAAAATAGAAGATTTACTGTTATGCAATACTGTAATAATTGTATAAATATCATCACCATATTTGTGAATGTATATTAGACCCACCAGCTGACGTGTATTAAGACGTGTGAGGTCGTTTGTTTACTCTTGAATATCGGCAAAAATTTAACATTTCTGCTACTTTGAGCTCAGTTTCAAGCCATTTCCAGTGCTAAAACCAATCAAAATCATCTCTATTTCTGTAATATGTCTTCCATTCTATCAAATGAGACCAAGAAATCGCAAATACAACTATAAAAAACATACGAAAAAACACTGCAAAGTTGCTGTTTTAATCGAAAAATCATGATTTCATTTTTTTTCTCTCATTATACACAGTGTGCTGCAGGATCTGTTTTATGTGGTGCACACATACCACATAGATGTATTCTCTCATATCTAGGCCCAAATGTACCACTCACAGTTTATCAGAGTGAGCTGAGCTCATGACGTAGATCTACGGTTTGGACCCTGAACGTACAGCCATAGATCTACGGGACGGACCCTGAAAGGGTTAACATACATCAAAAATGAAAGAAATCAGACCATAAATAACGGAGTTCACTTCTCAGCCATTAGCGGCCCCATAGCGGTATATTTTTGTATGGTTTTTATGGCTTTATTCTCATTTTTTTGGTCTCATTTGATAGAACTGTATATATATTACAGAAATAGATATGATTTTGATTGCTTTCACGATGAAAAGTACCTTGAAATTGTACTCACAGTAGCGGAAAAGTTCTATTCTTTAGTGATGTTCAAAAGTAAACAAATGATATCACTGTCTAATAGGTGTGCACCTGCCAGTCCAAATTCCAATATGCAGTCAAGAATGGGTTGACATTATTTATACAATTATTACAATAATGCAGTAGTCTGCATAACAGTAAATCTTCTATTTTTTGTGTGAATAAAAATTCCAAATGGTAAGCAAGAGTAATATAAGAGGGGCCTGGAGACGTAACTAATGAACAGAGAAAATGTTATTTTAGTGTTAGGGATGTTTGCATTGTTAATCCTGGACCCTAATTTGAAATTGGCATCTGTTGAAATTTGTGTGAAATTGGCCAAATTGCCAATTTCTGATCACTTTATTGGGTAGTTGAAACAGGTGACTGGACGGTTTCTTGTACTCAGTCGACAGAATAGAAGTAAGTAAATAAGTAAGTTTATTCAGGTATACACAAATACAGTTACATAGATTATCATACATAGCAGTGTATGTGTAGAGAACCTAGGATAACCCACAAAAGTCAGACAAAGTGACTTATTTCCAGTACCTGGCTTGGCTTGCCATATATGATTTTTGGTAAATATTTCTTTTTCCTCAGTTGTTTGTTGAGCTATCTTATTGAAACTTGGGCAATGTATGATGGAAAGATGCTTCTTAGTGTACACCAAAAATAAAAAAAAAGGACGATAAATAAGGGAGTTCACTTCTCAGCCATTAGCCACTTATTTGCAGTATATTTTCGTATGGTTTTTATGGTTGTATTCTCATTTTTTGGTCTCATTTGATAGAGTGGAAGATATATTACAGAAATAGATGTGATTTTGATTGGTTTCATGATGAAAAGTACCTTGAAGTTGAGCTCAAAGTAGCACAAATGTTCAATTTTTGCCGATATTCAATGAACTTTGTGTAAGACAAGTTGGTTAATTTTATTAAGTGCATTCTAACTCTGTAATCCGGCAAACTCAGTAATCTAGCACACTACAGGTCCCAATGATGCCGGATTTGTGATGGAGGACCTGTACCACCGTAAGTGACTATTATCTGCCACCCTACTGGCTTTAACCCTTTGACTGTCGCAGGCCTCTTTCTGAAACTGTCATTCTATGCCGGAAAATATTTGAAAAAAAAAAAATTATTTTTTTCTTATGAAAATGTCAGGATTATTTTTCCGAGTGTTTTAAGCCTAAAAAAAAATTTTCCCATCAGTAATTACCGAGATATAGAGCCGCAAAGTTGGCAGAAAGTGAGGTGCGTACGGCAACAGTGGCGGCTGCCGCCCACCCGGTATTCTTTTATTTACTCTAATTCAAAAGTTTCTTGTATTTTCCAATATTTTTCTTTTCCAAGTAACTTATGTGGCCTGTGAGACCAAAGTAAGGTGCATTGTTCAAATATACACTCATTGTTTACAACACAATAACTGAACAAACTTTATCACTATTAGTTTGTGTATACAATTTGTTTACACAAACAATACAAAACAATGTTTATTACTATTGTTCCATAATATATATACATATGTACAGTCACTGAACACGTTTCTAGAACTGCTGCAGGTTGTGGAACTCTTTGAAACATGGGTATATGCAGAGGGGCACTTGACACTCCTCACACATAAAACGAGTGTCTCTGCGTGTTTGTGGGCATTTTGTGGTATGTGTACATACATTACACCTCTTCTGAGCATTTTTCTTGGCAGTAGTAGGAGGCAGTTGTATGGGGTAGTGATCACCAGGCCTGAAACGAGATGGCGTGTGTTGGTAATTTCATGGGCGCTGGTCTATTGCAGGTGTTGCTCCTTGGTACTTTGCAATTATTTGTCTGATTACTGACAAACAAAATTCACCATATTTTGGTGTTTTGTTGGTCCTCAACTTGTATATGTTATAAGCATTTAGCATAGAGATATCAACAAGATGGAAAAAAAGTTTTATATACCACTTATAACTCTTGCATACACAATCAGCAAACCCAATCTGCATGTCACATTTGTCCACTAAGCGCCTTTTGAGGTTGTAGTCCATGACAGCTGCAGGTTTTAGAATGGGTTCATTGGTCTCTCTGTTGTGCCTGCCACTGTGTGCCATTTCGCTTCGGTGAACTGATGTCAACAATGTGACATCACATTTGTCATGCCACCGAAATGCCATGATGTCATTGGCAGCAAAGGCTTGCACCTCACCTCTGCGAGTGCCAGCGTTGAACCTTGGCATATGTTTACGATTACCACGCACTGTGCCACACACGTCTGTCAAGTTCACTCGCAAGAAATCACTGAGTAAGGGGCTTGTGTACCAGTTATCAGTAAATAACATATGCCCCTTACCAAGATATGGTTCCATCATTGTTCTAACAACATCACCAGAGATGCCCAATAACTTCATGGTATCTCTCAAAGTATTACTGCCAGTGTACACAATATCATCTAAAACAAGACCACTTCTGCAATCACACAGTACAAATAGCTTTATACCAAAGCGTTTCCTCTTGCTTGGTATATATTGCTTGAATGAGAGTCTTCCTTTGAATAAAATCAAGGACTCGTCAATAACAAGCTTCCTGAAGGGATAAAAATACATGCAGCACTATTGTTTCATGTACATAAACACATTTCTGATCTTACATAACCTGTCGGTTCTGTCAGGCCTGGTTTTGCCTGAAAAGTGTAACATACGTAACAGTATCAGGAAACGATCGACACCTATAATGTCACTAAAACCTGGAGTTGAAATCAGGCGTTCTGTTGCCCAGTATGTGGTGACAGTGTGCTTATACACATGTGGCATAAGCATTATTGTGGCAAAAAACAGGTACATCTCTGCCACAGTTGTCTCCTACCACTGGTATAGCTGTGATCTTGGTGAGAGAACTGTATTTGCCATGGTGTATTCATAGCATGTGTTGGTTTCCCTGACAATGATGTCCATCAGGGTTCATCGAAGAATAACTCAAGCATTCCAGTTCACTAGCATTGTTCCCAAGTGGACATGATGGCTTTATTCCACTTTGTGTTTCAAAGTCATGGGGACTGGGAACAAACTCATCACCTTCCTGCCAATCCCAGATGCAGTCTGCTGGTGGGGTTTTGGATATTGTAACGTGGTTGTGGTTGTGCCCGGCTGTGGTTGTGCAGGCTGTGGTTGTGCAGATTGTGGTTGTGTAGTTTGTGGGAGTGTGGGGTCGGGTGAGGCTGGTTGTTGTTGTGCAGAGTCAGCAGCGTGGGTAGTAGCGTGGCCCACTGCTGGTGCCATATGGGTCGTGCCACCATCACTCTCACCACCACTGCCTGCTCCCTCACTCACATCATTCATACCCATCGTAACAATATCGTCATCTTCACTATCAGGTCGTGGTGTAGGGCCACGGGATGTGCTCCCAGAGTTTCTCCTTCCCCTTGGAAAAGCATATGAAACACTACCAGACCGCATGCTACGTTGTACATACTGCCGCTTCACTGGGGAATATTCACCCTCACTGTCACAACTAGAACTGCTTTCAATGACCTTGAAATCACTATCACTATCACATTCACTGCTAACATCTGGGTGTTGTACACGACCAAATAGTTTCCTCTTTCGCCCTGGTACAGGTGAACATGAACGTGAACAAGCCGGCCCAGCACCAGAGGAGGAAGGTTGTGGGTCATCTGGGTTTTCATCACTAATTACATTATCCTGGGCAATTTTTCCGGTCACACTCACTTCAAAACCCTGGAATTCACTGTCACTGACATTTTCATCGCTGTTAGAAACAAAAGACCTCCAATCCGCCGAGGAGTGAGATACTTCTTACTGCGAGGCATGGTGAAAATGGACTACCAAGATATCGTTCCCACAATGCACTGCTGAGTCCCAGATTTTTTTCACAGGGTGCACACCCACCACTGAGACCCATTCTCTCTCATGTAGGCCTACCAGGCCTTTCCCGCTTGATTTGAAGCCGCTAGAATTTATGCGTATAAATACGTCAGAAACAGTGGCGCGTAAGACGTATTTATACAGCGTAAACAGTCAAAGGGTTAAATGCCAACAATGAACACTATACGTATATTACACTTAAAAAGAATAATATTTTCACAATATACTACAGCAGAAGACATAAGAGAGTAGAGTACTATACCTTTAAGATCATTTAAGACATTCTGTGTCAGTCTTGGAAGTTCATTGTGCCTCAGTTGTGTGTCCCACCATACTAAGTAAACATTGAGCATCACTGCCAGGAATATGAAGAAACTTTCTGCAGGAAGGTGTTTGTATCTGAAAATTTTGACACCGTTAATACAACAAAAATTAAAATTAAGTAGACTGTCCCTCTAAAGACAATGTTGTTTTTTATTTTATAAAAATAAGAAAATTTCTTCTCCATGGGGAAGTGGAACAGAATTCTTCTCCCATAAACCATGCTTGTCGTAAGAGGCAACTAAAATGCCGGGAGCAAGGGGCTAGTAGCCCCTTCTGCATTTTTCTTTTTGGACCACCCCACCTCGGTGGGATACAACCGGTTTGTTGAAAAAAAAAAGAAGAAAATTTCTCTACAACCTTACACAAAAAACCCTCACATAGGAGAGAGGAGCTTACGACAATGTTTCAGTCCGACTTGGACCATTTACAAAGTCACAGTGTGACTTTGTAAATGGTCCAAGTCGGTCCAAAACGTCGTCGTAAGCTCCTCTCTCCTATGTGCAGGGTATTTGTGTGGTGTTCTAGTCACAGTATTGTGACTTTTTGTTATTTATCTACAACTTCATTTAGGTTAGGTTAATAATAATTAACTACAGTATATAGTAATCCCTCTATTTAACCCTTTGACTGTTTCAGGCCCCTCTCTGAAACTGTCATTCTATGTCGCCAAATATTCAAAAAAAAAAAAATTATTTTTTCTTATGAAAATGTTAAGATTATTTTTCTGAGTGTTTTAGTCCAAAAAAAAAATTTTTGCCATTGGTACTTACCGAGATATAGAGCCGTGAAGTTTGCAGAAAATGAGCCGCGTATGGCAACAGCGGCGACTGCCGCTCACCCGGTAAACTTTAGTTTACTTGTATTTGAAGGTTTGTTGTTTTTTTTCACTATTTTATTTTTTCACATAACTTATGTGGCCTATGAGACCAAAGTAAGGTGCAATGTATATATATACACTCGTTGTATACAACACAATAAGCACACAAACATAATTATCAATATATTGTTTACAAAACTTGTTTACACAAACAAACAAACAAACAAACAAACAATTCTTCTTCTTCTTCTTCTTCTTCTTCTTCTTCTTCTTCTTCTTCTTCTTCTTCTTCTTCTTCTTCTCTCTTCTTCTTCTTCTTCTTCTTCTTCTCCTTCTTCTTCCTCCTTCTTCTTCTCCTTCTTCTTCTCCTTCTTCTTCTCCTTCTTCTTCTCCTTCTTCTCTCCTTCTTCTTCTCCTTCTTCTCCTTCTTCTCCTCCTCCTCTCCTCCTCCTTCTCCTCCTTCTTCTCCTCCTTCTTCTCCTCCTTCTTCTCCTCCTCCTTCTCCTCCTTCTCCTCCTCTCCCTCCTTCTCCTCCTCCTCCTCCTCCTTCTCCTCCTTCTCCTCCTTCTCCTCCTCCTTCTCCTCCTCCTCCTCCTCCTCCTTGTGTGCGAGTGTGTGGCTTATAATTGTTTTGAGTCAGAAGTCGGCAGCTGTCAAAGTGACATATTATCTCATTAGTCACTACCCCCCCTACCCCTGCCCAAACAATGGGTCGGATGCTGCTTCCCCCCCTCCCTTCTATCTAATTATCTTTCTCCCTCATTCTATATCTTTCAATCTGTCTCTCTTTCTGTCTGCCTATCTCTGTCTCACAGGTACACATAAATAACAAGTATACATAGTGTAAATACCTAGGATAACCCAAGAAATCCCAGACAAAGTGCTATACTCTGCTTAAAAGATGTGATAAACGTGATGACACAGTCTTGTGGCTCTCTCTGAACAGAGAGCTAGATGGACAGACAGGGAGCTTGACAGACAGACAAATAGACAGACAGAAATGTTTGTGTACCAGCAAAAAAAAAGGGAGGCGATGGTCATGTAATATTACCCTCCTTTAAAGCTCATCAAAGTCAGCTCTTATCAGATGTAATCCCCCTTATCTTGTCACTGTCATGGGGTGGACTTTTTTTTTTTTGCTTCAATTGAACAATATTATTACATTTCTTCTTCCTCCTCCTCCTCCTCTTCTCCTCCTCCTCCTCCTCCTCCTCCTCTTCCTTCCCTCCTCCTCCTCCTCCTCCTCCTCTTCCTCCCCTCCTCCCCCTCCCCCCTCCTCCATTGCTTTTGGTCTCAAACTCCTCCAAAAACAAAGAAATTGATCTTCACTGACACTTTTCCCTCTGTGTTAGAGCATCACTTGGGAAGAGAAAGTCCCAGATTTGCTGGGGAATCACATATTTCTTTCCACTAGACATGCTGAAAAATGACAACTGAAATGGCATTCCCACAATGCACCACTGGCTCCCCGATTTTTTTTATATGGTGCACACTGACCATGGAGACCCATTCTCTCACATGTGGGCCTAGCAGCTTTCTCCTGCTTGATTTGAAGCTGCTAGAATTTATGCGTATAAATACGTCAGAAACATTGGCTCGTAAGACGTATTTATACGTCGGAAACAGTCAAAGGGTTAAGGAACTAACTGGGGGGAGGGGGGCAGTAATGGCACTTGTAGCAGAGAAAATGTTGTTTCTGCTGTGATTGTAACAATAATAAACAATTCTGTTAAGTATGACTTTTGTCCATTCTTTCCAAATCCATTAACCCTGAGGATTTTGTTCTGTATTTCTTAAGTCCATTAAACAAAAGGGGGTTTCGATTTTAAATTTAAAACAAATGACATCAATAAATTATAATACAGTAAAAAACTCTCATAAAACCCTTTAGTGTGATTTTAAGAAAATACAATTGAAAAAGTGCATTCAAAATTAAATTACACATGAAAAGACCGTCAGAAAATGCACTATGAAATTTTATATGTACTTTTTCAACTGCATTTGCAACAAATTGCAATATATAGAATACCTTCATAAGAAAGCTTATCATAATACATATAGGAAAAATTATATCTGAATATGAAAACAGGAAACAGAGAGAATATTATATTCTTGAATAAGAACTCAAGTCATGAATATACCTGAAGTATACCTGTAGAGGGCTTCAGGGGTCAACACCCCTGCAGCCCGGTCTGTGACCAGGCAACAGGGCACATATATGAAGGGGCAGCATCAAGAAAACTTACGGAAGTACATGGGAGCAAAGTTAGAGGTCAGGGCGCAATTCACACATCAGCAATTTCACCCATATCCATTGTTCCATTCAACCAAATTCTTACCTAATTCACTAGTATACCTTCTGTTCTATTGACTGAGCACAGGAAACTATCAATTCAGCTATTTCAGTTACTCTATAAAGTGCACATAAGTTATTAATTTGGCTAATTTTACACAAATTAAAAAAAAATAGTAATTTAAAAATAAGGATCCAAAATAAACAATGTATACATTCCTGGCAGTAAAACATTTCCTCTGTTCATTAATCATGTCCCCAAGCCTTTCCTTTATTACACCTGCATTCCATTTTGAATTCATAATTACAGCCTCTCCTCACTTAGTGATGTACTCGTTTACTGACGACTCAGAGTTATGATGGGCTCTCCGAGTCGGTATTGTATGCCGTACAAGAACTTGGGTCATGGAAATAGGCAGCATGGCATCTCAGCATCAACAATCTCAATCTCCTTCCTACAGTCACTCAGTACATTAGCTTTCACAGTCTCCAAGACTACATATTTGTATAAATTCATACTTTATTGTGCACTCATAGTACAAGACGGAGTTAAAAGTGCAGCAGCACTTGGAAGAGGAAAAACAAGAGGAAAATGGAAGAAATACAATAGATCATCAATTAAGACAGTAGTTAAGGTCCTGAAAATGCAGTGTTAGATGAATCCGTGTTAAAGGAACTGAAGAACTTACGGGAAAAATAGGGTTATGTTCCTGGGACCCCCCCCCAAAAAAAAACAAAAAACAAGCCAAACAACTTATTTTTATTGTTATAATGTTGGTAGAATTACCGACAATATGTAAAGTAAAAGGACACAAGTGCAACTAATGTGACATTTTATTGTGGCAACGTTTCGCTCTCCAGGAGCTTTGTCAAGCCGATACAAACAGTATATGGACACAGAGGGTATATAAAGGCTCAGAGTGAGGTGCAATACTAGTGGTAGTAGTAGTAGTGACAAAAGTTGTAGTAGTAGTAGTAATACAATATGGTAGAGCAATTAATTCATACATGAGTAAAAGGATATAAAAGCTATTACTTGGGTAACATAAAAATAGGTTAGACAAATATAGACTGGATAGAGAAGACCTGTTTCAGCGTTCACTCTCTGTAATGTGCTTTGTGTAGTATAACAGGAGAGACTATGTGATGGCAGGGTTTACTGTTTTCAGGAGGATTCTTGCTAAGACTTCAGAGATGGTGAAGCTGCTGTTGTTTTGTTTAATTGTATTCGAAACAGCGATCAGTGCTGATTCAAGGCACTTGCGTCTGCGGAAATTAGTTTCTTTGATCACTAATTGGGCGTCCCTTAATTTCATGAGATGACTGGTGGAATTTCGATGTTGTACACAGGCGTTGTTCAAGTTATCGTTCCTATATGCATAAATGTGTTCATTGAGGCGGGTGTCGAGGTTTCTTGCTGTTTCACCTATATAAATCTTGTCACAGCCTCCACAGGGTATAGTGCAAACCCCTGCATTGACTGGTTCGTGGTGCTTTGATTTTGTCATGGTTAGATCCTTTATTGAAGTGCTGGAAGCGATGGCGACTCTGGTGTTAGCTTGTGAAAGTACTTTAGAAACGTTCAGTGCAACATGGCTGTTGAGAAGAATTATAACTTTGTTGGGAGTGGTGTTGGTGTTACTGCCCTTAACCCTATCAGGGTCCAAGGCCAAAATCTGAAGTCACGCACCAGTGTCCAAGAATTTTCAAAAAAAAAAAATTGTTATTTTTTCTTATGAAATCGTAGAGAATCTTTTTGTGAAGGTAATAAAACAAAAAGTACGAAATTTGGTGGAAAATTGACGAAATTATGCTCTTGCGAATTTTGATGTGTCAGCGATATTTACGAGTCGGCGATTTTGCCGACTTTGACTCCCATTTTAGGCCAATTACATTATTCCAATCAACCAAATTCTTAGCTATTTCACTAGTATTACTTCTATTCTATCGATTTGAGCACAAGAAATCGCCAAATCAACTGTTTCAACTACAAAATAAAGTGATCGGAAATTGTTAATTTGGTCAATTTAACACAAAGTTCAAAATATTCCAATTTCAAAATAGGCTCCAGAATAAACAATGTAGGTATTCCTGGAACTAAACTAACATTTCCTCTGTTCATTAGTTACATTTTGAGGCTTTACAAATAAATTCCATTTTGATTTTTTATTCACATAATGAATTTTTATTCACACCAAAATATAGAAGATTTACTGTTATGCAATACTGTAATAATTGTATAAATATCATCACCATATTTGTGAATGTATATTAGACCCACCAGCTGACGTGTATTAGATGTGTGAGGTCGTTTGTTTACTCTTGAATATCGGCAAAAAATTTAACATTTCCGCTACTTGAGCTCAGTTTCAAGCCATTTCCAGTGCTAAAACCAATCAAAATCATCTCTATTTCTGTAATATGTCTTCCATTCTATCAAATGAGACCAAGAAATCGCAAATACAACTATAAAAAACATACGAAAAAACACTGCAAAGTCGCTGTTTTAATCGAAAAATCATGATTTCAGTTTTTTCTCTCATTATACACAGTGTGCTGCAGGATCTGTTTTATGTGGTGCACACATACCACATAGATGTATTCTCTCGCATCTAGGCCCAAATGTACCACTCACAGTTTATCAGAGTGAGCTGAGCTCATGGCGTAGATCTACGGTTTGGACACTCACCGTAAAGCCGTAGATCTATGGGACGGACCCTGAAAGGGTTAAGGACCTCGCCAATGACCCCAACATTATCGTCACCTCCACCGACAAAGGAGGTGGAGTCGTCATACTCAACACCAGTGACTACAACACTAAAATGATGGACCTTTTGAGTGATCAGTCTACATACGAACCCATCAGCACTCAACAGTGAGAGACACTCACCAAAGATTTCCTATACAAAACCAGACAAATACTCAAACGCACTAAAGGGAAGAAACTTCTGTACTTGTTACCAAGCAACCCTAAACAAGCACACATGTATGGTTTACCCAAGACCCATAAACACAATACAGTGGACCCCCGCTTTACGATCAGCTCCCAATGCGACCAATTATGTAAGTGTATTTATGTAAGTGCGTTTGTACGTGTATGTTTGGGGGTCTGAAATGGACTAATCTAATTCACAATATTCCTTATGGGAACAAATTCGTTCAGTAATGGCACCTGAACATACTTCTGGAATGAAATAATATCGTAAACCGGGGGTCCACTGTATTCCTCTCAGACCAATCACGTCAGGTATAGGCAGTGCTCCACACAAACTAGCCGGAGTTCTTGCCAAACATCTTTCCTGCCTTCTGGGGACCATCAGCCCCACTTATCTTAAACACTCAGGCGACCTTCTCAACCGCATCCGAAACCTCTCCATCTGTAACAAGAAACTAAGCAGTTTGGACGTGACTTCCCTCTTCACAAAAGTACCTACCACAAAAGCCATCGAGGTTCTACGACATAAAGTCAATCAGGACCTTAACCCTTTGACTGTTTTGGTCATATATATACGTCTTATGAGCCAGTGTTTCAGACGTATATATACTCAATAATTCTAGCGGCTTCAAATCAAGCGGAAGAAAGCTGGTAGGCCCACATGTGAGAGAATGGGTCTGTGTGGTCAGTGTGCACCACATAAAAAAAATCCTGCAGCACACAGTGCATAATGAGAAAAAAAAAACTGATCCTTTTTTTGGATTAAAACGCCGACTTTGAGGTGTATTTTCGTATAGTATTTATCGATGTATTTGCATTTTCATGGTCTTAGGTGATAAAATGGAAAACATATTACAGAAATAGAGATGATTTTCATTACTTTGACAATGAAAACGACCTTGAAACTGAGCTCAAATTAGCGGAAATGTTTGATTTTTACCAATGTTCAGCAGTAAACAAATCACACCACACCANGTCCAATACACGTCAACTGGGGAGTCTAATAGTCTTTCACTAGTGCACTAATATTATTTATACTATTTTTACAATAATGCAGTAGTCTGCATAACAGTAAATTTTGTATTTTTTTGCATGAATAAAAAATCAAAATAGAAAGCAATAATAATATAAGAGGGGCTTAGAGATGTGACTAATGAACAGAGGATATGTTATTTTAGTGCCAAGAATGTCTACCTTGTTTATTCTGGACCCTATTTTGAAATTGGCATCCTTTTTAGTTTGCGTGAAATTGGCCAAATTGCCAATTTCTGACCACAATATTGGGTAGTCCAAATTGGTAAATGGGAGGTTTTTTGTACTCAGCTGATAGATAAAATGGAGTTCTAAAGAAATAGCTATGAGTTTGGTCAACTGGAACAAAGGAATTGGCGGAAAATAGGGCTCAAAGTCGGCGAAATCGCCGATACGCATATGTCGCCGAGACCGCTAACTTCGCGGGAGCATAATTCCATGAGTTTTCGACCAAATTTCGAACTTTTGGTGTCATTACCATCGAGAAAAGATTCTCTATCATTTCATAAGAAAAAATAATTTTTTTTTCAAAAATTCAGCGACATAGAATGACAGTTTCAGAAAGGGGATTTTGTTGACTTGATTGAACTCTGTGTTAATTTCAACTGTTTTTCTTTCAATAACAAGCTCTACAAACAAACCTATGGCATGGGAATGGGGTCCCCCATCAGTGCAGTCCTAGCCAACTTATACATGGAACACCTAGAATACGAACACTTCGCCAACATCATCCCTTCAAGGGTCACTTGGTTACGTTACGTGGACAACGTCCTCGTAATAACTCCCAAACGTTTTGATGTACGGAATCTTCAGGCAAGGCTCAACGCAGTTGAACCGGCGATCCAGTTTACACTAGAAGAGTCCAATGACAAGCTACCTTTCCTCGACGTCCTCATTCACAAAGTAGACAATAACCTAAAAATTTCAAGTTTATCGGAAACCTACCAATAAAAATGATCTCACACACTTCATTCCAGTCAAGATACCAAGACCAAAAGAGGCATCATCATCGGGTTTTTCCTAAGAGCATACCGAATTTGTAGTCCTGAGTTTCTTGACGAGGAATGTACATATATTCACCAAACCTTCACTGAGTTACATTTTCCTTCCTTTTTCATCAAAGACTGCAAGAAAAGAGCTCTTCAGATCATTAATTCTCCCCGCACTAACACCACTCCCAACAAAGTTATAATTCCTCCCAACAGCCAGGTTGCACAAGCTAACACCAGAGTCGCCATCGCTTCCAGCACTTCAATAAAGGATCTAACCAGGACAAAATCAAAGCACCACGAACCAGTCAATGCAGGGGTTTGCACTATACCCTGTGGAGGCTGTGACAAGATTTATACAGGTGAAACAGCAAGAAACCTCGACACCCGCCTCAATGAACACATTTATGCAAGTAGGAACGATAACTTTAACAACGCCTGTGTACAACACCGAAATTCCACCAGTCATCTCATGAAATTAAGGGACGCCCAATTAGTGATCAAAGAAACTAATTTCCGCAGACACAAGTGCCTCGAATCAGCACTGATCACTGTTTTGAATACAATTAAACAAAACAACGGCAGCTTCACCATCTCTGAAGTCTTAGCAAGAATCCTCCTGAAAACAGTAAACCCTGCCATCACATAGTCTCTCCTGTTATACTACACAAAGCACATTACAGAGAGTGAACACTGAAACAGGCCTTCTCTATCCAGTCTATATTTGTCCAACCTATTTTTATGTTACCCAAGTAATAGCTTTTATATCCTTTTACTCATGTACGAATTAATTGCTCAACCATATTGTATTACTACTACTACTACAACTTTTGTCACTACTACTACTACCACTAGTATTGCACCTCACTCTGAGCCTTTAATATACCCTCTGTCCATATACTGTTTGTATCGGCTTGACAAAGCTCCTGAGAGCAAAACGTTGCCACAAAAAATGTGTCCTTTTACTTAACTTATTTTAGGTCTCCAAATCTTACGCAAATCAAAATGCTAATCCAATTGCTGTTCACTGTCATTATGTGTGTTTTTTCTGTTGTTCAAAGCTATAAATGCAACTGAAATATTTCTTACCTAAATTGTGGTTGCTGGTGTTTGTCGATGATTGTGAAGGAGTGAGTGGAGCGGTATGCTAAGGCCCATCTGGGCTGAAGTGGATGGTAGTCCAGTAAGTCATTCTAGTCAAGAGAGTCAGTAGATCAGTCAAGTTAGTACAGTCATTTAATTCAGTAGGTCACTCATTCAAGTTAGTCAAGTCATTTAGTAAATCAATAAGTTAATCAGTAAAGTTATTCAGTAATGTCATTCAGTAAATCAATCAAGTCACTCTGTCTGATTTTTTTTTTGGGTTATCCTAGGTTCTCTACACATATACTGTTATGTATGATAATTCTATGTAACTGTATTTGTGTATACCTGAATAAACTTACTTACTTACTTACTTAAGTTGGTCAATCAAGTCAGTAAGCCAGTAAATTAGTCAAGTCATTAAATCAGTCAAGTCATTAACCCTTTCAGGGTCCGTGCCGTAGATCTATGGCTTTGCTTTCAGGGTCCAAACCGTATATCTACGCCATGAGCTCAGCTCACTCTGATAAGCTGTGAGCAGTAAATTTGGGCCTAGATATGAGAGAATACATCTATGTGGTATGTGTGCACCACATAAAACAAATCCTGCAGCACACAGTGCATAATGAGAGAAAAAAAACTTGAGACCAAAATTTTCGATAAAAACAGCGACTTTGCAGTGCTTTTTCGTATGTTTCTTATAGTCGTATTTGCAATTTCTTGGTCTCATTTGATAGAATGGAAGATATACTACAGAAACAGAGATGATTTTGATTAGTTTTAGTACTGGAAATGGCTTGAAACTAAGCTCAAAGTAGCAGAAATGTTAAATTTTTGCCAATGTTCAAGAGTAAACAAATGACCTCACAAGTCTAATACATGCCAGCTGGTGTGTCTAATATACATTCACAAATGTGGTGATATTATTTATACAATTATAACAGTATTGCATAACAGTAAATCTTCTATTTTTTTGGTTTGAATAAAAATTCATTATGTGAATAAAAAATCAAAATGGAATTCATTTGTAAAGCCTCAAAACATAACTAATGAACAGAGGAAATGTTAGTTTAGTGCCAGGAATGCCTGCATTGTTTATTTTGGACCCTATTTTGAAATTGGGATATTTTGAACTTTGCATTAAAGTGGCCAAATTACCAATTTCCGGTCACCTTATTTTGTTGTTGAAATAGTTGACTTGGCGATTTCTTGTACTCAATCAATAGAATAGAAGTACAGTGGAACCTCAAATATCGAACTTAATCCATTCCAGGAGCTAGTTCTAAATTTGAAAAGTCTGAAATTTTAATCAATATTTCCCATAAGAAATAATGGAAATACAATTAATCCATTCCAGAAACCCAAAAATATTCACACAAAAAATACATTTATAGAGATTAATTACAGTTTCACATACAACAATACTAAGTTTTTAATTATGTAATAGTAATACATATAACATTTTTACTTACCTTTATTGAAGATTGGTGATGGCATCTGGAAGATAGGGAGGAGGACGAGAGGGTTGGGGTTAGTGTTACCAGATCGGCATGCAACTTCCTTGCCTTTTTCGCAAATAATCGTCTCTGAAACACTATCACCTGCAATCTCTTTATCCTTGATCCACACCAGCAACAACTTCTCAACCTCTTCAACATTTGTGGTCTTTTTTTGGTTAGCATATTAACACCTTTCGCAAACATCAGCTTCCTTGATTTGTTCTTTCTTTGCCAGGATAGAACCGATCGTCGACTTGTTTTTCCCATACATCCTGGCAAGCTCAACAAGTCTCACACCACTCATACTTCTGTATTATTTCCTTCTTCACATCTATGGTGTATTCTCACTTTCTTTACCACAGGGGTACCACTAGCAAGTTTCTTTGGGCCCATGGCAGCTTATTTCACAGTCTCACAAGCACTAAACACAACGAAATAATCGTAAAATGTGTTAATGAGAGCGCAGGTTAGTGTTCATCTCAAACATAAACAAAGCTAGACTGCTCACGCGCCTGCGAGGGGACGCGGACAGACGGGCGGCAACAGTCTCGTACCAAGCAGTCCGAAAATAGGGCTCGTTCGTTAATAGGGACATAGTTTGTCCGAAAAAATGGTCCCATTTTCGAAAGGTTCGATATGTGATACGTTCGATCTTTGAGGTTCCACTGTAATAGTAATGAAATAGCTAAAAGTTTGGTTGACTGGAATACTGTAATTGCCCTAAAATGGGAGTCAAAGTCGGCAAAATCGCCGATGCGTAATTTTTTTATTTTTTTTTAATTATCACACTGGCCGATTCCCACCAAGGCAGGGTGGCCCGAAAAAGAAAAACTTTCACCATCATTCACTCCATCACTGTCTTGCCAGAAGGGTGCTTTACACTACAGTTTTTAAACTGCAACATTAACACCCCTCCTTCAGAGTGCAGGCACTGTACTTCCCATCTCCAGGACTCAAGTCCGGCCTGCCGGTTTCCCTGAACCCCTTCATAAATGTTACTTTGCTCACACTCACAACAGCACGTCAAGTATAAAAACCATTTGTCTCCATTCACTCCTATCAAACACGCTCACGCATGCCTGCTGGAAGTCCAAGCCCCTCGCACACAAAACCTCCTTTAACCCCCTCTCTCCAACCTTTCCTAGGCCGACCCCTACCCCGCCTTCCTTCCACTACAGACTGATACACTCTTGAAGTCATTCTGTTTCGCTCCATTCTCTCTACATGTCCGAACCACCTCAACAACCTTCCTCAGCCCTGTGGACAACAGTTTTGGTAATCCCGCACCTCCTCCTAACTTCCAAACTACGAATTCTCTGCTTATATTCACACCACACATTGCCCTCAGACATGACATCTCCACTGCCTCCAGCCTTCTCCTCGCTGCAACATTCATCACCCATGCTTCACACCCATATAAGAGCGTTGGTAAAACTATACTCTCATACATTCCCCTCTTTGCCTCCAAGGACAAAGTTCTTTGTCTCCACAGACTCCTAAGTGCACCACTCACTCTTTACCCCTCATCAATTCTATGATTCACCTCATCTTTCATAGACCCATCCGCTGACACGTCCACTCCCAAATATCTGAATACATTTACCTCCTCCATACTCTCTCCCTCCAATCTGATATTCAATCTTTCATCACCTAATCTTTTTGTTATCCTCATAACCTTACTCTTTGCGTAAATACATATCAAAATTCGCGAGAGCACAATTTCGTAGTAGGTTAGTAGACAGCAACCACCCAGGGAAGTACTACCGTCCTGCCAGATGACTGTGAAACAGAAACTTGTAACTGTTTTACATGATGGTAGGATTGCTGGTGCCTTATTCTGTCTCATAAACATGCTAGATAACAGGGATATCTTGCTACTCCTACTTACACTTTGGTCACACTTCACAGACACGCACATGCATATATATATATACATACATCTAGGTTTTTCTCTTTTTTCTAAATAGCTCTTGTTCTTCTTTATTTCTTCTATTGTCCATGGGGAAGTGGAAAAGAATCTTTCCTCCGTAAGCCATGCGTGTCGTATGGGGCGGTTAAAATGCCGGGAGCAATGGGTTAGTAACCCCTTCTCCTGTAAACATTTACTAAAAAAGAGAAGAAGAAAAACTTTATAAAACTGGGATGCTTGAATGTGTGTGGATACAGTGCAATGACAAGAAACAGATGATTGCTGATGTTATGAATGAAAAGAAGTTGGATGTCCTGGCCCAAAGCGAAACAAAGCTGAAGGGGGTAAGGGAGTTTCGGTGGGGAGAAATAAATGGGATTAAATTTGGAGTATCTGAGAGAGTTAGAGCTAAGAAAGGAGTAGCAATAATGTTGAAGGATCAATTATGGAAGGAGAAAAGAGAATATGAATGTGTAAATTCAAGAATTATGTGGATTAAAGTAAAGGTTGGATGCGAAAAGTGGGTCATAATAAGCGTGAATGCACCTGGAGAAGAGAGGAATGTAGAGAAGAGAGAGATTTTGGGAGATGTTAAGTGAATGTATAGGAACCATTGAACCAAGTGAGAGTAATTGTGGTAGGGGACTTGAATGCTAAAGTAGGAGAAACTTTTAGAAAGGGTGTGGTAGGTAAGTTTGGGGTACCAAGTGTAAATGATAATGGAAGCCCTTTGATTGAACTTTGTATAGAAAGGGGTTTAGTTATAGGTAATACATATTTTAAGAAAAAGAGGATAAATAAGTATACAAGATATGATGTAGGGCAAAATGACAGTAGTTTGTTGGATTATGTATTGGTAGATAGAAGACTGTTGAGTAGACTTCAGGATGTACATGTTTATAGAGGGGCCAGAGATATCTAGAGATATATCAGATCACTTTTTAGTTGTAGGTACACTAAGAGTAAAAGGTAGATGGGATACAAGGAGAATAGAAGCATCAGGGAAGAGAGAGGTAAAGGTTTATAAACTAACAGAGGAGGCAGTTAGGGTAAGATACAAACAGCTATTGGAGGTTAGATGGGCTAATGAGAGCATAGGCAATGGGGTCGAAGAGGTATGGGGTAGGTTTAAAAATGTAGTGTTAGAGTGTTCAGCAGAAGTTTGCGGTTACAGCAAAGTGGGTGCGGGAGGGAATAAGAGCGATTGGTGGAATGATGATGCAAAGAGAGTAGTAAGGGAGAAAAAGTTAGCATATGAGAAGCTTTTACAAAGTAGAATTGATGCAAGGAGGGAAGAGTATATGGAGAAAAAGAGAGAGGTTAAGAGAGTAGTGAAGCAATGTAAAAAGAGAGCAAATGAGAGAGTGGGTGAGATGTTATCAACAAATCTTGTTGAAAATAAGAAAAAGTTTTGGAGTGAGATTAACAAGTTAAGGAAGCCTAGAGAACAAATGGATTTGTCAGTTTAAAAATAGAGGAAAGTTATTAAATGGAGAGTTAGAGGTATTGGAAAGATAGAGGGAATATTTTGAGGAATTGTTAAATGTTGATGAAGATAGGGAAGCTGTGATTTCGTGTATAGGGCAAGGAGGAATAACATCTTGTAGGAGTGAGGAAGAGCCAGTTGTGAGTGTGGGGGAAGTACGTGAGGCAGTAGATAAAATGAAAGGGGGTAAAGCAGCTGGGATTGATCGGATAAAGATAGAAATGTTAAAAGCAGGTGGGGATATAGTTTTGGAGTGGTTGATGCAATTATTTAATAAATGTATGGAAGAGGGTAAGGGTTTACCTAGGGATTGGCAGAGAGCATGCATAGTTCCTTTGTATAAAGGCAAAGGGGACAAAAGAGAGTGCAAAAATTATAGGGGGATAAGTCTGTTGAGTATACCTGGTAAAGTGTAGAGTTATTATTGAAAGAATTAAGAGTAAGATGGAGAATAGGATAGCAGATGAACAAGGAGGCTTTAGGAAAGGTAGGGGTGTGTGGACCAGGTGTTTACAGTGAAACATATACGTGAACAGTATTTAGATTAAGGCTAAAGAGGTTTTTTGTGGCATTTATGGATTTGGAAAAGGTGTATGACAGGGTGGATAGGGGGCAATGTGGCAGATGTTGCAGGTGTGTGGTATAGGAGGTAGGTTACTGAAAGCAGTGAAGAGTTTTTACGAGGATAGTGAGGCTCAAGTAGAGTATGCCCAAAAGAGGGAGGTTTTTTCCCCAGTTTAAAAGTGGGCCCCTTAGACAAGGGGGTGTGATGTCACCATGGTTGTTTAAAAATTTTAAAATAGAGGGGGTTTGTAAGCCCAAGGGAAAATGCGAGGGTCTTGGCAAAAATGCGGGGATTTTAAAAGAAAATTTACAAATATGGGGGAAAGCCCTCACATTTGTCTTTGCGGATGACACTGTGCTCTTGGGGAAAATTCTAAAGAAAGGGTTGCAGGGGTTTGGGTAGATAAAATTTGGGTTTAGGGTATGTAAAAAAAAAAGAAAATTAAAATGAATAAGCAGGGCACCGCTTTAGGGGCTTTTTCATTTTAAAGGCTTTCCCCCGCTAATACGGCATTTCAAATTATAAACCAAAACTCGCAAAAAAAGGGGGCCCCCCCACCTAAATTTTTTAATACGGTCACCGTCCCCCCCTTTTTGTTTAATTTTTTTCTTTGTCCATTAACCCTAATCTCTCCTTTTGTCTGGAAATTTTTCAAAATTTAAAAATTTTTTAAAAAGTTTTTTTCATTTTTTAATATTTTAACTCTGATAATTATATTTATGTAACCTGTACTTAAAAAAAATTACATACTGTGTGGCGTGCGGGTACACTTTTAAAAATCATAAGGGTCTTATGTCTCCAGACGTCAAAATTATAATAGATAATAATCATTAAAGTTTCTTTTAAAAAGTCGTATTTTTACTTTAAAATTTACACTTTTTCATTTAATCCACCCTTTTATTTTTTTTTCAAAAATTTTAAAATTTAAACACGAAAACATAACTAAAAAGATGTTTTAAATACACCCCAAAATTAGAAAAAATAAACAAAAAATATGAGTTTTTGGTAGCAAAAGCTTGCAAAATTTGACGCCTTTTTTTAAAAATGCTAATAATAATAATAATAATCACCGAGTCTCTTTAAAATGTTGTATATTACGTTAATTTACCCCCCATTTTCTTAAATCCATCCATGTTTATTTTTTTAAAAATTTAAATATAATAAACACGATACATAACAAAAAAAAGTTTGAAAATACACCCTACAAAGAAAAAATAAACAAAAAAATGAGATTGGTAGCCGATAATTTGTACAAGTGTTCCCCCAAGAAAAACATTTTCTCTAATCAAATTAAAAAAAATGTGTTATGGGGTTTTAAACGGGTAGAAAATTATTCCTTTCGTATGTATGAAAAGGGTAAGTTTTTTCGGGTATAAAAAAACAGTTACATAGATTATCATACAAACAACATATGTGTAGAAAACCCTTTAGGAAACCCAAAAAAAAGTCAGAGTACTTATTTCCATGCCTTCACTCAGGGGCATCATTTCTTCTCAAATGATGTTACATGAAAAGGGGGAGTGTTCTTTATTTATTTTTCCTTTATCAATGTAGAGACCCCTTTGTACACAATGAAATTGTAAAAAAACCCAACGTTTACACTTTTTTTTACAAAACTTCCCTTCGCCGGGTTTTGTTTACAAAAACTCTGGCCTGCCCTCTCTCATGCACTAAATTCTTTTTTTCTTTTCTTTTTTTCGTTTTATCTCATTTATTTAAACTCCTGACCCAACTTTAAAAGACTAAAAATTTTTTAAGGAAAAGTAATGATTGAACTGATATACTTTTTAATCGTCTGGGAGGGAAAAGGGGGTAATAGAATTTTAGTGTAGGGGGGTTGGCCGGGTTTTGGTTTAGCCCGGCTGCTACCTTTTACATACCACACTTGATTTTTTACAATAAATACTACTCATCTCCCCCTATATTTTAAGGTAAGAAATGAGTGAACTGTATAAAAAAATTTTATCGCTCTGGGTGTTTAAAATTATCAAGAATTGTATGTGTGGGGGGGGTGGCCTGGTAGGGAAAGCCTGACTGATTTCCCCAACATACCACATTTAAATTTCTTCCCTTTAAATACTACTTGTCTCACCCAAAGATTAAAACTATAAAAAATTTTTAAGGTAAGTAAGAGTCCCACAATGTGTTTTTTGTATTTTTTTATTTTTTTTTGATCCCTGGTTTATGCTAACTTTAATAATTTTAAAGTGTAAAACTTGTTATTATGTTTGTATGCTTTTTGTAAGGGGAAAAAAAAAGGGTGTTCCATTTTCGGGGGGTTTTCCGTTTTAAAACGGGGGTTTAGCCTGGAACCAACCAGCCTTTTAAAAATTTGGGGCCCCTTCCTGTACGGGAAAAGGGAGAAAGGGTTTGAGGATAAAAAAAAATTAGGTGATGAAAGATTGGATACCCAGATTGGGGGGGAGAGATAGGAGGAGGTGAATGTTTCAGAATTTGGGAGGGGCGTTTTCACGGATGGATCTTTGAAAGATGGGGTAAATTTCATAGAACTGATGAGGGGAAAAAAAGGTGAGCATCATTAAAGGAGTCTGGGGAAACCCAAAGAACTTTGTCCTAGGGGGAAAATGGGGGGAAAATGTATGAGAGTATGTTTTCCCAATCCCTTTTTTTAATGGGTGGGGAAGCTTTGGGTAAAGGGAATGCTGCACCCAGGGGGAAAGGCGGGAGGCAGGGGAAAATGTCATTTTCTGGGGGCAATGTGGGGTTTGTGAATAAAAATGCAGAGAATTCTTAGTTTGGAAGTTAGGGGGAGGTGCGGGATTGCCAAAACTGTTTTCCCAGGGGGCGGGGGAAGGGGTTTGTTGAGGTGGTTTGGACATGTAAAGAGAAGGAGCGAAACGAATGACTTAAGATTTGTATCAGTTTTAAGGTGGAAGGAAGGGGGGGTTAGGGGTCGGCCTGGAAAGGTTGGAGGGGGGGGTGAAGAGGGTTTTGTGTGCGGGGGGCTTGGACTTCCATCGGGGATGCGTTTAGTGTGTTTGATAGGGGTGAATGAAAACAAATGGTTTTTAATATTTACGTGCTGTTGGAGTGTTTAGCAAAGTTAAAAAATTTATAAGGGGGTTTAGGGAAACCCGGGAGGCCGGGGAAAGGGGTGTTTAAAGTTGCAGTTTTTAAAAAAAGTAGTGTAAAACATCCCTTTTCCCTTTTGGGAAGAAAAGTGAGGGGAAATGAAATTGGTTTTAAAAATTTTTTTTTTCGGGCCCCCCCTGCCTTGGTGGGAATCGGGCCCGTGTGCCAAAAAAATAATTTAAAAAATAATTTCGCAATTTTCCATCAAAAAATTTGTAACCCTTTTTTTTAAATTTCCTTCAGGAAAAAAAATTCTACCATTTCGTAAGAAAAATAACAAAATTTTTTTTTTAAAAATTTTTGGTCACATTTGAAATTTGGGCTCTGGGGGCCCTGAAAGGGTTTAAAAACAGGGCCAAAATCAAATAAAAACAGTTACCCTTTAAAAAAAATCATCCCAAATCAGTAGGTCAGTAAGTCATCAGTTTAAGGGCCCTTCAGTAAATCAGTCATAAGTCAGTAAGCCAGTCAGTAAATCGGTCAGTCATTCAGTAAAACAAGGTTTGTTTATTCCCTAAACATTTAATCAGTAAAACAGGCCCGTCAATTTATCCAAACAGTAAATCAGGGCAGTCATTAAGTCAAAACAGTCAAGTCCCGTAAATCAGGTCAGTCAATAAAGGGAGTCATTTATATAAACAAATCAACTCAGTAAATCAGGGGCAGTTTAGGAGGTCAGAAAATTCAGTAAAAACCTTTTTTGTTGTTTAAAGTTAACCCTTTCAGGGTTTCGGCCTACGTTTCGGCTTACGCCCCAGGGGTTTTTTTACGTACTAGTTTCGCCAAATTTTTAAACCCCCCCCTCAAAACTAGTGAGAGAAAGGTGGTAGGGGCCCCCATATAAAGAATGGGGCTATTGGTCAGTGGGGCGCATATAAAAAAAATCCCCCAGCACACTGCGTAATGAGAAAAAAAAAAAACTTTTTTACCTGTTTTTTGGGTTAAAAAAAAGCGACTTTGGGACTGTATTTTCGTTTTGATATTTATTTTTTGTATTTTATTTTTCCCCTTGGGTTTAAAAATTTTAGAATGGGAAAACTATTAAAACAAATTGGGAAAGATTTTGGGCTGGTTTTAAAAATTTTAAAAATACCTTGAAATTGAGCTCAAAATAGCAGAAATGTTCAAATTTTTACCAAAAATTTTAAAATAAACAAATTTGCCCATGCGTCAAAATACTCAACTATGATCTAATATCTTTCAAAAAATGTTGGGTTTATTTTTATTTAACCATTTCTACACTAATTTCGGTTTGTCTGCATAACAGTAAATCTTCTATTTTTTGTGAGAAAAAAATTCAAAAAATGGGAAAACAAAACAATTTAAGAGGGGGGCATGGGGATTTGACTAATGAACCGAGGAAATGTTTTTTTTGTGCCAGGAATCCTTTCCCTTTTTTATTCTGGACCCTATTTAGAAATTGGCCCTCTTTTTTAAATTTTTTGTGAAATTGGCAAAGTTGCAAAATTTTGACCACTGTAAGGGGTAGCTGAAATCGTTTAAAAGCGTGGTTTCTTGTTTTCTCATTTTGATAGAAAAAAAATGGGGCTTCTAGCGAAACCCGTTAATTTTCCCCGTCGCAACACCCCTGGAATTGGGCCAAAAAAAAGGGCTTAAAGTTAGCAAAAACGCCGATGCGTAAACATGTCAGACTGTAACTTCGCGAAACATTAATTTCCCCCCTATGTTTTCCCTCAAATTTCATACTTTTTGGGGTTATTATGATCGGGGGGAAAAAATTCCCCTAATTTTTATTAAAAATTTTTTTTTTTTTTTTTTTAAAATTTTGGGCCCACCCTTTAGAACAACCCCCTGGGGGGGCCTGTAACCTGAAAAAGGGTTTAAAAATTAAAAGGGTTGAAAGGATTTTTTTCAGCAAACCCCAAAACCCCGGGAAAGTTTAAATTTAGGGTGGTGACCCTTTTTTTTAAATATCCTTAAAAGGGGGGGTTTTCCCCTTTTTAGCAACAATTCTTACCCATGTGGCTTAGGAAAGGGGAAAGCCCTCGTTAAGTGAGGAGACTGTACTTATTTCTAGGATAAAAAATTAACCAGGAATGTTTTTTCATGGGTTTTTCCGCATGAAGGAATTGAATCACAACCCATTAACCCCCTTTTGGGGAGAACAGGCCCCCCTCCCAAAAATTTTTTCTCAGGGTCGAAAAAAATTTTTTAAAAAAAAAAAAAAAAAAAAATTTTTTGAAATGATTTGGGCATATTTTTGAGTGCTATAGGCCCAAAAAAAAAATTTTGATCCAAAACTTGCCCCAGATTAGAGGCATGAACTTGAAAAATAATAAGCTGGTTTTTGGGAAACCCTCGCCAACGCCGGGCACGCGGTAATAGTTTATTATTTTTCTGCTTTTTTTTTTTTAATTTTTAACGTTTTATTTTTTTTTTAAGTAACTTTTTTTTGGCCTGTTTTGGGGCCCAATTTTAAGCCATATTTTTGGGTACTTACACTGTTTTATATTACACAATTTAAATCCCCAAACATTGGCAGGTGAACATTTTCACCTATTAAAATCACCCTCCCATTGTCTAGAAATAATTTTCACCCACTATCCGACTTTCGACCGAGTTCGGGTTTCCCAGAAAAAACCCGGGGTAAAATCGAAATGGGCGTAAGTTGAACTTTAAATTCTGAATATCAAAATAACATTTTTTTTAATGACTTTTTTTTTTATTGTTTTAAATTTTTGGGATTTAAATTTTTACTTTTTCTTTTTATGTGTTAGTAAATGTATTTTGTACTGTAAAAGGGGGAGGATAAAAAACTGTGTACAAACAAAAAACACCCTTTTTTATTTCCCAGAAAAATTTTGGATTTAAAAAAAACAGTCCCTAAGCCGGTCGTTTTGGTAGCAGGTCGGGAAAATCGGGTGGTAGGTGTATTAAAAGTAGTTTCATAGTTTCACCCCACCAACCCAATTACGAACCCGCCGACTTTTTACCACCCCGACTTACGACTGTTTTTTTTTTATGGGAAAAATTTTGGGGAAATTAAAAAACTATTTGTGTTGTACACATGTTTTTCCAAAAAAAAGATAAAAAAAAAAAAAAAAAAAAAAAAAAAAAAAAAAAAAAAAAAAAAAATTAAACCTTACCCAAAAAATTTTGTTTTTAACGTAAAAATAAAATTAAAACCCTTTAAATTACCCTTTAAAAAAAAAATCGTTTTTCAAAATTTTGGTTTTTATTTATGGGGAGAAAAATTATTCGGGAAAGGGGGTTGGGTTTTGGAACCAAAAATGGGGTTGGGGGGTGGTGGCTTTAAGGCCCGCTGGTTTTGGTGGGGGGTTGGTTTTGGTAAAAAACCCCTGGGGGTTTTCGGCTGGGTGAACCCCCGGGGTGGTGACCCCGGGCCCTGGCCAGGGGGGCCCCGTGGGTGGAACTCTATTTTTCCATCTCTGTCTCACAGGTACACTTTAAAAACAATTATACATAGTTGGGAAATTTCCAAAAGGGTACCCCGGGGGAATATAATAATAAAAATGATAATTAAAATAGTTTTTTAAAAAATTTAAGCATTGGTTTTAAGGGGTGGTGTTACTCGTTTTTTATCCTATCATGCACTAATGACAGTGGTGACATTCGATGAGGGTACACTGCCTTCTCTTTATTTGTTTTCACTTTACACAAACATTCTGTTTGTCTGCCCTGCTTGCCCTCTTTCTATCTCTCTCTGTCTCTGAGAGAGCCACTATTGAATCAACTTATACACGACGCAGTGTGTCACATTTGAGTCCTGATACTATCATTTGCCAGTCTGGATTTTTTGGGTTATCCTAGGTAATTTACACTATGTATAATAGTAGCATTTATGTGTACCTGTGTGTGAGAGAGAGAGAGAGTGAGTGAGTGAGTGAGTGAGTGAGTGAGTGAGTGTCTGTCTGTCTGTCTGTCTGTCTGTCTGTCTGTCGGCCAGCCAGCCAGCCAGCCAGCCAGCCAGCCAGCCAGCCAGCCAGCCAGCCAGCCACCCCGCCAGCCCGCCAGCCAGCCAGCCCAGCCAGCCAGCCAGCCAGCCAGCCACCAGCCAGCCAGCCCCGCCACCAACCCCAAACCAGCCAGCCAAACCACCAAGCCAGCCAGCCAGCCAGCCAGCCAGCAGCCAGCCAGCCACCAGCCAGCCAGCCAGCCAGCCACCACCAGCCAGCCAGCCAGCCAGCCAGCCCGCCCCAGCCAGCCAGCCAGCCAGCCAGCCAGCCAGCCAGCCAGCCAGCCAGCCAGCCAGCCAGCCAGCCAGCCAGCCAGCCAGCCAGCCAGCCAGCCAGCCGGCCAGCCAGCAGCCAGCCAGCCAGCCAGCCAGCAGCCAGCAGCCAGCCCAGCCAGCCAGCCAGCCAGCCAGCCATGCCAGCAGCCAGCACAGCCAGGTAGCCAGCAGGTAGCCAGCCCGGTAGCCAGCCAGGTAGCCCAGGTAGCCAGCCAGCAGGTAGCCAAGCCAGCCAGGTAGCAGCCAGCCAGGTAGCCAGCAGCCGGCACAGCCAGGCAGCCAGCCAGCAGCCAGCCAGCCAGCCAGCAGCCAGCCAGCCTGACCACATACCTACCTAGCCAGCTTGTGGGCCAGGGAGTCATTACTGGTAGTAGGGTCCATTACTGGCCAGCCAGCATCTTTACTGTGGGCCAGAGCCATTACCTGTCAACCAGGGTAATACTGTCGGCCAGGGGTCATTACTGTCAGCCTGGATGGCCAGGCCCGGCCAGCCCGGCCAGCCAGGCCAGCCAGCCAGCCAGTTAGCCAGCCAGTTAGCCAGCCAGTCAGTTAGCCTGCCAGCAGTTAGCCAGCCAGTTAGCCAAGCCAGCCAGTTAGCACAGCCATACACCCAGCCGCCTGTGGCCAGAATCATTAACTGGTAGTAGGGTCATTACTGGCACTAGGGTCATTACTGACAGGCACTGGGTCATTACTGGCTCCCCAGTGTCATTACTGGCAGCCAGGGTCATTACTGGGCTGCCAAGGTAATTCTGTCTATCTAGGGTCATTAATGGCACCAGCGATCATTACAGGCAACAGGGTCATTACAGGCAGCCAAGGCATTACTGGCAGCCAAGGTCATTACTGACAGCCAGGGTCGTTATGGCACCCAGGATTATTATGGGCAGCAGGGTCATTACAGGCAGCAGGTGATCATTACAGGCAGGCCAGGGTCATTACTGGCAGCTAATGTAGTTTACAGACATTCAGGATCAAGACAGGTAGCCAGGCACTAAAGGGATCCAGGGGTCATTCAGAAAGCCAGGATCTTACAGGGCAGCCAGGAGGTCACACAGGCAACCGGGATCATTACAGGTGTGCCAGGGTCATTAATAACCACTCAGGGTATAGAGGCAGCCAAGATCATTAAAGGTAGTCAAGGGTCACTACAGGCAGCCAAGGGTCATTACAGGCAGTCAAGGTCATTACAGGCAGCCAAGGGTTCATTGCTGGCAGCCTGGGTCATTAATGACAGCCAGAGCCATTACTGGTAGCCAGGCATTATGGCAGCCAGGGGTCATTACAGGCAACAAATAAAACATATGCAATACAAAACTATATGCAATATACAACATCTGGATTGTTACATGACATAAAATACCAGCGAATCCACACTACTAGCAGCATAGTTAATTGATACCCTGGATCACACTAGCAACATAGTTAATGATACATCTGGGTCAATACTAGCAACATAGTTAATGATACACTGGGATCAATACCCTGGGATCAATCTAGCACATATTGATACATCTGGGATCATACTAGGCCTAAACATAGTTAAGATGCCCCTGGATCATTACTAGCTACACAGTTAAATGATACATCTGGGATCATACTAGCAACATAGTTAATGATCACCTGGGTTTCAATACTAGCAACATAGGTTAATGATACCCCTGGATCTTTACCCCTGGGATCTATACTAGCAAAACATAATGATCATCTGGGTTCAAATACTAGCAACATAGTTTTATGATTACCCCTGGGTGATCACTGCACCTGGGATAAATACTAGGAACCATATGGTACATCTGGGATCAATAATTGCAACATAGTTAATGATACCCTGGGATCAATTACACCTGGGATCAATACTTGGCAACACAGTTATTGATACACCTGGTTCAATACTAGCAACATTGTTAATGATAAATCTGGGATCATTACTAGCCATAGTTAATGAGCATCTGGGATCAATACTAGCAACTCATTTTATGATACAACTGGGATCAATTACTAGCAACTTAGGTTAATGTTACATCTGGGATCCCATACTTGCAACATAGTTAATGTTACCCCCCTGGGAATCAATACTAGCAACATAGTTAATGGACACACTGGGATCAATCACTAGAACAGTTAATTGATACCCCTGGGTTCAATACTAGCACAATAGTTGATGATAAACCCGGGGATTCAATTTCTGCAACATAGTTTTAATGATACACCTGGGATCACCATACTAGAACTAGTTAATGATACCCTGGGATTCAATACTAGAAACATAATGATACATTCTGGGCTCCAATACTAGAAATAGTTAATGTTACCCCTGGGATCATTACTAGCAAACTTAGTTAATGATACACTGGGATCAACTATATAGCAACATAGTTAATGTTAACCTGGGAATCAATACTAGCAACATAGTTATTGTACCCTGGGATCAATACTAGCAACATAGTTAATGATACCCTGGGTATCAATACTAGCAACACAGTTAATTGATAACCTGGGTATCAATACTAGAAACATAGTCTAATGATACACCTGGGATCAATACTATTAACGAGATTATTTGGTGGCCTCTTGCAGAGCGGGGTTCAATGATAAACATCTTCGGAGGCTCTTCTTACTTTATTTGTAATGTCGTGGCGGTGGGGTACACAGGCTTTGTGTGTTTGCCAAGGCCTGGTAGGGACCATGCCACGACGGGAGAGAGCTATTAGGACTTGTGGATTGCTGACAGGCCGCTGTTGTGCTGAGATGAGCATGTGGACCAGCATCCCACTGACTTTGGGCTGGCTAGAGGGCAGCACCTTAGTGCCGCAAATAGAACTAAGCTGGCAGACACGCACAGGCTGTCTACATTCGCTTGGCCACCTAGACACGACTATACTGGTGTAAAAAAAACTCGGTATCTTCTCGTTGGAACAGGGCAACAGAAACACAAAATAAAAAACATATTATACATATGGTCATGGAAAAAAAAAAAAACCTTTCCTACAGGAAGGGAAGAAAAAAACATGTGGGGTGTGCTAAACATCGGTGGTCATAAGCAGTGAGCATAGAAGGGCATCCACTGCACGCCTTCTGCGTATGGACAGACTACTTGCAACACTGGGAGACCACGCTGCAGCTGAGCTGTGATGTTAACAGGGTACGGGTATCCCTGGAACGGTTGAAGCAACATCATTAGGTGTCACTGCAGGTTTCACTCATCCTGCGGCACGACATGCGGGTGACTCGGTGAGGCGTCATCAAACTCGGCAACTGGGCAGGGATTCTGGCAACGGACTCAGGAGGGACCACTTCTCGATGGTTACTGTTCGCTGGGCTGTCACTGATGGACGAGCGTGGAAGCAAGTCGTGGAGTGAGTCATGGCAGAGCGCAGGGCGAACACATCTGGAGTCGTAACATCATCACCAAACTGCAAGTGAGGCAAGCTAGCAGACAAAAGTGACATCATCTTCGTGCAGGTGCTCACTGAGAGTTGTGATATGAGGCTGACACAGCGCCCTGCCGACAGGCTAACTGCGGACTTGGACGAGTGTCAATTTTTATTTTCTCGGCAGTTGGAAGTTATAGCAGAGGTTTAGTTCTAATCTAATCATCCCCAGACTTGTTTCTCTAAACTATAACTCGCACTCCTGAAGGTCTGGAGGTGAAGTGAAACAAATCTCGATGGGATCATAGCAGTGTTTGCTTCTGCAGAAACAACTCGAGCGACGAGCATAAGAGCTTTATTTACAAGGCTCGGTCGCTCGGGATGACTAATATCAGCTGTCAACACGTGGTCACACCAGGTGACACTAACACAGTAGTCCTACACACTGGTCTGGGCCGCAGACCACACAGGACCTCGGAATGCTTTACACCACACCGCGGTACATGTGGATACAACAATGGCTTAACCATAAACGGTCCATGCAGTTCTACGTTCACATGTGTAGTGCTACAAAAGTAGAATCTAGGTTTTTTTTTTACATATTTTCAAAAAAAAAAAATAAAAAAAAAAGAAAAAAACCCCTCAAATAATCCAAGTTTTTTACAACATTTCAAATGTAGAACAAACAAAAGAAGATTCTTCTTTTTTAATACTTTCGAATGTTGAAAAACATATACAGTGGACACCCGCCATAACGATCACCTTCCGATTGCGACCAATTATGTTAAGTTTATTAATGTAGGGCGGTTTGTTAGTGTATGGTTGGGGTCTGAAATGGACTAATCTACTTCACCATTTCCTTATGGGGAACAAATTCGGTCCAGTACTGGCACCAGAACATACTTCTGGAGTGAAATAATAACGCTTAAACGGGGGTCACACTGTTATTATACGTTTGGGTCTGTTTTCGGAGGTTTTTAACTAGCTAATGATGCTTTTCTGTGCACCAAAATTGACACAAAGCCATTACACTAACATGTTGAAAACATCTGACCTGAGAGGAATATTAACACACGACATAGACAGTGTTCCCCAGCTTTCGTTTGTCAAATTTCCGGCACAATCGTTAAAATTCGCCAATCATAGAAGGTATTTTCGTATAAACATGGATGCTTTTCACTTGGTTGACTCGCGAGGTCGTAGTTCGTCCAGGACACGTTACCCACAGCGTTGAGCCAGGGCGGCGCCCAGTCTGGCATTGTTTACCAGTGAGCGAAAGGCTCTCCCCTTTACGTGATTCCAGCGATAATATTTCATATATTCCATTTATTTTAGTGCTTGCAAGTACTAAATAAGCTACAATTGGTTCCAAAGAAAGCTCCTAGTGCCAAGCACTGTGGTATAAGATGGTTGGAATTACGATTGAATTTAAGGAAAAAAACCATCATGGAACAAATATGTAAAGTGGGACAAGTGTGGCCGAACTGTCCAGGATGTATAGAAACCATACACAACCTTAAGTTCCATAGTGGCAAGAAAAATTAAATAAAGGATGTGTTGTTGCAAAGAGAGTAACTATGACTGACCTAATGAGATCACCAGTACGGGAAGAGGTTGAGAAGGTATTATTGGTGTGGATAAATGAGAAACAATTAGCAGGAGATAATCTTTGACTTGTTTATTTGTGAAAAGGCTAGGCAGTTGCATGAAGATTTGGTAAGAAATTACCTGCAAATAAGTCGGTGAATGTGAGTGATATTTAAGGCCAGCAAAGGCTGGTTTGAGAGACTTTAAGAAACCGTACTGGGCATTACACTGTGTGGTAAGGCATGGTGACGGCTGCCAGTTCGGGACCACAAGGCAGCTTGATAAATATGTGCATGAATGCCAGGAGTACAAAAACAGTGAGGACTGAAACCTGAACACGTGTTCTAATTGTGACAAAACAGGGGCCTTTTTGGAAGAAATGCCAAAGAGGACCTTCATTACACAAGAGGAAAGGAATGCCAGGACACAAGCCTATGAAAGATAGGCTGACGCTAATGTTCTGTGCTAATGTTGTGGGGTTTCAATGTGAACCATTACTTTGTGTACCATTCTGGAAAATCCCAGAGTGTTCAGGAAAAAACACATGTTTATGAAGAGTAAAATTGTGTGGGTTTTTCGGAAAATCTAATAGTAAGGAATGGGTCTCGAGGAAATTTTCCTCGAGTGTTCAATGAAGTTTTGGCCCTAGTTGTGAAGGAGTATCTCCTGGAAAAGAAGTTGGATTCTCAAGTGTGCGGGTGATGTAATGGAACAATGCACCTGATCATCCTCCAACTTGGATGACCTCATTTTCGAGGAGGTTGGGGTTCATCACAGTAAAGTTCGTTACCCCGATTACCAATCCTCTCCTCCCAACACTTGGACCAGCAGGTTAGGGTACTGCAAAACTTTAAAAAACTTACACAAAAGCAATGTTTCACAGTGTGCTTGCTGTGACCCACAGACAACTCACTTTGACCCTAAGGGGAATTTTGGAGAGAACACTTCAGCATCCTCCATGTATAACCCTTATAGGCATGGCTTGGGAGGGAGTGAATACCAGGACTTTGACTCTGCACTGGAGAAAAATTGTGGCCAGATTGTGTAGGACCAAGAGGGTTTTTGAAGAATATTGGATGACCTAATGAGCCTATGTCTTGTTGAAATATCAAATGTGGCCTGGGGAGTTACATGGGGGGTTGGATATGAGTTTGGAGGATGTGGAAGAATTGGTGAAGACGACAATGTAAGAGCTCATACACTGAGGAGCTGCAAGAGCTTCAGAAGGATGCAGCAACACATCGCAGCTCAGAATCTTGTGCCAGTGGAGGAGGATGAGAGATGGATAGAAGGTGCCTTCTTCAGAAATTAAGAGATTTTTACTATGTGGGGTATGATTGGAAAGCTTTTTGGAGTAACATCACCCTAACGGTTGTGGCAAGCAGGTCAGTTGGCAAAATGTACAGTGACAAAAAGTCTTGGGCCATTATTAGGGAGGTGTTAAGAGACGCCAGAAAACGAGCTCTCTCCACAGTTATTTTGTGAGTCAGGACTCCAGGACTCTCAAGGTGGTCTAGTAGCATTAACCCTTTGACTGTCGCAGCCGTATATATCGTCTTACGGACCGGGGGCTGGTACAGTGTTTGACGTAATATTATACTCATAACATTCTAGCCGGCTTCAAACATGCAGAGAAGTGGTAGGCACCACATGTGTGAGAATGCGGTCTGTTTGGTCAGGTGAACCATATAAATAAAAATCCTGAGAGCACGCAAGTGCATAATGAGGAAAAAAAAAACTCCGACCATTTTTTTTATTAAATTGCGACTTGAGGGTCTTTTTTCGAATAGTATTTATGGTTGCATTCTCGCTTTATTGGTCTCATTTGATAGTTGGAAAACATATTATAGAAATAGAGGTGATTTTGATTGATTTTACTATAAAAAAGAACCTAGAAAATGGATGACTCAAATTAGGGGAAATGTTTGATTTTTGCCAATGTTACAAAAGTAAACAAAATGATTGCCATTGTCCAATAATGTCCAACTAGCCTGCTGATATGCAATCATGAAGGGAGTTGATGTTTATTTATACAATTATTACAGTATTGAGTGGTCTGCATAATAGTAAGTCTTATATTTTTTGTTTGGAATAAAAATCAAAATAGAATGCAAGATTATATCAAGAGGGGACTGGAGGACATGACTGATGAGCAAAGAATTGTTATTTTAGGAGCAGGAATGTCTGCATTGTCTTTCTGGACCTTATTTTTGAAACTGTAATATTTTTAGTTTTCGTGATGAAATTGGCCAAATTTGCAAATTTATGACCACATTATTAGGTAGTTGAAATCGGTTAAATGGGCAGTTTCTTGTAATCAATCGATAGAAAATGGAGTTCTAAAGAAATAGCTATGAGTGTTGGGGCAACTGGAACAAGGGAATTAAGCGTAAAAATAAGGGCTCAAAGTGGGCGATAAAATCGCCGATTTGTAAACAGCGCCTAGGTTCGCGAAACTTCGCGAGAGCATAATTCCGTCAGGTTTTCATCCAAAATTTTCGTTTTTTTTGGTTTTTAGTCTTGTCATTCAAATCGGGAAAGATTCATCTATCATTTAATCAGAATTAATAATTTGTTTTTTTTATAAATTTGCGTCTCCAGGAGACACCTCAGGTGATTGGGGGCGTTGCGACAGTCAAAGGGTTAAGAAACAGGAGAAGGGAAGACAACCCCAGAAAAGCAACATGATACCTGAGGTGTTGATGGAAGGGGAAATTCCCCTTCCAACTATAAACAATCCACTCTCTCTCCTCTTCAGTCTCCCATACACTAAGAAGAATCTCTATAAAGGTTAGTGTTATGCTTGTTAATGTTTCATTCATCATTTCCCATTGTATTGTTTTGTATACATGCATATTTCATCGTTATAAATTTTTTTGTTTAATTCTTCTGGGTTGTCAGGAACGTATTAATTGTATTTACATTATTTCTTATGGGGGAAAATGATTCGTAAATCGTAAATTTTCATTTTATAGTAACGGCTCCAGGATACGCAGGATTAATTACACAACAACGAGGGAACAATCTCGTATCTTCTCTCATTCTTCTCGACAATACTGACAAAATTACTTGAAACTCTCGAATGTTGACATCATGTTGATGTCCAAGCGTGACGTCATGAGGTGGACATCAGACACAGCACTGTGATGACAGCTGACATCTCGAGGTGACGTCAATGACAGTCGCGGCTGCAGCATCGGTGTTATTATTGAAAAGAATTAAGAGTAGTTGGAGGTATAGGATAGCAGAGCATGAACAAGTGAGGCTTTAGGAAAGGTAGGGGGGTGTGTGTGGACCACGGTGTTTACAGTGAAACATATACGTGAAAAGTATTTAGATAAGGCTTAACAGAGGTTATTTTGTGGCCATTTATGGATTTGGAAAAGGAGTATGACTAGGGTGATAGGCGGGCAATGTGGCCCAGATGTTGAGGTGTGTGTATAGGAGTAGGTTAATGAATAGCAGTGAAATGTGTTTTTTACGTGGATAGTGAGGCTCAAGTAGAGTATGTCAATATCGGGATGTTATTTCCCAAGTTAAGTATAGGCCTTTGTAAAAGGAATGTCGTGATGTCACAATGGTTGTGTAATATACTAGTTTAGTATGGGGTTTTGTAAGTCAAGTAAATGCGAGGGTCTTGGCAAGTTGCGTGGAGTTAAATGATAATCACATATATAGTGGAGTCGTCACAGTTGCTCTTTGCTAGATGACACTGAGCTCTTCGGGAGATTCTGAGAGAAGTTGCTGTGGTTGGTTGATGAATTTGGTAGGGTATGTAAGAAAGAAGAAAGAAAATTAAAAGTGAATACCGCAGGGCACCGCTTTATGGCAGTTTAACTTTTATGGAGTTCCGCTAATACCGGTCATTTCAAATTATGACCATAACGCGCTATACGGCTCACCCCACCTGACGTCTATTACGGTCCACCGTGCCCCACCTTGTTAGTTTTCATTCTTCCGTGAGCTCATTAAAGCAATAAGTCTCTTCCTTTTGTCTGAAAACTTCCAAATTTCATATGTTTTTTAAATAGTTATTTCATTTATTTATATATACTCTGATAATTATACTTTTGTATACTGTACTTATATAAACACTTACATACTGTTGTGGGTTGCAGGTACACATTAAAATCAGTAAGAGTGTCTTATGGTCTCCAGACGGCATATTAGTTAATGATGTATTAATCGTTGGAGTTTCTCATATAATGTCGTTATATACGTTAAATACACATTTTCATTAATCATATATAGATATTTTTCAAAAGTATATATTAAACACGATACATACATAAAAAGATGATAAAATACCTACCCACAATAGAATAAATTAACATAATATGAGATTGTGGTAGGCAGAAGCTACTTGCACAAGATGACGCCATCATTTAGATAAATGCTACTAATAATAATAATAATCACCGAGTCTCCATTAATGTTGTATTATTACGTTATTATACACATTTTCATTAGCCTTCCTGATATTTTTTTCAAAATTTTATAATAAAACACGATACATAACATAATAGATGATTAAATTACACCCTACCAATGGAATAAATAAACATAAATAAGAGATGTGGTAGCCAAGATAACTTTGTACATAGTGATGCAAGAATACATTTTCTCTAATCTAACATAAGAGAAAATGTGTTACTGGGGGTAAATGTAGAAAATTATTCCTTTCGTATGTATGTAAGTAGTTGATTCAGGTATACTACAAATACAGTTACATAGATTATCATACATAACAAACCATATGTGTAGAGAACTAGGATAAACCCAAAAAAAGTCAGAGTGACTTATTCCTCTGCCTCACTCCGGAGCTTCATTTCTTCTCAAATGATGTTACATGAGAATGGGAGCTGTTCTTTATTTATTCCTTTACGATTCAATGTTGAGACAACTGTAACACAATGTAAATACTTGTACACCAAACCAGCCGTGTACACTTTGTTTACAATCTTACATTCGACTGGTTTGTGTTTACATACTCTGCGCTGTCTCTCTCATGCACTCATTCTTCTCTCTATCATTATTGTTTTATCTCATTTACTTTATCCTGACCTACATAAGACCTACAAATATTTTAAGGTAAGTAATGATGTGAACTGTATATAAATTTTTTATCGCTCGGGATGCTTAAAATGTAATTGAATATTATTGTGTAGAAGGTGGGTTGGCCTGGTATGTAGCCGGGACTATGACTACCATTCATTACACACTTGTATTTTTTACAATAAATACTACTATCTCACCCTTTATTTTAAGGTAAGTAATGAGTAACTGTATATACATTTTTATCGCTCTGGGATGCTTAAATATTCATAGAATTGTATGTGTGGGTGCGGGTGGCCTGGTTGGTAGCCTGACTGACTCTACCATTACATACCACACTTGATTTCTTACAATAAATACTACTTGTCTCACATAGATTATAAGACTATAAATATTTTAAGGTAAGTAAGAGTGCACTATGTGTGTATTTTACTTTTTTTATTGTTTTTTGATGCATGGTTCTATTGCTAACTTATATATGTTAGTGTAAACTTGTTATCTGTGTTTGTATGCAATTGTAGTGGAAAAAAAAGGTGTTCCACTTTACGGCGGTTTCCGCTTTTATTTTTTACGGCGGTAGCATGGAAACTAACCAGCCGTATAAGTGGGGCCTTCCTGTACAGGGAAAGAGTAAGGTTTGAGGATAACAAAAAGGATTAGGTGATAAAGATTGGTTCTCCAGATTTGGAGGAGGTGGAGTATGGAAGGAGGTGAATGTTAGTCAGATATTTGGGAAGTGGACGTGTCAGCGGATGGAGCTTGAAAGTTGTGGTGAATCATAGAATGATGATGGAAAAAAAGGTGAGCAGTGCAATTAGGCGTCTGTGGTAACAAAGAACTTTGTCCTAGGAGGCAAAGAGGGGGAATGTTTGAGGAGTATAGTTTTTCCAATGCTCTTTTATGGGGTTGTGAAGCTTGGGTGATGAATCGCTGCAGCGAGGAGGAGAGGTGGAGGCAGTGGAATTGTCATATGTTGAGCGGCAATGTGTGGTGTGAATTTAATGCAGGGAATTCGTAGTTTGGAAGTTAGGAGGAGGTGCGGATTGCCAAAAACTGTTGCCAGAGGGCTGAGGAAGGGTTTGTTGAGGTGGTTGGGACATGTAAAGAGAAGGGAGCGAAAACAGAATGACTTTCAAAGGCTGTATCAGTATGTAGTGGAAGGAAGGCGGGGGGGGTTAGGGGTTCGGCCTTAGGAAAGTTGGAGGGAGGGGGTGAAGGAGGTTTTGTCGTGCGAGGGGCTTGGAATTCATCAGGGATGCGTGAGTGTGTTTGATAGGAGTGAATGAAGACAAATGGTTTTTAATTTCTTGGACGATTGCTGGTTGGAGTGTGAGCAAAGTAACATTTTTGAGAAGGGGTCAGGGGAAACCGGCAGGACGGAATTGAGTGTTAATGTTGCAGTTAAAAAACTGTAGTGTTTAAAACATCCTTCTGGGCAAAGACAGTGATGGAGTGAATATTGGTGAAAGTTTTTTCTTTTTCGGGCAACCCTGCCTTCGTGGGAATCGGCCAGTGTGCTAATTAAATTATAAAATAAATCAATTTCTCAAATTTCCATCTAAATTTCGTTACCTTTTGTTTTATTACCTTCAGAAATGTTCTCTACCATTTCGTAAGGAATATAAATAACAAATTATTTTTTAAAATTCTGGTGCATCACTTTGAAATTTGGTATCTCTGGACCCAGAAAGGGTTAAATCAGTCAAGTCAGGTAAATCAGGTTATCTTTAAATCACATCGCAATCAGTAGGTCAGTAAGTCAGTCAGTCACGTCATTCAGTAAATCAGTCAGTCAAGTCAGTAAGCCAGCATTAAATCATGGTCAGTCATTCAGTAAAACAAGTTAAGTCATTCAGTAAAATCAGTCAATCAGTAAATCAGGCCAGTCATTCAGTCAATCAGTAAATCAGGTCAGTCATTAAGTCAAATCATTAAGTCAGTAAATCAGGCTCCGTCAGTAGGCAGTCATTTAGTATATCAGTCAACTCAGTTAAATCAGGTCAGTCAGTAGGTCAGTCCATTCGTACAATCCTATTTCATGTTGTATTACGTTACCCTTTCAGGGTTCGGCCATACTAGTACGGCTTACGCACAGGGTTTTTGACGTACTAGTACGCTTAAATTCTACCACCCTCAAATCTAGTGGAGAAAGCTGGTAGTGGCCTACATATGAAAGAATGTGGGTCTATGTGGTCAGTTCGCGCAGTAAAAAAAAAAATCCTGCTGTCACACAGTGCGTAATGAGAAAAAAAAAAAACTTTGACCGTTGTTTTTTGGGATTAAAACAGGAATTTGCATGTATTTTCGTATTGTATGGGTTATGTATTGTTGTATTCTAGTTTTCACTTGGTCCTCATTTTATAGAATGGAAGACATATTACACAAATTGAGATGATTTTGACTGGTTTTTACAATGTAAAGTACACTTGAAATTGAGCTCAAGTAGCAGAAATGTTTCATTTTTACCAAAGTTCAAAAGTAAACCAAATCATGCTTTTGCGTCCAAGTTTACGTCAACTGATGAGTCTAATATTCTTTCACAAAAGTGCTTATATTATTTATACCATTTTCTTCTAAACTAATTGGGGTAGTCTGCATAACAGTAAATCTTCTATTTTTTTTGTGCAGAATAAAAATTCAAAGTGCGGAAAGCAAAAACAATGTAAGAGGGGCATGGGGTGTGACTAATGAACAGAGGCAAATGTTATTTTAGTGCAGGAATGCCTTTCTTGTTTATTTCTGGACCCTATTCAGAATTGGCTCTTTTTGAAATTTGTAGTTTGAAATTGGCAAAGTTGCTAAATTCTGACCACTGTATTGGATAGCTGAATCGGTAAATGCGTGGTTTCTTGTACTCATTCGATAGAAAAAATGGCTTCTAGGCGAAACAGTTATGTTTTCTGTCGACAACACACTGGAATGGCCAAAAAAAAATTAGGCTTAAAAGGTTACGCAAAATCGCCGATGCGTAAAACATCGTCGAGACAGACCATTATAGACGCACGCATACTTTCCATTACTGTTTTCATCAAATTTCATATTTTGGGGTTATTATGTTCGGGGGGAAATGATTCTCTATGTCTTTCATAAGAATTTTTTTTTTTTTTTTTAAATTGGCCGACCCCTGTGAACGAGTCTCTGAGAGGGGCCTGTCAACTGAAAGGGTTAATAATGAATGGATTGAAAGGATTTTTACAGCAAACACAAAACCCGTGAATGTTTAATTTTAGCGGTGGTGGACATTTTTTAAGTATCGTAGGGGTGGTTCCTCTCTTAGCAAGATAATCGTTTACCGATGTGGTCGTAGGATATGAATGCCGTCGTTAAGTGGAGGACGAGGCTGTACTCTATTTCTAGGATAATAAAAATATAACCAGGAATGATTTGTCATGGTTTACAGCATCGAAGGAATTGAATCACACCTATTAACCCTTTGAGGGAGAACAGCCCTCTCCCAAACTTGTTCTCAGGGTCTGAAATAATTTTTGAAAAAAAAAAATAAAAAAAAATTTCTTATGAAATGATAGGGCACTATTTTTGCGATGTGCTATAGGCCAAAAAAAAAAATCTTGATCAATACTTGCCGAGATATAGAGGCATGAACTTGACAGAATAATAGCTGGTTATGGTAACATCGCCAACTGCCGGTCACGCGGTATTAGTTTTATTAATTTTTCTTGCTTTTTTTCTTTATTTTTTAACAGTTCATTTTTTCAAGTAACTTTTATGGCCTGTGTGTCCAATATAAGCCATATTTTGGATACTTACACTGTTGTATATACACAATAAATCCACAAACATTGCAGGTGAAACATTTTCACCTATTTAGATCACATAATATTGTCTAGAAATATACACCTACTATCCGCTTACGACGAGTTCGGTTCCGCAGAAAACCGGCCGTAAGTCGAAATGGACGTAAGTTGACTTTATACTGAATATCAACATAACATTTTGTAATGATTTATTTTATTGTTTTATTTTGGTATTTCATGTTTTACTTTACTTTTATGCTGTTAGTACTGTATTTTGTACTGTAGGTTTAGGATAAACACTGTGTACAACACAAACACTTGTTTATTACCAGAAATTTGGCATAAAAAACTCAGTCGTAAGCCGAGTCGTCTTGTAGGTCGAGCAGGTCGAAAGTCGGCTGGTAGGTGTATATACATGTAGTACATTAGTACACCTACCATCCAACTTACGACCTGCTCGACTTTTGACCACTCGGACTTCGATCTGTGTTTATTATGCAAAATTTCTGGGAAAATAAACAACTATTTGTGTCGTTACACAGGTTTATCTAAACCTTACAGTAATATAATACAGTTACTAACAGCTTAAAAAGTAAAGTTAAAACATGAAATTACAAAAATTAAAAACAATAAAATAAGTCCATTACAAAATGTTTTGTTGATTAATGCAGTAGTAAAGTTCGACTACGACCATTTGGACTTACGACCGGTTTCTCGGAACCAAACTCGGTAGTTAAGTCGGATGGTAGGTGTATTTATTGGGTCCAGCAATGTTTTGGTGGGAGAAGGTGAGTGTGGGTTTGTGTAAACACATGGTTGGTGGATGGATGGCTGACCGGCCGCTGGCTGGCTGAGCGGCCTGCTGGCTGGCCCTGACCAGGCCAGCTGGCTGGGCTGGTGTCCAGCGGGACTGACCGGCATGGGCCAGCCAGCTGGTGACTTATCCTCCATCGCTGTCTCACGGTACACATACAATACAATTATACATAGTGTAAAATTACCAAGGTAAACGCGGAGAATATAATAATAATAATGATTAATACAAGTTATATAATTGAAGCATGTGTTAAGGGGTGTGTGTTACTCGTCTTATCCTATCCACTTGCATAATGGACAGTGGTGACATTCGAGAGGGTACACTGCTTCTCTTTATTTGTTTTCACCTTTACACAAAATGTCTGTTTGTCTGTCTGCTTGCCTCTCTTCTATCTCTCTCTGTCTCTGAGAGAGCATATTTGAATCAACTTATACACACGACGCAGTGTGTCACATTTTTGAGTCATGATACTATCATTTGCCAGTCTGGATTTTTTGGGTTATCCTAGGTAAGTTACAATATGTTATAATAGTAGCATTTAGTGTACCCTGTGTCGTGAGAGAGAGAGAGAGTGAGTGAGTGAGTGAAAAGTGAGCTGTGATGGAGTGAGTGTCTGTCTGTCTGTCTGTTCTTTGTCTGTCTGGCTGTCGGCCAGCCAGCCAGCCAGCCAGCCAGCCAGCCAGCCAGCAGCAGCCAGCCAGCCCAGCAGCCAGCAGCCAGCCAGCCAGCCAGCAGCCCAGCCAGCCAGCCAGCAGCCAGCCAGCCAAGCAGCCAGCCAGCCAAGCCAGCCAGCCAAGCCAGCCAGACAGCCAGCCAGCCAGCCAGGCCAGCAGCCAGCCAGCCAGCAGCCAGCCAGCCAGGCAGCCAAGCCAGCCAGCCAGCCTGCCAGTCCAGCCAGCCAGCCAGCCAGCCAGCCGGCCAGCAGCCAGCCAGCCAGCCAGCAGCCAGCCCAGCCAGCCAGCCAGCCAGCAGCCAGCCAGCCAGCAGCCCAGCCAGCCAGCCAGCAGCCAGCCAGCAAGCCAGCCAGTCCAGACCAGCCAGCCAGCCAAGCCAGCCGCCAGCCAGCAGCCAGCCAGCCAGCCACCAGCCAGCAGCCAGCCAGCCAGCCAGCCAGCCAGCCAGCAGCCAGCCAGCCAGCCAGCCAGCCCAGCCAGCCAGCAGCCAGACAGCCAGGCAGCCAGCCAGCCACAGCAGCCAGCCAGCCTGCCAGCCAAGCCAGCCAGCCAGCCAGCCAGCCGCCAGCAGCCAGCAGCAGCCAGCCAGCCAGCCAGCCAGCCAAGCCAGCAGCCAAGCCAGCCAGCCAGCCAGCTCAGCAGGCCAAGCCCAGACCAGCCCAGCCAGCCAGCCAGCCAGCAGCCAGCCAGGCCAGCCAGACAGCCAGCCAGCCAGCCAGCCAGCAGCCAGCCAGCCAGCCAGCCAGCCAGCCAGCCAGCCAGCCAGCCAGCCAGCCAGGCCAGCCAGCCAGCTCAGCCAGCCAGCCAGCAGCCATGCAGCCAAGCAGCCGCCAGCCAGACAGCCCAGCCAGCCAGGCCAGCCAGCCAGCAGCAAGCCAAGCAAAGCCAGGCCAGCCAGCAAGCCAGCCAGCAGCAGCACAGCCAGCCAGCCAGCCAGCCAGCCAGCCAGCCAGCCAGCCAGCAGCAGCCAGCCAGCCAGCCAGCAGCCACGCCAGCAGCCAGCCAGCCCCTCGCCAGCCAGCCCAGCAGGCCAGCAGCCAGCCAGCCAGCCAGACAGCCAGCCAGCCAGCCAGCCAGCCAGCCAGCCCAGCCAGCCCAAAAAAGCCAGGCCAGCCAGCCGCCAGCAGCCAGCCAGCCTGCGCCAGCCAGCAGCAGCAAGCCAGCCAGCCAGCCAGCCAGCCAGCCGGCCAGCCAGCAGCCAGCCAGCCAGCCAGCCAGCAGCCAGCAGCCAGCCCAGCCAGCCAGCCAGCCAGCCAGCCATGCCAGCAGCCAGCACAGCCAGGTAGCCAGCAGGTAGCCAGCCCGGTAGCCAGCCAGGTAGCCCAGGTAGCCAGCCAGCAGGTAGCCAAGCCAGCCAGGTAGCAGCCAGCCAGGTAGCCAGCAGCCGGCACAGCCAGGCAGCCAGCCAGCAGCCAGCCAGCCAGCCAGCAGCCAGCCAGCCTGACCACATACCTACCTAGCCAGCTTGTGGGCCAGGGAGTCATTACTGGTAGTAGGGTCCATTACTGGCCAGCCAGCATCTTTACTGTGGGCCAGAGCCATTACCTGTCAACCAGGGTAATACTGTCGGCCAGGGGTCATTACTGTCAGCCTGGATGGCCAGGCCCGGCCAGCCCGGCCAGCCAGGCCAGCCAGCCAGCCAGTTAGCCAGCCAGTTAGCCAGCCAGTCAGTTAGCCTGCCAGCAGTTAGCCAGCCAGTTAGCCAAGCCAGCCAGTTAGCACAGCCATACACCCAGCCGCCTGTGGCCAGAATCATTAACTGGTAGTAGGGTCATTACTGGCACTAGGGTCATTACTGACAGGCACTGGGTCATTACTGGCTCCCCAGTGTCATTACTGGCAGCCAGGGTCATTACTGGGCTGCCAAGGTAATTCTGTCTATCTAGGGTCATTAATGGCACCAGCGATCATTACAGGCAACAGGGTCATTACAGGCAGCCAAGGCATTACTGGCAGCCAAGGTCATTACTGACAGCCAGGGTCGTTATGGCACCCAGGATTATTATGGGCAGCAGGGTCATTACAGGCAGCAGGTGATCATTACAGGCAGGCCAGGGTCATTACTGGCAGCTAATGTAGTTTACAGACATTCAGGATCAAGACAGGTAGCCAGGCACTAAAGGGATCCAGGGGTCATTCAGAAAGCCAGGATCTTACAGGGCAGCCAGGAGGTCACACAGGCAACCGGGATCATTACAGGTGTGCCAGGGTCATTAATAACCACTCAGGGTATAGAGGCAGCCAAGATCATTAAAGGTAGTCAAGGGTCACTACAGGCAGCCAAGGGTCATTACAGGCAGTCAAGGTCATTACAGGCAGCCAAGGGTTCATTGCTGGCAGCCTGGGTCATTAATGACAGCCAGAGCCATTACTGGTAGCCAGGCATTATGGCAGCCAGGGGTCATTACAGGCAACAAATAAAACATATGCAATACAAAACTATATGCAATATACAACATCTGGATTGTTACATGACATAAAATACCAGCGAATCCACACTACTAGCAGCATAGTTAATTGATACCCTGGATCACACTAGCAACATAGTTAATGATACATCTGGGTCAATACTAGCAACATAGTTAATGATACACTGGGATCAATACCCTGGGATCAATCTAGCACATATTGATACATCTGGGATCATACTAGGCCTAAACATAGTTAAGATGCCCCTGGATCATTACTAGCTACACAGTTAAATGATACATCTGGGATCATACTAGCAACATAGTTAATGATCACCTGGGTTTCAATACTAGCAACATAGGTTAATGATACCCCTGGATCTTTACCCCTGGGATCTATACTAGCAAAACATAATGATCATCTGGGTTCAAATACTAGCAACATAGTTTTATGATTACCCCTGGGTGATCACTGCACCTGGGATAAATACTAGGAACCATATGGTACATCTGGGATCAATAATTGCAACATAGTTAATGATACCCTGGGATCAATTACACCTGGGATCAATACTTGGCAACACAGTTATTGATACACCTGGTTCAATACTAGCAACATTGTTAATGATAAATCTGGGATCATTACTAGCCATAGTTAATGAGCATCTGGGATCAATACTAGCAACTCATTTTATGATACAACTGGGATCAATTACTAGCAACTTAGGTTAATGTTACATCTGGGATCCCATACTTGCAACATAGTTAATGTTACCCCCCTGGGAATCAATACTAGCAACATAGTTAATGGACACACTGGGATCAATCACTAGAACAGTTAATTGATACCCCTGGGTTCAATACTAGCACAATAGTTGATGATAAACCCGGGGATTCAATTTCTGCAACATAGTTTTAATGATACACCTGGGATCACCATACTAGAACTAGTTAATGATACCCTGGGATTCAATACTAGAAACATAATGATACATTCTGGGCTCCAATACTAGAAATAGTTAATGTTACCCCTGGGATCATTACTAGCAAACTTAGTTAATGATACACTGGGATCAACTATATAGCAACATAGTTAATGTTAACCTGGGAATCAATACTAGCAACATAGTTATTGTACCCTGGGATCAATACTAGCAACATAGTTAATGATACCCTGGGTATCAATACTAGCAACACAGTTAATTGATAACCTGGGTATCAATACTAGAAACATAGTCTAATGATACACCTGGGATCAATACTATTAACGAGATTATTTGGTGGCCTCTTGCAGAGCGGGGTTCAATGATAAACATCTTCGGAGGCTCTTCTTACTTTATTTGTAATGTCGTGGCGGTGGGGTACACAGGCTTTGTGTGTTTGCCAAGGCCTGGTAGGGACCATGCCACGACGGGAGAGAGCTATTAGGACTTGTGGATTGCTGACAGGCCGCTGTTGTGCTGAGATGAGCATGTGGACCAGCATCCCACTGACTTTGGGCTGGCTAGAGGGCAGCACCTTAGTGCCGCAAATAGAACTAAGCTGGCAGACACGCACAGGCTGTCTACATTCGCTTGGCCACCTAGACACGACTATACTGGTGTAAAAAAAACTCGGTATCTTCTCGTTGGAACAGGGCAACAGAAACACAAAATAAAAAACATATTATACATATGGTCATGGAAAAAAAAAAAAACCTTTCCTACAGGAAGGGAAGAAAAAAACATGTGGGGTGTGCTAAACATCGGTGGTCATAAGCAGTGAGCATAGAAGGGCATCCACTGCACGCCTTCTGCGTATGGACAGACTACTTGCAACACTGGGAGACCACGCTGCAGCTGAGCTGTGATGTTAACAGGGTACGGGTATCCCTGGAACGGTTGAAGCAACATCATTAGGTGTCACTGCAGGTTTCACTCATCCTGCGGCACGACATGCGGGTGACTCGGTGAGGCGTCATCAAACTCGGCAACTGGGCAGGGATTCTGGCAACGGACTCAGGAGGGACCACTTCTCGATGGTTACTGTTCGCTGGGCTGTCACTGATGGACGAGCGTGGAAGCAAGTCGTGGAGTGAGTCATGGCAGAGCGCAGGGCGAACACATCTGGAGTCGTAACATCATCACCAAACTGCAAGTGAGGCAAGCTAGCAGACAAAAGTGACATCATCTTCGTGCAGGTGCTCACTGAGAGTTGTGATATGAGGCTGACACAGCGCCCTGCCGACAGGCTAACTGCGGACTTGGACGAGTGTCAATTTTTATTTTCTCGGCAGTTGGAAGTTATAGCAGAGGTTTAGTTCTAATCTAATCATCCCCAGACTTGTTTCTCTAAACTATAACTCGCACTCCTGAAGGTCTGGAGGTGAAGTGAAACAAATCTCGATGGGATCATAGCAGTGTTTGCTTCTGCAGAAACAACTCGAGCGACGAGCATAAGAGCTTTATTTACAAGGCTCGGTCGCTCGGGATGACTAATATCAGCTGTCAACACGTGGTCACACCAGGTGACACTAACACAGTAGTCCTACACACTGGTCTGGGCCGCAGACCACACAGGACCTCGGAATGCTTTACACCACACCGCGGTACATGTGGATACAACAATGGCTTAACCATAAACGGTCCATGCAGTTCTACGTTCACATGTGTAGTGCTACAAAAGTAGAATCTAGGTTTTTTTTTTACATATTTTCAAAAAAAAAAAATAAAAAAAAAAGAAAAAAACCCCTCAAATAATCCAAGTTTTTTACAACATTTCAAATGTAGAACAAACAAAAGAAGATTCTTCTTTTTTAATACTTTCGAATGTTGAAAAACATATACAGTGGACACCCGCCATAACGATCACCTTCCGATTGCGACCAATTATGTTAAGTTTATTAATGTAGGGCGGTTTGTTAGTGTATGGTTGGGGTCTGAAATGGACTAATCTACTTCACCATTTCCTTATGGGGAACAAATTCGGTCCAGTACTGGCACCAGAACATACTTCTGGAGTGAAATAATAACGCTTAAACGGGGGTCACACTGTTATTATACGTTTGGGTCTGTTTTCGGAGGTTTTTAACTAGCTAATGATGCTTTTCTGTGCACCAAAATTGACACAAAGCCATTACACTAACATGTTGAAAACATCTGACCTGAGAGGAATATTAACACACGACATAGACAGTGTTCCCCAGCTTTCGTTTGTCAAATTTCCGGCACAATCGTTAAAATTCGCCAATCATAGAAGGTATTTTCGTATAAACATGGATGCTTTTCACTTGGTTGACTCGCGAGGTCGTAGTTCGTCCAGGACACGTTACCCACAGCGTTGAGCCAGGGCGGCGCCCAGTCTGGCATTGTTTACCAGTGAGCGAAAGGCTCTCCCCTTTACGTGATTCCAGCGATAATATTTCATATATTCCATTTATTTTAGTGCTTGCAAGTACTAAATAAGCTACAATTGGTTCCAAAGAAAGCTCCTAGTGCCAAGCACTGTGGTATAAGATGGTTGGAATTACGATTGAATTTAAGGAAAAAAACCATCATGGAACAAATATGTAAAGTGGGACAAGTGTGGCCGAACTGTCCAGGATGTATAGAAACCATACACAACCTTAAGTTCCATAGTGGCAAGAAAAATTAAATAAAGGATGTGTTGTTGCAAAGAGAGTAACTATGACTGACCTAATGAGATCACCAGTACGGGAAGAGGTTGAGAAGGTATTATTGGTGTGGATAAATGAGAAACAATTAGCAGGAGATAATCTTTGACTTGTTTATTTGTGAAAAGGCTAGGCAGTTGCATGAAGATTTGGTAAGAAATTACCTGCAAATAAGTCGGTGAATGTGAGTGATATTTAAGGCCAGCAAAGGCTGGTTTGAGAGACTTTAAGAAACCGTACTGGGCATTACACTGTGTGGTAAGGCATGGTGACGGCTGCCAGTTCGGGACCACAAGGCAGCTTGATAAATATGTGCATGAATGCCAGGAGTACAAAAACAGTGAGGACTGAAACCTGAACACGTGTTCTAATTGTGACAAAACAGGGGCCTTTTTGGAAGAAATGCCAAAGAGGACCTTCATTACACAAGAGGAAAGGAATGCCAGGACACAAGCCTATGAAAGATAGGCTGACGCTAATGTTCTGTGCTAATGTTGTGGGGTTTCAATGTGAACCATTACTTTGTGTACCATTCTGGAAAATCCCAGAGTGTTCAGGAAAAAACACATGTTTATGAAGAGTAAAATTGTGTGGGTTTTTCGGAAAATCTAATAGTAAGGAATGGGTCTCGAGGAAATTTTCCTCGAGTGTTCAATGAAGTTTTGGCCCTAGTTGTGAAGGAGTATCTCCTGGAAAAGAAGTTGGATTCTCAAGTGTGCGGGTGATGTAATGGAACAATGCACCTGATCATCCTCCAACTTGGATGACCTCATTTTCGAGGAGGTTGGGGTTCATCACAGTAAAGTTCGTTACCCCGATTACCAATCCTCTCCTCCCAACACTTGGACCAGCAGGTTAGGGTACTGCAAAACTTTAAAAAACTTACACAAAAGCAATGTTTCACAGTGTGCTTGCTGTGACCCACAGACAACTCACTTTGACCCTAAGGGGAATTTTGGAGAGAACACTTCAGCATCCTCCATGTATAACCCTTATAGGCATGGCTTGGGAGGGAGTGAATACCAGGACTTTGACTCTGCACTGGAGAAAAATTGTGGCCAGATTGTGTAGGACCAAGAGGGTTTTTGAAGAATATTGGATGACCTAATGAGCCTATGTCTTGTTGAAATATCAAATGTGGCCTGGGGAGTTACATGGGGGGTTGGATATGAGTTTGGAGGATGTGGAAGAATTGGTGAAGACGACAATGTAAGAGCTCATACACTGAGGAGCTGCAAGAGCTTCAGAAGGATGCAGCAACACATCGCAGCTCAGAATCTTGTGCCAGTGGAGGAGGATGAGAGATGGATAGAAGGTGCCTTCTTCAGAAATTAAGAGATTTTTACTATGTGGGGTATGATTGGAAAGCTTTTTGGAGTAACATCACCCTAACGGTTGTGGCAAGCAGGTCAGTTGGCAAAATGTACAGTGACAAAAAGTCTTGGGCCATTATTAGGGAGGTGTTAAGAGACGCCAGAAAACGAGCTCTCTCCACAGTTATTTTGTGAGTCAGGACTCCAGGACTCTCAAGGTGGTCTAGTAGCATTAACCCTTTGACTGTCGCAGCCGTATATATCGTCTTACGGACCGGGGGCTGGTACAGTGTTTGACGTAATATTATACTCATAACATTCTAGCCGGCTTCAAACATGCAGAGAAGTGGTAGGCACCACATGTGTGAGAATGCGGTCTGTTTGGTCAGGTGAACCATATAAATAAAAATCCTGAGAGCACGCAAGTGCATAATGAGGAAAAAAAAAACTCCGACCATTTTTTTTATTAAATTGCGACTTGAGGGTCTTTTTTCGAATAGTATTTATGGTTGCATTCTCGCTTTATTGGTCTCATTTGATAGTTGGAAAACATATTATAGAAATAGAGGTGATTTTGATTGATTTTACTATAAAAAAGAACCTAGAAAATGGATGACTCAAATTAGGGGAAATGTTTGATTTTTGCCAATGTTACAAAAGTAAACAAAATGATTGCCATTGTCCAATAATGTCCAACTAGCCTGCTGATATGCAATCATGAAGGGAGTTGATGTTTATTTATACAATTATTACAGTATTGAGTGGTCTGCATAATAGTAAGTCTTATATTTTTTGTTTGGAATAAAAATCAAAATAGAATGCAAGATTATATCAAGAGGGGACTGGAGGACATGACTGATGAGCAAAGAATTGTTATTTTAGGAGCAGGAATGTCTGCATTGTCTTTCTGGACCTTATTTTTGAAACTGTAATATTTTTAGTTTTCGTGATGAAATTGGCCAAATTTGCAAATTTATGACCACATTATTAGGTAGTTGAAATCGGTTAAATGGGCAGTTTCTTGTAATCAATCGATAGAAAATGGAGTTCTAAAGAAATAGCTATGAGTGTTGGGGCAACTGGAACAAGGGAATTAAGCGTAAAAATAAGGGCTCAAAGTGGGCGATAAAATCGCCGATTTGTAAACAGCGCCTAGGTTCGCGAAACTTCGCGAGAGCATAATTCCGTCAGGTTTTCATCCAAAATTTTCGTTTTTTTTGGTTTTTAGTCTTGTCATTCAAATCGGGAAAGATTCATCTATCATTTAATCAGAATTAATAATTTGTTTTTTTTATAAATTTGCGTCTCCAGGAGACACCTCAGGTGATTGGGGGCGTTGCGACAGTCAAAGGGTTAAGAAACAGGAGAAGGGAAGACAACCCCAGAAAAGCAACATGATACCTGAGGTGTTGATGGAAGGGGAAATTCCCCTTCCAACTATAAACAATCCACTCTCTCTCCTCTTCAGTCTCCCATACACTAAGAAGAATCTCTATAAAGGTTAGTGTTATGCTGTTAATGTTTCATTCATCATTTCCCATTGTATTGTTTATGTACTACATGCATATTTCATGTTAAAAATTTTTTTGTTTTAATACTTCTGGGTGTCAGGAACGTATTAATTGTATTTACATTATTTCTTATGGGGAAAATTGATTCGTAAATCGTAAATTTCATTTATAGTAACGGCTCCAGGAACGGATTAATTACAAACAACGAGGGACCACTGTATCTTCTCTCAATCTTCTCGACAATACTGACAAAATTACTGAAACACTCGATGTGACATCATGTGATGTCAAGCGTGACGTCATGAGGTGACATCAGCAGCACTGTGATGTCAGCAGACATCTCGAGGTGACGTCATGAAGTCGGGCAGCAGCATCGGTGATGTCAGTGTGATGCAGGCAGCAGACCAAAAGCTTGAGGCCTGGGACATCTGGCAACTCGCGTGGCTCATAGGTCCGCGTGACGTTGTCCACACCCCACGTGGCGTCGGGATCCACGTGGTGTCGTGATCTATATGGCATGCTGATCCACATGGCTTGCTGATCTACATGGCTTGCTGATCCACGGGGCTTGCTGATCCATATGGCTTAGTGATCCACATGGCATGCTGAGCCACATGGCTTGCTGATCCACATGGCTTGCTGATTCACGTGGCTTGCTGATCCATGTGGCTTTGCTGATCCACGTGGTTTGCTGATCCACATGGCTTCGAGTGATCTACGTGGCATGCCGATCCACGTAGTTTCAAGTGGCCTCGGGCACTCAGATACACAGCTCTGGCCCTCAGATACACAGCTCTGGCAATGAATTCACACAGAAAACAGCAGAAACACAGCAGAGGGAGTGAACACATAGTGGTGTATGGTAGGCTGGTGAGGTGTGAGCGTACAGCAGGGCGAGCGTGGGCAAGGCAAGGAACGGCCACTTCCTCCTCTTCTCTCCACAAACACGGAGACACGCACACTGGATGCAGAAATCACCACAAAATCACCTCTGGCTTGCTGAAATAGCTGTGCTGAGCTGAACAACAACAGTAGAACATACAAGTGACACTGAACACGTGACTTGACAAACAGCATGGGACGCTGTGGCGTGGGGTCACTGGGATGCCACTTATATTTCTCGAAGAAATTTGGGAAATGTCGGCTAAATCCTGCTTGTACCTGTGTCTGGATGCTGAAACGTGCAGACACGACATCAGGATAACTCGTTGAGAGACTGATGCTTCTTGCATGGGGTGATGAAGTGAAGATGACTTCATCCCTCTTCCTTCCTCTCTCCGGGCAAACACAACTGCTTCGACCACCGCTTCCCACCATTTATAACAAGATTATTTGGTGAGGCAGTGGCGTGGAGTCAAATGATAGGGCTGCAGAGGGTTCTTGCTTTGCAAACATTGTCGGCGGTTACACAGGCTTGTGTGTTTGTGCCCATGGCCCGGAAGGGCCATGCCCACGAGGGAGAGAGCTAGTAGGACTTGTGTCTTGCTGCTAGGCCGCTGAGTGAGTGAGAACATGTGGGACCAGCGTCCCACTGACTTTGGGCTGGCTAGAGGGCAGCACCTTAGTGCCACGAAATATGAACTAAGCTAGCATACAGCACAGGCTCTCTGTGCAGACAGTACAGGCTGTCTACAATACTAGCAACATAATTAATGATACCCCTGGGATCAATACTAAAACATAGTTAATGATACACCTGGGATCAATACTAGCAACATAGTTAATGATACCCTGGGATCAATACTAGCAACATAATTAATGAAACCTCTGGGATCAATACTAGCAACATAGTTAATGATACCCCTGGGATCAATACTAGCAACATAGTTAATGATACATCTGGGATCAATACTAGCAACATAGTTAATGATACATCTGGGATCAATACTAGCAACAAAGTTAATGATACCCCTGGGATCAATACTACCAACATAGTTAATGATACCTCTGGGATCAAAACTAGCAACACAGTTAATGATACCCCTGGGATCAATACTAGCAACATAGTTAATGATACATCTGGGATCAATACTAGCAACATAGTTAATGATACACCTGGGATCAATACTAGCAACCTAGTTAATGATACCTTTGGATCAATACTAGCAACATAGTTAATGATACCCCTGGGATCAATACTAGCAACATAGTTAATGATACATCTGGGATCAATACTAGCAACATAGTTAATGATACATCTGGGATCAATACTAGCAACATAGTTAATGATACATCCTGGGATCAATACTGCAACATAGTTAATGATGCATCTGGGATCAATACTAGCAACATAGTTAATGATACATCTGGGATCAATACTAGCAACATAGTTAATGATACATCTGGGATCAATACTAGCAACATAGTTAATGATACATCTGGGATCAATACTGGCAACATAGTTAATGATGCATCTGGGATCAATACTAGCAACATAGTTAATGATACATCTGGGATCAATACTAGCAACATAGTTAATGATACATCTGGGATCAATACTGGCAACATAGTTAATGA